>CM057817.1:50105429-50555429 GCA_030067965.1 Latrodectus elegans
TTCAACTTATTAATTTATAATATTTCAAGGGCAATTTACCAAAAATAATAACATTAATTTTAAGTAAAATATGTTAATCATTGCAAGGAATGTATAGTTTTTGAAGAATTTACATAAATAAATAAATAAATAAATAAAATAAGATAGATTGTAATGATTGATAGGTAACCACAAATTTCTGTTTATTGAAATACCAGTGACAAAATATGTAGAATAAATTAAAATCATTAAAATCAGAATGAAGAGATAAATATTATTGCATTTATTTTAAATAAATACAAAAATCTAAACAGATTTAAAAGGAAAAATATATGTATTTAAAACAAGAAGCTAAAATATGGAATTGCATTTAAAAATATGTTTATTCCAAATATATACAAAAATTATTTTGTCCAAAATTTAATAAAGAACTTTTGAAGTAAACATAACTTACAATAAAAGAGGAATTCCAAAGGTTCAAGTAGTGTGAGAAATAAAGCAGAAATCATTGTTCTCTCTTATTGCAACAAAATACACTGTAAATATAATAAAATTACAAATGCAAATCTAAATGAACACTTGACAATAAGAAAAATATTTTATTTTGGGAAAGATATTGTTTACAAAGGCTTTTAGGTAAATAAAACATTCTAATTAAATTTATTAGTTTTTTAAAACATTTATAAAAAATAAACATGAATTGAAATATATTTATCGATAAATATCACTATATAAAAATCTACAACTATAACAGATGAAAGATTTTCTATTTTCTTCCAAGAAACATGTTTAATCAATCATCATCAAATTGTATAAACAATAAATCATTAACAATACAGAGGAAACTGTTTAAAAAGATTGGAAACTGAAAAGGATATTTGCAGTACGATGAAAACTAAAATTTTTTAATAGGAAGAAATATTTTAAATGCATATATTCAAGCTGCTAAATGTAATATTATGTAACATAAAACAAACTTTAAGCCAACAATATGCACTAAATAAAACTAAAAATGGTAGTACCAATTTCAAAACTTGTTTCTCTTTGCAAAAAATACAGCAAAATAATAGTAGGGGATACAATCCATACAACTAAATGGTTTTAATATATTTCTTGTCATAGCAAATACTCTGAAATCCTCTAGAAAATTTGTTGTTTGTTGACTGGAAAAATTCGAAATTTCCTTGAAATAATTCCATTGACAAGCATTAAATATTGAATTATTAAAACATCATAACAATTAATTCAAATACAACTTGCTTATTAAGGGTAAAAATTTATTATTTTTAAAAATAACCCAGAACTCAAAAAAAGAATAGATTTTTTAAACTCTTTTCCTTTATAAATATTCAGGACCAAAGAGAGATTAATGATATGGAATATATTAAAGATTTGACAAAAAATCATTGTTCAATAATTGTAACCGATTTTTTAAAAAAATAAATATGTATAATAGAAAACATAAAAACAAAAATGTTACACATAATGCTGACTGAAAATATGAGATTTTCTTTATATCTTCCAAATAAAATGAAAAACTTCAAGATTTCAATATACAAAACATGATATTCAGCAGAAAATATTACTCACAACAAAACACGTATTTCAGATCAAGCAATTTTGGAAATAAATTAATAGTGTTAATTTAAGGTACAAGCAACAAAACAACCTATCAATATAAATAAATTATACTATATCAGAATTCCTTTGAATGGGACGTTACATATATCTTAACATAGTACTTTTTTTATAATTTCATATTTTATTTATTAAACTTTTCAACATAATGCAAGTTTCTTTCATAATGGGAAATGTCCATTTTGGAAACAAAAAAAAAAAAAAAATGTTTTATATACGCAGCAGAACCTTTTGATAAATGTACTAATTAGTAATATCAGTTTTAAGATTTTTTTCTGTACGCTCTAAATTACAGAAATAAATCTACTTTATGTCTATTCAATAAAAAAGTGTACAAAAAAAAAAAAAACAATTAATATAGAGTAGTTGAAGGAAACATTTCTTGAAATTTTATAATTAATAATCTAAAAATATTTCTGTTATTTTTTCATTATCATCTTGTGGTACTTCCGAAATATTAACTGCAAACAATATAAATGTCAAACTATATTACCAAATTCCAAATATAAAAAACACCATTAGAAAAATGCAATGCATAGTTAAAATCTGTTTTTAAATCACTTAATGAAAAGCAGTGGGATACATAAAGTGCATTCTGAGACAGCATATTAATAAAGAGGTGGTAAATTATTGATAAGCATAACTTGTCTAAATTAATTTTACAGGTGGACTTTTTGGAAATTAATAAAAATGAAAATGGACATTAATCAAATAATAGTGAATAATCTGCAATTATATTCTGTGTAGTAAATATATGTTCAAGGGCATGAAACAGAAAATAATATTTGTAGTCAAAGCAAGATTTGTGAAAATGTCTTGAGAATGTATATGAGCCATTTAATCATTTCTATTCTAAATATAAGAAAAACAGGAAGTTCAACATACAAAAGAAGATTTTTCTTTTAAAAATATTACTCACAACAAAAGAGGAATTTCAGAGTATCAAGAAATTTAAGAAAAAGGGTGTTTGAAATTCTAAGAAACAGAATATGCTATGCAAATACAATGAATATGATATTCTGTTTATGTGTTGTTAAAATGGAAAACATTTGACAAATATAGAGATAAATTCATTTTCAATGTAAATAAATACATTCAATCATACATCCTCTAAGATAAAAATTTTATGTTTAATATGTTTATTAAAGAAAAAGAAGAGAAGTTTACAAAGTTCCTTATTATTACTATTATTATTATAAAATAGTGTATCAATAAAACACAGAGAAAGGTTTTTTTAAATATAAAACAATACTTACATCATTAGAGGAATTTCAAACACTAAAATAGTTTCAGATATATATTCATAAAAGCAACTGGATATCACAGCATTAGAGTATCCTAGAAATGCAAAAATATAATCTTAGTGAAACAATTTCCAAATATAAAATACTGTAGATACACATTTTCAAAACCTCTAATTTATGAAAACTCACAAATTAATCAACTGTATCTACTTCCTAATGTCATACAATTGAGGTAATTATAATTTTAATTCTTTTCACAAACAAATATTGGGAAAAAAATTTTTATAGCTAGAATTTAATCACAGTTTTATGGGTTCTAAAACTTTTTTAAATGATTGTCAGTTTTTTTATGTTTGTTTAAAATGATTGACTGTTTACAAAGTATTTACTTGTAATAAACATTATTTAAAATTTCTGGAATATAATGTGAAATTGTTAAATACTTTTTGAAATTCTTTTCACACAATGATAGAGAAATAAATAGCGAAAATTTGTACTTTTATTCATTAATTTAGTTTTAATTATAATACTAGAAATATAATTTCAATATTTAAAAATAAAACACAAAAAAGCAAAATTTTGTTAAAGATGTAAATTTATTGAGACTGTACATACTTCCTGTAAACATTTGAAATACACATGAGGTGGAAATAATTTTCATATATTACATCAAAATGTCATCATAAATTTTCTTTGCACCATATGAAATGTAAATTTAATGTATTTTAGTAATTTTAATATTGCACTTGATTAGTCAGAAATATATATATATTCAGCAAGTGTCTATGATACAAAAGTAATCCAAGCCCTATTAAACACACAAGAGAGTAGTTAAATATTTAGAAAATATAAATTAATACCCAAAAATATTTGTCATTTTACTTCGAGGATCTAGAAACAGTGTAACAAATTTGAGAAACATTTTTAATTAGGCATTTACTTTATTTCTAACAGGAAATATAAAATAGGATAAGCATTTCATAATATTACCTTGTAGAATAATTAAACTCAAGAATGTTTTATTTATGTAAAAGTAAAATTAATCAAATATATTATGATGAGTTATTACTTTCTCCGCTTATCTATCATTTCATGGTTTTCCCATTATGTTCAAAGAAAAAAAACTTTTGTTACCTTTTCTTTACCTGGCAGATGTATGTTTAGTTATGAATTGTCAAAAGTATTAGGAAGGTGTTACAAATAATTATTTAAACAATGTTTTCCTACAATCAATTATTAAAAAAAAAATCAATGCTAACATTTTAGTATACAGTCATGTATCTAACCTAATATATTGTCAGTTTTATTTATTTAATAATAGATGAACATTAATATATTAATTCCTGGAATTAAGTACGATTACAAAAGATTGTGTTTGCGTTTGTTTTCACATGACCAAAGGAATTTATTTTTCAGACAGTTTTCCTTCCATTTATAGACGTATATTTTCAACTTAATTTATATTCTAAATGACATTATCATAACAGATTGCGGAAATATTCTACATTTCCACTAATTTATTAAATAGTTAATTTAGAAAAACAATCCTTCCAAGTAATGTAAAATGTCCTTCCGTTACAGTTACAATTAATAGAGCTTAAGCATTTAAATTTTTTAATTTAAATATTTAAAAATATAATATTTTATGAATAAAATAGTGATAAATTGAAAATTTATAATGCGCTATCAGTCATTTGTAAATTTTTACTGCTTGATGAGGAATATATATATATGTATATATAAATTGATAAAAGAAAGCAATTAACTGGAACCATTAACTATTCAGTTACCTTGTTCTCTAAATTATATATAAAAAAAAAATTCTGAGTGTATTTTTTGTCTTAAATTCCGATAATTTTCCTCTACAACAATTATATTATGTAATGGTGTAACATATACATAAAAATCAGAAAAAAATCCTATCAAATTTTTTTCGGAAACTGTTATTTTTCTCCCAAACCAAAATTTTAAATTCAATAATTTATGTAGTTAGTTTCGTTTTTCTATTCTAGTTGCGCCACTTACAGAAGAGCAGTTGGAAAACTTTACAATCTGCTATTCTAGCCAGACATACCTTTTAATGCCTCAAAATCAGAATACTTTCTAACTGTAAATTGTAGTTAGAAAGCCGAGATGAATTTATGATTCGACAAAACAATTTTAATCTGGATGTGCGGGGAGCGTTGTATCAGTTTACTTCACATTTAATTGATTAAAAGGTATACTCATGATATAGTTATTAGTAGATAAGAATTAAAATTCTGATAAAAACTGTCACTACAGCAATAGAAAAAGGAGTTTTTTTAATTTTCTTAATGTTTTCTTTTAAATAAAGTAACACACCACAATTATTTAATTTAATTTTGTCTACTGTTACTCCAATTGTAAGATAAAAATCTACTGGTGAACTTACTATACATATGTTCTTCATAAAGAAAGTTCAGTATTGGAATAATTTTCAGTGTGCCCTGATATTTTCTGCAGTACTTTATATTTCGATAGTCACAGATTTTACCATAATGAGTAATTTCGAGATTATAAAATATAAAAATTTTCTTGCAAAATTTCTTACTTATTTTTGCTCTTGCAATGAACTTGTTTAAATGGTGTAATTTGTATTTGAGTTTGTGAACTGTTCTAGGATTACAGTAATAAAATAAATATTCTAAGAAGAATGACAATTTTTCTAAGACTAAATATTAAAAGAAATTTTATATTCATAATGAATAAGATGTAATAGAAGCTTTACTATATTTTTGATATTTAAATAGAATCTACACTGAGTATACATTAACTATAAATGAAATGTTATTTATTAAAAAATATTGGAGAGAACTTTAAAGTCACACATATTAATTTACTTGTAAATTAAAAAATTTTGTTTCATTAGCTTATTTTTCAAAGTTTCGTAACAATTTTTTCAAAAACTAGCGATTGAAATGCGTTTCTTATTAATTCAATAGGTAATTCCCCAAATTTAAATCAAGATGTAATTGTTATTAAAATTGATTTTCCACTTATCTCATTTAGATAATGAATTCACATAATTATTTCTTCATGATGTTATTTTTTATAAATTCTTTCAATATATTATAATTTAATTTCAAAAACTCTAATTTTTTCAGTAGCTATTAAAAGTTAGTTGCATTTCTATGGGTCATATGCCAAGCTAAATTGTACCAAAACACAAGTAAAAACTCCCCTGATAACTTGTGTATATATATATATATTTCATTTTACAAAACCACAGGAAACATCTAATTTTTATAATTTTCTTAACTGCTTACATTGCTATTAATTTTTCCCTTGTTTTTGATACATTAACATGAATACAATAAACTAACTCACAAGGGAATTCCTTGAAGTAGCTAGTATATTATAGCAAACATTTTTGTGTATCATGTAATAGAAAAATTGTTTCACTGTATATATAAATATATTCTTTTACACTGAATTATTAAATTTAAAATTTGGAAAAATATACTTTCACCTTAAAAAGGATACAAATATGTCACTAATTTATACTCTTCAAGTTCCTGATAGAGATAGACATACTAAACTTCATGTTTTGTTAATTTGTTGAACAAGAAAAATAATATCTTTTACCCAAATGATATTCAAAAATGTATCCTTACATTGTTAAATATCAAGATTGCATGGTTTCTTTAAAAAAATAAAATCAAATCCAACCTACTTTAAATTGATGCTTAGGCAGAATATTCCTATTAAAACACATAGTTATCTAATGAGATATAAAAATTACCTTAGAAAAATTATAAATTTATACACATTTTTAATTTGGATTTACCTTGACTTATATAATTGATAGTATTTCTCTCTTAAATGCAATTAAAAAGCAATACATTCAATCCAAAATATGTACTGAAATGGTCATCATATGAAAAACGATGACACAAGTCAAAACATTATTTAGACATTTTAATGTGAACAAAAAATATATATAGGAAAACTCGCATTGAAGTACCAATTGATATTCTAAGACAGTTAATATAAAAGTTTCAAATATATTTCTGATTATGATTTCTAAAATTTGATATAAAAATAAAAGTTATTAAATTATGGTTTAAAATAATTTTTCAGAGACAAAAATAAATAAACTGCAGCAAAATAAGTTAATAATTAGTAGAAAAAAGTGGTGACTTCTGTGAAAATTATGGTTTCACTGGAAGATTCCAGTACATTTAAAACTTTATAGCAGGATACACTTGGGGTTCCAAAGTAAAAACTTTATTAAAAATAAGAATATACTTCAAGTCAATTTTTATGATATATACCATACTAAGGTAGCAATTTCTTCCTTATATAGGATTTGTCAAAAGTAAAGAGCAAAATATACTATAATTTTATTCCATTTCTTCATAAAATTTTGTTAAAAGATAGCTAAAATGATTTTTTAGATCATAATTTGAAAATTATAGCTATTTGTTTAAATTAATTTCATTTCATAATTCTAAGTGTTGCCCAATTTTATTTATTGTTGACATATTCTTGGTATTTTGTGCTTTCTACATTAAATTTTCATATTTATCAATTGCACAATTTAAAGCCATAAACTGTAATACTGAAACAGTGAAAAGAATATCAAAAGATTCAATTAATAAATTTCTCATTAAATAACATTATAGAATTAAATCATAATTTAAAAACAACAAGCTATATTTTATAGAAAGTAAATATAAGAAAATAAAAATGAAATATATGTCTTTTCAGTTTAAAAATCACTTCAAAATCAAAAATTTTAAATTACAGTGAGTATATATTATCAGAACATTTTCACTTAACACAACAAATAATGGGAGAATGTTTCTCAAAATAATGTAAAAAAAAAGGAATGCATTGATAAACAGGTGAAATCTTATTCAAGTAATTAATTTAGAATATTTAAAGGGCGATTTACCAAAAATAATAACAGAAATTTTATATAATATGTTAATTACTTCAAGGAATTTATAGTTTTAGAAGAAATGACATCAATCAAAAAATAAGAAAAATTTTAATGATTGATAGGTAACCAAAAATTTCTTTTTATTGACATACAAATGACAAAATATGAGGAATAAATTAAAATCATTAAAATGAGAATGGAAGGATAAATATTATTCAGCAAAAATTTATTTTAAAAAAAATACAAACATTTAAGCAGATTTAAAAGGAAAAATAATTGTACATAAAAGAAGAAGTTAGAAAAAGGAATCGCATTGCAAAACATGTTTATTCCAAATATATACAAATATTATTTATTCTAATATTTAATAAAGAATTTTTCTAGTAAACATAATTTACAATAAAAGAGGAATTCCAAAAGTTTCAAGTAGTGTGAAAAATAAAAAAGAAATCATTATTCACTCTTATTGCAACAAAATCACTGTAAATATAATAAAATTACAATAAGTCTAAATGAATAATTGACAAAAAAAAAATATTTTAATTTGGGAAAGATATTACTGTTTACAAAAATTTATAGGTGAATAAAAGATTATAATTAAATTTATTTGTTTTTGAAAACATTTATAAAATTAACATCAATTGAAATATATTTATCAATAAATATCACTATATAAAAAATCTACAACTATAACAGTTGAAAGATTTTCTACTTTCTTCTGAGAAACATGTTTAATTAATGATCATCAAATTGTATCAACAATAAATCTTTAACAATACAAAGGAAACTATTTAAGAAAGATTAAACACTGAAAAGGACATTTGCAGTAGGATAAAAACTAAAATTTTTTAATCGGAAGAAATATTTTAAATGCATGTATTCAAGCTGCTAAATGTAATATTATGTAACATAAAACAAACATTAGGTGAACAGTATGCACTAAATAAAACTAAAAATGGTAGTACCATATTCAAAACTTGTTTCTCTTTGCATAAAATAAATAACACTTCCAAAAAAATGTTCTTTAGTTACTGATTCTTCCAAAGACAATCCTAAATGCACAAATTCTAGGAAAATTTTCTTTTATTTTACTTATTTTCTGTTAATAAAACTCATAAAATATTCTTATTCAATATCTTGCAACATTGTAGTAGAACTTATAAGTAAATTAACTGTATAATATTTTAGATTTCTAATATTATTTATTTAATAATAGGATAGATAGAATGTAATATTAAAAAAAAAGAAAATTTTAGACTGAGAAGCAATGAAGGAACAGAAGTACATTTTATAATACAAGTAAGCATTAGCTCAAATTAAAGATTTTTAATTAAATAAATATATTACAAATGATAAAATTTGCATGAAGTTAAAGGAAAAAAACATATTTAATAAATTTTTGGAAAGTTTAACAAATGTAAATTTATTTAAAAGCCTGTAATTTAAAAATTAATTAACACATTATTAATTATTTCAAATTTAAAACTCTGATTTCAAACAAACACTGCATCAAAAACATTATGATTGAAGTGCTTATTTTTCAAGCATTAAGAAACAATTCTGAAATTAATATTCCAGGGATTACTTTGTACTGAAGGTAAGAAAATAAATTGAGATCTAATATCACACTGCTCAAAAATAGGAAATGCAGCAAAGATTTTGGAACTACTACTTTAAATAATATATGAAAATAAGAGAAAAATGAAAATATCTCTACAAGAAAGACAAAAAAATAATTTAAATGGGAAAATGTGTTCTCAAATTAAAGTTAAAAATAAGGAATGTATCGATGAGCAGGTGAAATCTTTTTCAACTTATTAATTTATAATATTTCAAGGGCAATTTACCAAAAATAATAACATTAATTTTAAGTAAAATATGTTAATCATTGCAAGGAATGTATAGTTTTTGAAGAATTTACATAAAAAAAATAAATAAATAAAATAAATAAGATAAATTGTAATGATTGAAAGGTAACAACAAATTTCTGTTTATTGAAATACCAGTGACAAAATATGTAGAATAAATTAAAATCATTAAAATCAGAATGGAGTGATAAATATTATTGCATCTATTTTAAATAAATACAAAAATCTAAACAGATTTAAAAGGAAAGATATCTGTAATTAAAACAAGAAGCTAAAATAAGGAATTGCATTTAAAAACATGTATATTCCAAATATATACAAAAATTATTTAGTCCAATATTTAATAAAGAACTTTTGAAGTGAACATAACTTACAATAAAAGAGGAATTCCAAAGGTTCAAGTAGTGTGAGAAATAAAGCAGAAATCATTATTCACTCTTATTGCAACAAAATCACTGTAAATATAATAAAATTACAATAAGTCTAAGTGAATAATTGACAAAAAGAAAAATATTTTATTTTGGGAAAGATATTACTGTTTACAAAGGCTTAAAAAAAAACATTCTATTTAAATTTATTTGTTTTTTTAAATCATTTATAAAAAATTAACATCAATTGAAATATATTTATTGATAAATATCACTGTATAAAAAACCTACAACTATAACAGTTGAAAGATTTTCTATTTTCTTTTGAGAAACATGTTTATAATCAATGATCATCAAATTGTATCATCATAAATCTTAAACAATACAGAGGAAACTATTTAAGAAAGATAAAACATTGAAAAGGACATTTGCAGTAGGATGAAAACTAAAATTTTTTAATCGGAAGAAATATTTTAAATGCATGTATTCAAGCTGCTAAATGTAATATTATGTAACATAAGACAACAATATGCACTAAATAAAAGTGGAAATGGTAGTACCAATTTCAAAAATTGACTAAAGTATATTCTTATTTTTAATAAAGTTTTTACTTTGGAACCTCAAGTGTACCTTGCTATAAAGTTTTAAATGTACTGGAAACTTCCAGTGAAACCATAATTTTCACTGAAGTCGCCACTTTTTTCTACTAATTATTAACTTATTTTGCTGCAGTTTACTATTAAATGAATACTTGACAAAATGAAAAATATTTTATTCTCAATAAGATATTACTGTTTACAAAAATTTATAGGTGAATGAAAGATTCTATTTAAAATTATTAGCTTTTGAAAACATCTAGAAAATATTTACATCAATTGAAATATATTCATCGAAAATATCTCTTAAAAAAATCTGCCACCCATACAGTTGAAAGATTTTCTATTTTCTTCATAGAAACATGCTTAATCAATGATCATCAAATTGTATTACATTAAATCACGCACAACAAACTAATTATAAAAGATTGGACACTGGAAAGGACATTTGCAGTACAAAAGAAACTCAAACCTTTTTAAGGGAAGAAATATTTTACAGGAATAAATTCAAGCTGCTAAATTTTATATTATGTAACATAAAACAAATATTTAGCCAACAATATGCACTGAATAAAACTAAAAATGGTAGTACCAATTTCAAAACTTGTTTCTCTTTGCATAAAATAAAATAACACTTCCAAAAAAGGGTTCTTTAGTTACTGATTCTTCCAAAGACAATCCTAAATGCACAAATTCTAGGAAAATTTTCTTTTATTTTACTTATTTTCTGTTAATAAAACTCATAAAATATTCTTATTCAATATCTTGCAACATTGTAGTAGAACTTATAAGTAAATTAACTGTATAATATTTTAGATTTCTAATATTATTTGTTTAATAAAATGATAGATGGGAATGTGTAATATTAACAAAAGAAAATTTTAGACTGAGAAACAATGAAGGAACAGAAGTACATTTTATAATACAAGAAAGCATTAGCTCAAATTAAAGATTTTTAATTAAATAAATATATTAGAAACGATAAAATTCGCATGAAGTTAAAGGAAAAAACATATTTAATAAATTTTTGGAAAGTTTGACAAATGTAAATTTATTTAAAAGCCTGTAATTTAAAAATTAATTAACACATTATTAAAATTTGAACTTTAAAAGCTCTAATTTCATACAAACACTGCATCAAAAACATTATGATTGAAGTGATTATTTTTCAAGCATTAAGAAATAATTATGAAATTAATTTTACAGGGATTGCTTTGTACTGAAGGTAAGAAAATAAATTGAGATCTAATATCACACTGTTCAAAAATAGGAAATGCAGCAAAGATTTTGGAAGTACTACTTTTAAATGTTATATGAAAATAAGAGAAAAATGAAAACATCTCTACAAGAAAGACAAAAAATAATTTAAATGGGAAAATGTGTTCTCAAATTAAAGTTAAAAATAAGGAATGTATCGATGAGCAGGTGAAATCTTTTTCAATTAATTAATTTATAATATTTCAAGGGCAATTTACCAAAAATAATAACATTAATTTTAAGTAAAATATGTTAATCATTGCAAGGAATGTATAGTTTTTGAAGAATTTACATAAATAAATAAATAAATAAATAAAATAAGATAGATTGTAATGATTGATAGGTAACCACAAATTTCTGTTTATTGAAATACCAGTGACAAAATATGTAGAATAAATTAAAATCATTAAAATCAGAATGAAGAGATAAATATTATTGCATTTATTTTAAATAAATACAAAAATCTAAACAGATTTAAAAGGAAAAATATATGTATTTAAAACAAGAAGCTAAAATATGGAATTGCATTTAAAAATATGTTTATTCCAAATATATACAAAAATTATTTTGTCCAAAATTTAATAAAGAACTTTTGAAGTAAACATAACTTACAATAAAAGAGGAATTCCAAAGGTTCAAGTAGTGTGAGAAATAAAGCAGAAATCATTGTTCTCTCTTATTGCAACAAAATACACTGTAAATATAATAAAATTACAAATGCAAATCTAAATGAACACTTGACAATAAGAAAAATATTTTATTTTGGGAAAGATATTGTTTACAAAGGCTTTTAGGTAAATAAAACATTCTAATTAAATTTATTAGTTTTTTAAAACATTTATAAAAAATAAACATGAATTGAAATATATTTATCGATAAATATCACTATATAAAAATCTACAACTATAACAGATGAAAGATTTTCTATTTTCTTCCAAGAAACATGTTTAATCAATCATCATCAAATTGTATAAACAATAAATCATTAACAATACAGAGGAAACTGTTTAAAAAGATTGGAAACTGAAAAGGATATTTGCAGTACGATGAAAACTAAATTTTTTAATAGGAAGAAATATTTTAAATGCATATATTCAAGCTGCTAAATGTAATATTATGTAACATAAAACAAACTTTAAGCCAACAATATGCACTAAATAAAACTAAAAATGGTAGTACCAATTTCAAAACTTGTTTCTCTTTGCAAAAAATACAGCAAAATAATAGTAGGGGATACAATCCATACAACTAAATGGTTTTAATATATTTCTTGTCATAGCAAATACTCTGAAATCCTCTAGAAAATTTGTTGTTTGTTGACTGGAAAAATTCGAAATTTCCTTGAAATAATTCCATTGACAAGCATTAAATATTGAATTATTAAAACATCATAACAATTAATTCAAATACAACTTGCTTATTAAGGGTAAAAATTTATTATTTTTAAAAATAACCCAGAACTCAAAAAAAGAATAGATTTTTTAAACTCTTTTCCTTTATAAATATTCAGGACCAAAGAGAGATTAATGATATGGAATATATTAAAGATTTGACAAAAAAATCATTGTTTAATAATTGTAACCGATTTTTTAAAAAAATAAATATGTATAATAGAAAACATAAAAACAAAAATGTTACACATAATGCTGACTGAAAATATGAGATTTTCTTTATATCTTCCAAATAAAATGAAAAACTTCAAGATTTCAATATACAAAACATGATATTCAGCAGAAAATATTACTCACAACAAAACACGTATTTCAGATCAAGCAATTTTGGAAATAAATTAATAGTGTTAATTTAAGGTACAAGCAACAAAACAACCTATCAATATAAATAAATTATACTATATCAGAATTCCTTTGAATGGGACGTTACATATATCTTAACATAGTACTTTTTTTATAATTTCATATTTTATTTATTAAACTTTTCAACATAATGCAAGTTTCTTTCATAATGGGAAATGTCCATTTTGGAAACAAAAAAAAAAAAATGTTTTATATACGCAGCAGAACCTTTTGATAAATGTACTAATTAGTAATATCAGTTTTAAGATTTTTTTCTGTATGCTCTAAATTACAGAAATAAATCTACTTTATGTCTATTCAATAAAAAAGTGTACAAAAAAAAAAAAAAAAAAAAAAAAAAAAAAATTAATATAGAGTAGTTGAAGGAAACATTTCTTGAAATTTTATAATTAATAATCTAAAAATATTTCTGTTATTTTTTCATTATCATCTTGTGGTACTTCCGAAATATTAACTGCAAACAATATAAATGTCAAACTATATTACCAAATTCCAAATATAAAAAACACCATTAGAAAAATGCAATGCATAGTTAAAATCTGTTTTTAAATCACTTAATGAAAAGCAGTGGGATACATAAAGTGCATTCTGAGACAGCATATTAATAAAGAGGTGGTAAATTATTGATAAGCATAACTTGTCTAAATTAATTTTACAGGTGGACTTTTTGGAAATTAATAAAAATGAAAATGGACATTAATCAAATAATAGTGAATAATCTGCAATTATATTCTGTGTAGTAAATATATGTTCAAGGGCATGAAATAGAAAATAATATTTGTAGTCAAAGCAAGATTTGTGAAAATGTCTTGAGAATGTATATGAGCCATTTAATCATTTCTATTCTAAATATAAGAAAAACAGGAAGTTCAACATACAAAAGAAGATTTTTCTTTTAAAAATATTACTCACAACAAAAGAGGAATTTCAGAGTATCAAGAAATTTAAGAAAAAGGGTGTTTGAAATTCTAAGAAACAGAATATGCTATGCAAATACAATGAATATGATATTCTGTTTATGTGTTGTTAAAATGGAAAACATTTGACAAATATAGAGATAAATTCATTTTCAATGTAAATAAATACATTCAATCATACATCCTCTAAGATAAAAATTTTATGTTTAATATGTTTATTAAAGAAAAAGAAGAGAAGTTTACAAAGTTCCTTATTATTACTATTATTATTATAAAATAGTGTATCAATAAAACACAGAGAAAGGTTTTTTTAAATATAAAACAATACTTACATCATTAGAGGAATTTCAAACACTAAAATAGTTTCAGATATATATTCATAAAAGCAACTGGATATCACAGCATTAGAGTATCCTAGAAATGCAAAAATATAATCTTAGTGAAACAATTTCCAAATATAAAATACTGTAGATACACATTTTCAAAACCTCTAATTTATGAAAACTCACAAATTAATCAACTGTATCTACTTCCTAATGTCATACAATTGAGGTAATTATAATTTTAATTCTTTTCACAAACAAATATAGGAAAAAATTTTTATAGCTAGAATTTAATCACAGTTTTATGGGTTCTAAAACTTTTTTAAATGATTGTCAGTTTTTTTATGTTTGTTTAAAATGATTGACTGTTTACAAAGTATTTACTTGTAATAAACATTATTTAAAATTTCTGGAATATAATGTGAAATTGTTAAATACTTTTTGAAATTCTTTTCACACAATGATAGAGAAATAAATAGCGAAAATTTGTACTTTTATTCATTAATTTAGTTTTAATTATAATACTAGAAATATAATTTCAATATTTAAAAATAAAACACAAAAAAGCAAAATTTTGTTAAAGATGTAAATTTATTGAGACTGTACATACTTCCTGTAAACATTTGAAATACACATGAGGTGGAAATAATTTTCATATATTACATCAAAATGTCATCATAAATTTTCTTTGCACCATATGAAATGTAAATTTAATGTATTTTAGTAATTTTAATATTGCACTTGATTAGTCAGAAATATATATATATTCAGCAAGTGTCTATGATACAAAAGTAATCCAAGCCCTATTAAACACACAAGAGAGTAGTTAAATATTTAGAAAATATAAATTAATACCCAAAAATATTTGTCATTTTACTTCGAGGATCTAGAAACAGTGTAACAAATTTGAGAAACATTTTTAATTAGGCATTTACTTTATTTCTAACAGGAAATATAAAATAGGATAAGCATTTCATAATATTACCTTGTAGAATAATTAAACTCAAGAATGTTTTATTTATGTAAAAGTAAAATTAATCAAATATATTATGATGAGTTATTACTTTCTCCGCTTATCTATCATTTCATGGTTTTCCCATTATGTTCAAAGAAAAAAAACTTTTGTTACCTTTTCTTTACCTGGCAGATGTATGTTTAGTTATGAATTGTCAAAAGTATTAGGAAGGTGTTACAAATAATTATTTAAACAATGTTTTCCTACAATCAATTATTAAAAAAAAATCAATGCTAACATTTTAGTATACAGTCATGTATCTAACCTAATATATTGTCAGTTTTATTTATTTAATAATAGATGAACATTAATATATTAATTCCTGGAATTAAGTACGATTACAAAAGATTGTGTTTGCGTTTGTTTTCACATGACCAAAGGAATTTATTTTTCAGACAGTTTTCCTTCCATTTATAGACGTATATTTTCAACTTAATTTATATTCTAAATGACATTATCATAACAGATTGCGGAAATATTCTACATTTCCACTAATTTATTAAATAGTTAATTTAGAAAAACAATCCTTCCAAGTAATGTAAAATGTCCTTCCGTTACAGTTACAATTAATAGAGCTTAAGCATTTAAATTTTTTAATTTAAATATTTAAAAATATAATATTTTATGAATAAAATAGTGATAAATTGAAAATTTATAATGCGCTATCAGTCATTTGTAAATTTTTACTGCTTGATGAGGAATATATATATATGTATATATAAATTGATAAAAGAAAGCAATTAACTGGAACCATTAACTATTCAGTTACCTTGTTCTCTAAATTATATATAAAAAAAAAAATTCTGAGTGTATTTTTTGTCTTAAATTCCGATAATTTTCCTCTACAACAATTATATTATGTAATGGTGTAACATATACATAAAAATCAGAAAAAAATCCTATCAAATTTTTTTCGGAAACTGTTATTTTTCTCCCAAACCAAAATTTTAAATTCAATAATTTATGTAGTTAGTTTCGTTTTTCTATTCTAGTTGCGCCACTTACAGAAGAGCAGTTGGAAAACTTTACAATCTGCTATTCTAGCCAGACATACCTTTTAATGCCTCAAAATCAGAATACTTTCTAACTGTAAATTGTAGTTAGAAAGCCGAGATGAATTTATGATTCGACAAAACAATTTTAATCTGGATGTGCGGGGAGCGTTGTATCAGTTTACTTCACATTTAATTGATTAAAAGGTATACTCATGATATAGTTATTAGTAGATAAGAATTAAAATTCTGATAAAAACTGTCACTACAGCAATAGAAAAAGGAGTTTTTTTAATTTTCTTAATGTTTTCTTTTAAATAAAGTAACACACCACAATTATTTAATTTAATTTTGTCTACTGTTACTCCAATTGTAAGATAAAAATCTACTGGTGAACTTACTATACATATGTTCTTCATAAAGAAAGTTCAGTATTGGAATAATTTTCAGTGTGCCCTGATATTTTCTGCAGTACTTTATATTTCGATAGTCACAGATTTTACCATAATGAGTAATTTCGAGATTATAAAATATAAAAATTTTCTTGCAAAATTTCTTACTTATTTTTGCTCTTGCAATGAACTTGTTTAAATGGTGTAATTTGTATTTGAGTTTGTGAACTGTTCTAGGATTACAGTAATAAAATAAATATTCTAAGAAGAATGACAATTTTTCTAAGACTAAATATTAAAAGAAATTTTATATTCATAATGAATAAGATGTAATAGAAGCTTTACTATATTTTTGATATTTAAATAGAATCTACACTGAGTATACATTAACTATAAATGAAATGTTATTTATTAAAAAATATTGGAGAGAACTTTAAAGTCACACATATTAATTTACTTGTAAATTAAAAATTTTGTTTCATTAGCTTATTTTTCAAAGTTTCGTAACAATTTTTTCAAAAACTAGCGATTGAAATGCGTTTCTTATTAATTCAATAGGTAATTCCCCAAATTTAAATCAAGATGTAATTGTTATTAAAATTGATTTTCCACTTATCTCATTTAGATAATGAATTCACATAATTATTTCTTCATGATGTTATTTTTTATAAATTCTTTCAATATATTATAATTTAATTTCAAAAACTCTAATTTTTTCAGTAGCTATTAAAAGTTAGTTGCATTTCTATGGGTCATATGCCAAGCTAAATTGTACCAAAACACAAGTAAAAACTCCCCTGATAACTTGTGTATATATATATATTTCATTTTACAAAACCACAGGAAACATCTAATTTTTATAATTTTCTTAACTGCTTACATTGCTATTAATTTTTCCCTTGTTTTTGATACATTAACATGAATACAATAAACTAACTCACAAGGGAATTCCTTGAAGTAGCTAGTATATTATAGCAAACATTTTTGTGTATCATGTAATAGAAAAATTGTTTCACTGTATATATAAATATATTCTTTTACACTGAATTATTAAATTTAAAATTTGGAAAAATATACTTTCACCTTAAAAAGGATACAAATATGTCACTAATTTATACTCTTCAAGTTCCTGATAGAGATAGACATACTAAACTTCATGTTTTGTTAATTTGTTGAACAAGAAAAATAATATCTTTTACCCAAATGATATTCAAAAATGTATCCTTACATTGTTAAATATCAAGATTGCATGGTTTCTTTAAAAAAATAAAATCAAATCCAACCTACTTTAAATTGATGCTTAGGCAGAATATTCCTATTAAAACACATAGTTATCTAATGAGATATAAAAATTACCTTAGAAAAATTATAAATTTATACACATTTTTAATTTGGATTTACCTTGACTTATATAATTGATAGTATTTCTCTCTTAAATGCAATTAAAAAGCAATACATTCAATCCAAAATATGTACTGAAATGGTCATCATATGAAAAACGATGACACAAGTCAAAACATTATTTAGACATTTTAATGTGAACAAAAAATATATATAGGAAAACTCGCATTGAAGTACCAATTGATATTCTAAGACAGTTAATATAAAAGTTTCAAATATATTTCTGATTATGATTTCTAAAATTTGATATAAAAATAAAAGTTATTAAATTATGGTTTAAAATAATTTTTCAGAGACAAAAATAAATAAACTGCAGCAAAATAAGTTAATAATTAGTAGAAAAAAGTGGTGACTTCTGTGAAAATTATGGTTTCACTGGAAGATTCCAGTACATTTAAAACTTTATAGCAGGATACACTTGGGGTTCCAAAGTAAAAACTTTATTAAAAATAAGAATATACTTCAAGTCAATTTTTATGATATATACCATACTAAGGTAGCAATTTCTTCCTTATATAGGATTTGTCAAAAGTAAAGAGCAAAATATACTATAATTTTATTCCATTTCTTCATAAAATTTTGTTAAAAGATAGCTAAAATGATTTTTTAGATCATAATTTGAAAATTATAGCTATTTGTTTAAATTAATTTCATTTCATAATTCTAAGTGTTGCCCAATTTTATTTATTGTTGACATATTCTTGGTATTTTGTGCTTTCTACATTAAATTTTCATATTTATCAATTGCACAATTTAAAGCCATAAACTGTAATACTGAAACAGTGAAAAAGAATATCAAAAGATTCAATTAATAAATTTCTCATTAAATAACATTATAGAATTAAATCATAATTTAAAAACAACAAGCTATATTTTATAGAAAGTAAATATAAGAAAATAAAAATGAAATATATGTCTTTTCAGTTTAAAAATCACTTCAAAATCAAAAATTTTAAATTACAGTGAGTATATATTATCAGAACATTTTCACTTAACACAACAAATAATGGGAGAATGTTTCTCAAAATAATGTAAAAAAAAAAGGAATGCATTGATAAACAGGTGAAATCTTATTCAAGTAATTAATTTAGAATATTTAAAGGGCGATTTACCAAAAATAATAACAGAAATTTTATATAATATGTTAATTACTTCAAGGAATTTATAGTTTTAGAAGAAATGACATCAATCAAAAAATAAGAAAAATTTTAATGATACTTAACCATAAATTTCTTTTTATTGACATACAAATGACAAAATATGAGGAATAAATTAAAATCATTAAAATGAGAATGGAAGGATAAATATTATTCAGCAAAAATTTATTTTAAAAAAAATACAAACATTTAAGCAGATTTAAAAGGAAAAATAATTGTACATAAAAGAAGAAGTTAGAAAAAGGAATCGCATTGCAAAACATGTTTATTCCAAATATATACAAATATTATTTATTCTAATATTTAATAAAGAATTTTTCTAGTAAACATAATTTACAATAAAAGAGGAATTCCAAAAGTTTCAAGTAGTTGAAAAATAAAAAAAAGAAATGATTATTCACTCTTATTGCAACAAAATGTTCTGTAAATACAATAAAGTCTAAATGAATAGTTGACAAAATGAAAAATATTTTATTTTCAATAAGATATTACTGTTTACAAAAATTTATAGGTGAATAAAAGATTATAATTAAATTTAAAAGCTTTTGAAAACATTTACAATATTTACATCAATTGGAATATATTCATCGAAAATATCACTTAAAAATAATCTACCATTCTTACAGTTGAAAGATTTTCTATCTTCTTCATAGAAAAATGTTAAATCAATAATCATCAAATTGTATCAACATTACATCATTCACAACAAACTATTATAAAAAAATTGGACATGGAAAAGGTCATTTGCAGTACGATGAAAACTAATATTTTTTAATGGGAAGAAATACTTTAAATGCATATATTCAAGCTGCTAAATGTAATATTATGTAACATAAAACAAATATTTAGCCAACAATATGCACTGAATAAAACTAAAAATGGTAGTACCAATTTCAAAACTTGTTTCTCTTTGTATAAAATAAAATAACACTTCCAAGAAAGCGTTCTTTAGTTACTGATTCTTCCAAAACACAATCCTAAATGCCCAAATTCTAGGAAAATTTCCTTTTATTTTACTTATTTTCTGATAAGAAAACTCATAAAATATTCTTCTTCAAAATCTTGCAACATTGTAGTAGCACTTATAAAAAATATAAACTGTATAACATTTTATATTTCCAATATTATTTATTTAATAAAAGGATAGATGTAATGTAATATTAAAAAAAAGAAAATTTTAGACTGAGAAACAATGAAGGAACAGAAGTACATTTTATAATACAAGCAAGCATCAGCTCAAATTAAAGATTTATAATAAAATAAATATATTAGAAGTGATAAAATTTGCATGAAGTTAAAGGAAAAAACATATTTAATAAATTTTTGGAAAGTTTGACAAATGTCAAGTGCATTTAAAAGTCTGTAAGTTAAAAATTAATTAAGACATTATTAATTATTTAAAATTTAAAAATTCTAATTACATAAAAACACTGCATCAAAAACATATTATGTGTAAAGTGCATATTTTTCAAGGATTAAGAAGCAATTATGAAATTATTTTTACAGGGATTACTTTGTACCGAAGGTAAGAAAATAAACTGATATCTAATTTCACACTGCTGAAAAATAAAAACTACAGCAAAGATTTTGGAAGCACTACTTTTAAATGTTATACGAAAATAAGAGAAAAGTAAAAATATCTCTACAAGAAGGACAAAAAATAATTTAAAAGGGAACGTGGTTCTCAAAATAAAGTAAAAAAATAAGGAATGCATCAATGAGTAGGTGAAATCTTTTTCAACTAATTAATTTATAATATTTATATGGTAATTTACAAAAAAATAATACTATTAATTTTAAGTAAAATATGTTAATTATTGCAAGGAAAATTTAGTTTTGGAAAAATTTAACCCCAAAAAAAAAAAAAAAAAAAGAGAGATTGTAATGATTGATAGGTAACCAAAAATTTTTATTTATTGATATACCAGTGACAAAATATGTGGAAAAAATAACAATCAGTAAAATCAGAATGGAGTGATAAATATTATTGCATTTATTTTAAGTAAAAGAATTTTTGAATTAAACATAACTAACAATAAAAGAGGAATTCTAAAGGTTCAAGTAGTGTGAAAAATAAAGCAGAAATCATTATTCACTCTTATTGCAACAAAATCACTGTAAATATAATAAAATTACAATAAGTCTAAGTGAATAATTGACAAAAAAAAAATATTTTAATTTGGGAAAGATATTACTGTTTACAAAGGCTTAAATAAAACATTCTATTTAAATTTATTTGTTTTTTTAAAACATTTATAAAAAATTAACATGAATTG
This sequence comes from Latrodectus elegans, assembly GCA_030067965.1. Classification (NCBI taxonomy): domain Eukaryota; kingdom Metazoa; phylum Arthropoda; class Arachnida; order Araneae; family Theridiidae; genus Latrodectus; species Latrodectus elegans. Next base: position 50,127,573 of record CM057817.1, read on the forward strand.
AAATATATTTATCAATAAATATCACTATATAAAAAATCTACAACTATAACAGTTGAAAAATTTTCTACTTTCTTCTGAGAAACAGTTTAATTAATGATCATCAAATTGTATCAACAATAAATCTTTAACAATACAAAGGAAACTATTTAAGAAAGATTAAACACTGAAAAGGACATTTGCAGTAGGATAAAAACTAAAATTTTTTAATCGGAAGAAATATTTTAAATGCATGTATTCAAGCTGCTAAATGTAATATTATGTAACATAAAACAAACATTAGGTCAACAATATGCATTAAATAAAACTAAAAATGGTAGTACCAATTTCAAAACTTGTTTCTCTTTGCATAAAATAAAATAACACTTCCAAAAAAGGGTTCTTTAGTTACTGATTCTTCCAAAGACAATCCTAAATGCACAAATTCTAGGAAAATTTTCTTTTATTTTACTTATTTTCTGTTAATAAAACTCATAAAATATTCTTATTCAATATCTTGCAACATTGTAGTAGAACTTATAAGTAAATTAACTGTATAATATTTTAGATTTCTAATATTATTTATTTAATAAAATGATAGATGGGAATGTGTAATATAAAAAGAAAATTTTAGACTGAGAAGCAATGAAGGAACAGAAGTACATTTTATAATACAAGTAAGCATTAGCTCAAATTAAAGATTTTTAATTAAATAAATATATTACAAATGATAAAATTTGCATGAAGTTAAAGGAAAAAAACATATTTAATAAATTTTTGGAAAGTTTAACAAATGTAAATTTATTTAAAAGCCTGTAATTTAAAAATTAATTAACACATTATTAATTATTTCAAATTTAAAACTCTGATTTCAAACAAACACTGCATCAAAAACATTATGATTGAAGTGCTTATTTTTCAAGCATTAAGAAACAATTCTGAAATTAATATTCCAGGGATTACTTTGTACTGAAGGTAAGAAAATAAATTGAGATCTAATATCACACTGCTCAAAAATAGGAAATGCAGCAAAGATTTTGGAACTACTACTTTAAATAATATATGAAAATAAGAGAAAAATGAAAATATCTCTACAAGAAAGACAAAAAAATAATTTAAATGGGAAAATGTGTTCTCAAATTAAAGTTAAAAATAAGGAATGTATCGATGAGCAGGTGAAATCTTTTTCAACTTATTAATTTATAATATTTCAAGGGCAATTTACCAAAAATAATAACATTAATTTTAAGTAAAATATGTTAATCATTGCAAGGAATGTATAGTTTTTGAAGAATTTACATAAATAAATAAATAAATAAATAAATAAAATAAGATAGATTGTAATGATTGATAGGTAACCACAAATTTCTGTTTATTGAAATACCAGTGACAAAATATGTAGAATAAATTAAAATCATTAAAATCAGAATGAAGTGATAAATATTATTGCATTTATTTTAAATAAATACAAAAATCTAAACAGATTTAAAAGGAAAAATATATGTATTTAAAACAAGAAGCTAAAATATGGAATTGCATTTAAAAATATGTTTATTCCAAATATATACAAAAATTATTTTGTCCAAAATTTAATAAAGAACTTTTGAAGTAAACATAACTTACAATAAAAGAGGAATTCCAAAGGTTCAAGTAGTGTGAGAAATAAAGCAGAAATCATTATTCTCTCTTATTGCAACAAAATACACTGTAAATATAATAAAATTACAAATGCAAATCTAAATGAACACTTGACAATAAGAAAAATATTTTATTTTGGGAAAGATATTGTTTACAAAGGCTTTTAGGTAAATAAAACATTCTAATTAAATTTATTAGTTTTTTAAAACATTTATAAAAAATAAACATGAATTGAAATATATTTATCGATAAATATCACTATATAAAAATCTACAACTATAACAGTTGAAAAGTTTTCTATTTTTTTCTGAGAAACAGTTTAATTAATGAACATCAAATTGTATCAACAATAAATCTTAAACAATACAGAGGAAACTATTTAAGAAAGATAAAACATTGAAAAGGACATTTGCAGTAGGATGAAAACTAAAATTTTTTAATCAGAAGAAATATTTTAAATGCATATATTCAAGCTGCTAAATGTAATATTATGTAACATAAAACAAACTTTAAGCCAACAATATGCACTAAATAAAACTAAAAATGGTAGTACCAATTTCAAAACTTGTTTCTCTTTGCAAAAAATACAGCAAAATAATAGTAGGGGATACAATCCATACAACTAAATGGTTTTAATATATTTCTTGTCATAGCAAATACTCTGAAATCCTCTAGAAAATTTGTTGTTTGTTGACTGGAAAAATTCGAAATTTCCTTGAAATAATTCCATTGACAAGCATTAAATATTGAATTATTAAAACATCATAACAATTAATTCAAATACAACTTGCTTATTAAGGGTAAAAATTTATTATTTTTAAAAATAACCCAGAACTCAAAAAAAGAATAGATTTTTTAAACTCTTTTCCTTTATAAATATTCAGGACCAAAGAGAGATTAATGATATGGAATATATTCAAGATTTGACAAAAAATCATTGTTCAATATACGTAATTGCCGGATTAGTCACTTTTACTGTAACACTATCTTATAATTTTACTCTGAGAACATTTCTCTCTTAAAATTTTCAATTTATTTTTACTATGTTTAATTAGACTTTCTTATGACTTTAAAATATATTTCTTAATTAAAATAAGAGCTAATTCATATTGAAAAAGAACTTATTTTTATTTTGAATCATTTTATAACATTAAAAAATAATATTAATCTGTAGCTTTTCAAAAAGCATAATAATTTTGCTTTATTTCATGATATTCCTTTAAAATGATTTCTAAGCTAAATATCTGTGCTTTCATTATATAAACTGAAATATAAAGTTAGTTGAAGATTAATTATCAAGAAACATTTTATGTGTACACATAAAAAATATTTAATACATTTGATCCTTTAACTTTACAAAAAGGAATTTTTCAACCATAATATGTTAATATAAAAGTGCTAAAATAACAAGTAAGATAAAAAATATTTTCGAAAATCTTTAAATTTTAAATATTTTGATTTCAAATAAATAAGTTTAAATAAACAATTTGATTTTAAATTTCAAAACTATACATGTTTGTTAATAAATATTCATAATAGCTAAAAAATCTGCTAAGTAAGCATAATGTAAAGAATAAGCTGTAGACTGAAAATAAAATTTACTCAAATTCAACATTTCCTACGAAGTTTTTAACGAAATAACAAAGACGAAAATTTGGAGGTAATTACTTTTCTATTTCCAGTGTTGTATCGCATTTTGATTCCAGGAGCACAATTCTTTTGATTGGATGTTGCGGTGCTATCTTGAAAAAAAAATTATCTTCTGTTGAGGGTCAGTCTGTTGCTCAACACAAACATTTTCGGACAAAGAGGACCGCTAATGAGAAATTCATTTCAACACGAATTTTTTTCACGAGTATAAGGCGACAAATAGGCTAATAAGAGGTTACAACACAAAGCTTGAATTAAATACTGAGCTTTTCTTTTCTCTGGGGCGATGTACAAGAATTTCTCCTAAAAATTTTAAGTCTCAATAAAATCTTTCAGTTACGTTTTATATTCCTTTTATTTATGTGATACATTTAATTATTTTTAATAAATGAAATGGATATAAAAATCAATATCTTCAAGTAATTTGATTCGTTTAACGTTTTTAGTTTTTTTTCATCTTTGTCGGGTCCCATCTTTATTTGATAAGGACAGGGCTCAAGTGAAGTTAATTTAATCAGCAAGTAAAAAAATTTAAAATCAAAAATCATTTGAATTTTTTTTATGTAACATTAATTATTTATAATGAGTATTATTCTAATCTCACATCCAGATTTAGCTTCACTGAAGCTCTAAGGTACATCGAATGTAGCTATGCTAGTTTAAGGAACTTATAATTTAGAAGCTTCGCAAAAGAATAAACTCTGAGATACAGTTTATTTGCTTGACAAAATTCTTGGTACTATAATTTTATTATCATATATTTGTTGTCTATTCAAAATTTCAGTGATTAGAATATTGCGTAACATATATATTTATATTAATAATTGTAACTATAAAAGTAAATTATTAAGAATTGAGAAATGAAGTACTTTACACACATCCATTCATTTTATTTGAAATGAAACTTTTTTTGTAGGTTTTATATCTTTTTCATTGATTATTAAAAAATGCACATTTTAAGAACCTTTAAAGAAAATGTTTCACTTGTGTTTTCATTATAGTTTTACAAGTTTTTATTAATAATATTTCAGTTTTATAAAATTTCCTTTTTTAGAGAGGGATTTTTTAATTTTATTTTAGTCAGAATGAGATTAAAACTTCACATTTTTTATTTATAAGAGAAAATATTGTTTATTAAATAAAATGTTTATAATAACTATAAATAATGAATATGAAGCCAAATAATATTTTAGAACATCAAAATTTATACAAAATTTATTGGAATTCCTAAATGATAAATAAGATTATGCGAGTATGATGTACTTGTCAGTCGATGTAATAGTCATTAGATATCTTGTTTTTTTTATTTTGAGTAGAAAAGATTTATTTACTTAATTAATGTTAAAATTTTTCATTGGTATGCAACTTGCTTTAGACATCCTGTAGAAAATTAGAATCCTAAAGAACATGGTGAATCTTGCAGCAGTCACTAAGTCAAATCAGTTACAGATTAGATCATGAGCTCACCTTTCTGGAATCTCCTTAGATTATTGATTCGTAAATCAAGAGATATAACATCAACACATATTATTTGGTAAATAAGTATAAAATAAAAACACCTCAAATTCATAAAAAGGAAACTAACCTATATAATTGATATTTCAGAATTTTTATCGGAAAAAAAAATTAAACATATTTCCATCGTTACATGTACAAAATTTACTATATAAAATAATGATAAAGCACCACAAATCATGAGCAAAATATGAAAAACTAACTGTAAGAAAAGATTAAAAGGACACACATTTTATTACTAACTAAACTATACTAACTTATTAATATGGAAATATAAAAATAGGAACAGTTTCCTTTATGGAAGATCTTCAACAGGAGAAAATAGTTATTAAATTTAAAATATATTTCTCCGATTGAAATTGATATTTCAATTAAAAAGAAATAAAATCTTTCTGAAAACAATTTTCGTAACTACTATTTGTGGCCCCTCTCAAAGCGGTGCCCGGGCACGATAAACCCCTTGCCCCCTTCACTACGCTACTGCTCCTTCCAGAGAACAATAAAACCTAACAGAGATAAAAAATAAATTCGCCATATTTAAATAATACCTTTATTTGGAGATTGCAATTCCAATTGATCTTCTGTCCACCACAAAAAAAAAAGTAAATATTTTATAATTAGATTTTGGAATTAGCAGCTTGGAGTAAATACTAATATATAACCAACACTGAAGAAAATTAATTTATTTAATAGCTCGTAGTTTGCGTAATATATCATAATTTTTGTATGTCAGATGAGCATTGCAAATTTAATTTTTCATGACACTTGGACTAGAAAAGAACATCCCTGTGTTATATGCCCATCTCTAGACATGTAACTCGTTAAACAATAAGAGGGAAATTTAATTTTAGAAATTATCACAATTGAAAGAAATTAAATGGGTTAAATAATTGCAATAAAGAAAACTATTCCAAAACCATACTCGGATATCAAACGATACAGATGTTGCTGATAATTTTCTTTAATTTGAGACGGTTCTTAAGGAGGAAAAAATTCAGTGTAACTTTATGTTAGAAATAAAAATGTGCGTATTTATGAAAAAGTTTGTGTATTTCTTGTACATGTTATTAGAAGAGCATTTAAATTAAGTGAAAAGCTCCTACATGAATTAAGCCTAATTATCAGCAAAAGTCAAACACTGAGCATAACAAAGATTTTCATGGAATGTTCTTGAGTGAGCAACCAATGGTTCTTCTGATGGATGGTCTGAGGGAACAGTAGCTCGGCAGATGATGGCACTCCAGTATACTGAAAAATTATTCCCTCCATAAACTCATACAGCTTCTATTTTCGAAAAGATATTCAGGAAATCCAATTTTTCAGTCTTTTTGCAGGTAAAGTATTGAGATACATTTGCGGCCACCTGTTTTTCCCGATTGAAATTGATAAACATGGAACTTCTGTGTGTTAGCAAGGTTTACATATCAGTTGGCACACCTTCCTTTCTATAAAACATCACATCATTGGAGTGACATTGAATCTTACTAGAATTTTAACGAGCAAAGAGCCTATCAGCAGTTATCGGCTGAGCCAGACAGAGTTGGCAGCCGGATGAGTAGCAGTTTGACTTTCGGTTCAACAGTTTGTGGGTTTGAATCCCACCTTGTGTATGGGATACTTATCAAACTATAAAAAATTTGTTTATACTTATAAAAAATTGTAATGGTGAAATCATAGGAAATTCCCTAAATACCACACATTGTGTGTTAATCCAAGATTTTAAAAAGATCTATATACAGTCGTTTAGTCTTTCCCGGTATGGGATGCATCATTTTTGGTACCTGGTAATCCTTCATCTCTGTCGAATTATGCAACTCTCTATGTTTGCATTTTGTAAGTTATAATTGCATTGATAATAGGTATTAAGTAATCAGTTGAAAATGATCTGAATGTAGTCCCATAAAAACTTACTGGAATAAAGATATGAATCATTTAGCTACTCATTCTTATGTCAGAACAAAAATAACATCCATGAGTAAAGAAAACTTAAGCAACGAATGAATTACATACTTCAAAATAAGAATAACAGATATTATTTTAATCTAAGATGGAATATTCATTTTAGGAAACTTCAAAAAGATTTCCTTAAAAAATTATTAATTTTATGCAAAATAATTTTACCCGTCCAAAGAAAAGAATAATAAGGATTCTATTTCACACTAAAGTGATTTGAAAATGACCTATTCAAAAATTATATTTGGAAATTAGGATAATGAAGTTAATGTACATATTTGTATAGTTAATAAAGATGAAATTATAGTCCTCTCTAAAACAATTTTATGGATTACTTTTTCAAAACTGTTTTTAAAGTCAAAAATTTCAGAATTTGTAATTGAATAAGAATATATAATGAAAATATAAATATGGAATTATAATATAAAATAAACTAATATACCGTTATACATAAGAAAGAAGCATATAAGTTTTGTGTAATAAGTTTTTCTTTAAGTTTAAAAGAAAAATTATTAATTAATGTTGTTCCTTTAGCTACAAAAACACAATGGTATTAGATTTACTTTTAAAATAGTTTTGAAAGTTAAAATTTATAACAAAAAATTTATCAAGTACAACCAAATATCCTTAATAAGCATTATTTTTCTTAGCTTATTTTTATGATCAATCTTCTTTGAAAAAAATAATAAAAATGACGCTAAAAAATTAAAAAAAATCCTATCATTTATTAAATTATTTAAAAAGAATTTTCTTTCAAATTTAATTAATTACATAAAAATTATCTATTACTACTAGACCCATTTTTTTTCTTATCTCAACCGACTTTATAAAATGTAGCACTTTTGCCTACATGTTTTAGAAACAGGTATTTAATGCCGAGTACAATTAAGCATAAGAAATTTGATTTTATAAGTAATTTAATTTAAACTTTAATTTAATAATACAATTTAATTAACTTAGAGAAGATAAGAATTATGTAGTTTTAAAGAGCAAATGATTTATAATGAAAAATAAAATGCGAGTGAAATAAATGAAATAAAGAGCAAATGATTTATAATGAAAAATAAACTAATGAAAAATAAAATGCGATTTTTCCTTGCTCGGATTTGAGTTTCAAATTGTTCGAGGTTTTATTACAAATTTTAAATTGAAATAAAAGGAAAATAAATTGTTTCCTTTAATTGTAAAAAATAGCAACTAGTATTTAATGAAAAGTCTTTTACTTATAATCTAATTGTCAATGAACATTTTTAGATTAAGATATGGAGTTTAGAATTTCAGAAAACTAAAAGCGAGCCAAATGAGATGACAGAAATAAAAGAAAGAAAAAAAAAATTTGTGTAGAGAAAGTGCCGTTGATTTATTAATACTACGTTTTGTATAAAAAGTAAAATAGAAACCTAGATAACTTATTCACGCTCTTATTTGGGATTCATATTAGAAATTAGAATTAAATTAAGTTTTTATCAAGTAAAATTAACATAGTTATAAATTTAAAATTTATCAAAATGCTTTTCCCTTTTTTCTAATACTGATTTGTACTGCAAAATGTAGAAAAATGAAGGGAACGAAGAATAATGTATGCACATAAGTTTTAAATACACGTTCATTGTAGAAAGAAAATTAACACTATTTCTGTTTTATTTCCCTTGCGTTGCCACTATTTGCTACCCTTTAAATTAGCTATTCATTCCCTAGATCAAGCGTTCAAGATTTTTACGCTCTAGAAATCGTTTGGCAGGGAAACAGAAATTCACAGTTTGGTATTTAATTATATTTGTAGTAGTTGTGATTGGGATTCAGTCACAATGCTCGTGATCACTCAGTTTCATTTCAAAAAACGGAATCAATATTCTTTAGTAATATTTATGAAGTTATTATTGTTTAGGAATTCAAAACATTTAATTTGTTTACGGAATAATATTTATAGTGGAAAATAAAACAGGTCGAAAACATTTGTGCGAAATATAACCTACAACTCATGTTAATTATGAATATTTAATAATTTTTAACGATGTATTAATTTACTATAGGAAAAATTATACAAATCATGAAAATAAAACATTTCAGTGTTTAATATCTCGACAAACAAAAAGTACATGCCACTCTTAACTCTAAGAAATTTCAGATTCTACGGCTTTTACATTCTTTCGAAATATATTCACAGGGAGAATTCACAGGAAAGAGTTTTGCGAAATACGGATCCGATTAAATGATTTTTAATTCCATTAAAATTTCTTTGTTATGAAATTTCTGAATGCGTTGAAAGTTTGCTATTTCTTTAATTTTAGCTTTTTTTACTCTGATTGGACTGTGATATACAACAAAAACTAAAATATCTAACATAAGCGATTAGGAGACTTGCTTTAAATTTCAACTATTTTTAATTTCTCGTCAGATCATAGTTTTTTAAATTAAAATTTGGGAGCTTAATCATAGACAAAGTACGAATCTCAGTTGATGGATCACGGATTCTTTTCACTAAGAAAAGAGAAGAGAAAGTTGTTGAAAATTACCTTCTAGAGGAGATATGTTAAAATTATGTGAATCAGTATATGAATTTAATGACTCTGATGGCAAGATGACATCCGGATATATTTTGATAAGAAAATACTATTTTTTTGTATTTTTGTCACAAGACAAATACAGTTTTGTAGTTTTCTTTATAAGATTATTAGTATAAGGAACAATCTAATACTATGATCAATTCTCATAGTGAATGAATTTTTATAAGAATATTACACATTTACTTTTTAGATATAAAATAGATGTGATTTATTTCATAAATATCAACATTCAATATTTACACTAATAAAAACAAAAGTTTTCATTTAATGATTTATACATAACATTTGTAGCCATCGGATATATTAACGCAATTATCATTATCAAAAGATAATTGTAATAAAAATTCTTAAAGCGTTAATCAGAAAAAAAAAACATTCATTTAGCTTGTTAAAATTAAAAAAATACTAACTCAGCAGGATAAAGAAATACAAACTTAGGTAGCAGGCAAACATTTCTTACAATTAAATAAGTTATTTATAGATTTATTTAACTAAGAGATCAGTTAAAGATCGTGAAAGTAGTTAGAATATGATGTATTCACAATGTATTCATTTTCCAAAAATATTATGGCAGTTTACTCTTAATAGTTGTTTTCGTGATTAAATAAGGATTTTAATTATGACCATTAATTACACGAGGTGTCATTTCTTACTGCCTTCATAAAATTAAAAAAAAAATTAATAGCGAAACACAAGAATTAAAAATTGAATTTGAAACTAGTAATTTGTTAAACAGATTTGTTCATCAGCAAACGAAAAGTCTTTGGTAATTAATGGAACTCTTCATTTCAGTCAATAATTACTTAGATATTAAAATAATTTAAGAAAATTAAACTAAAAACTTATATCTTAATAACACCTGGGAAAATATTCGTATTACAATTGTATTATCACTTGAATTTTCATAACGATAAGAGCACAATAACTTTTTCAAAATAATATTGGTATTTGGTGCCTGTACATTGACTCACATTTTGTTATAAGTGCAGAATGTAATCAAGATTTGAATTTGTGTGAGTCAATTTTCAGTAATAATTAACATTGATATATATAAGATAGAATCTGAGTGAGTACATTCTCATCTCTAAGCAAATTCCACATCAATATACTAAATAGAAATAACGACTAGTTACATTCATGTCTATTCATGTAATAAATGTGGACTATTTTAAGACTCAATTCCCTTACTTTACAATAATAATGCCAATCCCTTTCGAATATTCGCGACGTTGTAATAAAGGCATCCGTATTGTATTACATACTTTGTTATAACCTGAAGGTAAAAATCAGTTGGTTGATTGGGTAGGGTTTTATGGCGCAAGGTACAAAAATGGACATAGTGTGCCAAAAGATAAAAATCAGAAAGCTTTTATAGTTTCTGAGCATTATATTAAAGCAGAATCAGAAATAATGGCCACAAGAATGTTTTGTCGAGCTGGCAGACGAATGGTTATCCCTCTAACATTTAATTTAACGACTCATGGGTTTGATTCCTATCTTGGTATGGGTGCTTGTAATATTTCTGAATCCCTTATAAACTGTAGATCATTGTCTAATTAGCTCTCGTGTGCCAAAAATGACCTTTGAATGACAAAAAAACCTAAGAATGTTCTTCTAAAATAAGCAAATATTGAAAACACACAGATTACGAAATTATACATCTATTTTTAATTTCATTTTTAGTGTCCCAAGAACAAATTAATTGATTTCAAAAAAAAAAAAAAAAATTTATAGCATATCGATGATTGGTTAATGAACAATTTGAATAGCAAAATAGTCTTGTTACACCTGTTAATCGATCACCCACTGTATCTCAGTTTAGATATAGTACTTTAAATCTTAAGGATTTTTATAAAGTAAATTTGTTGATAATAGACTAATAATTTGATTATAATTAAATAATTAAACTTTTAAAAATATATTAAAACTAAATAATGTAATTAAGGATGTCATGCCATTATTATTCTCATCCGAAAACAGTCCAAAAAATCATTTTACATTGAAAATAAATTTTAATTATGGTTGTGTGCTAATAAAAACTTTTAATTAATTTAAAATATATAATTCGCGTTCTTAATTGTTTCATCTAATAAAATATATACTTGTAAGAAGAAAATAAGTATGAATTCCTTTATTTTCTTCTATTGGTTTGTGGAAAATGTGGGATCATTGAAAGCAAAATAACTAGATATTGATTAGTTCATTTTCCGAAATGTGTAAGATTCTACAGTAAAGCAGTATTTATTTTATTTTTAATGGAGTCTCGATCATCAAAAATTTGATAAAATGAGGAAGTTTGGAATGGATTGATATTCTATCAATTAATCGATTTCACAATAACATAATAATCTAATACAACATAATAATCTTCTTCAAATAATGTAAAAAATCTTTACGATTTCTTATGTGTCACGATGAAAAAGAGAGCACGGATTCTTTATAGATGATGTAAGTTATTACTGATTATGGTGATTTTGAAATAAATTATATGCAATCAGTAAATGAATATTTTCACTATTTCTCATTTATAAATTATATTAATTTCAAAAGACCACATATATTTATATTGAGATATAATTTCAAATTGAAACATTTGAAAATTTAAAGTAGAATGTAAAAGATTGGATGCATTAAAATTAATTCTCAAAATATTGTTGCAACAAAGTTTTCAGAATATTTTTATAATTTATTATTTTGACACTAACTCTCTATTTAAATATTCACGCTCAATATTAGTAGCGAATAAAAGGGCAAGGATTTACACTCGTACTGATACAAGCCCTCAACTTACAGCCTTAATATATCATTACAAAAAAAAAAAAAAAAAAAAAAAAAAAAAACTTATTTTGTCCAACAAATATAAAGGTTAGTTTCCAGCATTAAACTTAACTTGTTTTTCTATTAATTTTAATTTGCTTTGAGAAGTGATTTATCTATAGAGAAATATAACATCAGATATTGAAAATTGCATTTCAATTTTACGTGTAAAATCTATTCTTCTCTGTAATAAAATTTTGAACTCAGCCAAAATAAAAATTCTAAAAACTGTGTTCTAACTATTTAGGGAAATATTTTATTTAATCTATTAATTTATGTTTAAAATATTATATTCTGTATTTCTATATACATATTTGAAATTGTACTCCAATTATGCCCAATTTCTGATTCTGTACTGATGGCGTTTTTATATATTAGAGTTAATAATAATAATAATAATAATAATATATATATATATATATATATATATATATATATATATATATATATATATATATATTCAATTTAATTAAATATATTATTGCATATAAGTATGAATATTTAGAGCTATGTAAATCTATCTTTTAAAACGTGCGATAAATTTTGTTTACTTGTATTCCCGAAATGATACATCAATATATGCCTTTTTCTCTATCTCTTTTTGTCACACAGTACGTATGCAATGCCTTTCTTTTTCAGTTTTTCTTTTCTGCCATTAACATGAAAATATTAATAAGACATTTGATTAAAGAAAACCATTTCAGTATTATATGAAGAAACAATTCAAGCAATAAATATATATGAATGAATAAATATAATGAATATAATCAACCCTAATAAATATAATGAACAATGCTATAATAAAAACTGAAGACAAATATTTCCTTTAAATGTGCAATTTCCTTTAAATATCAAAATTGCCAAATTTTTAATCCTAATAAATTAAATGGCAAAATGAGCAGTTTAAAGAAAGGATTTCTTATAGTCTTAATTTAAGTATTTTAGTTATAAATGCTTTTAGAGAGTCAACTGAAATTATAAAACTTTTTAAGAATTCTTTGCTATAAAATTTAAAATAATTTCATTTATTATCTCAAATATTGATAATATTTGATCATTCATTGATATTCATAATATTCATATCATTTTTAACTGTAAAATGTACATCAAGATGCAAGTTTCGATTTTAGATATAAAAATGAATTGCATACAATCTTAAAAATCATTTCCTTTATTTTTGTCATATCAATTTGAATTTTTATGCCTATCTGTAATTCATCATGTTTTGTAAATAAAAAATTAAGCTCTAATAAACGATGCTGTATTTTTAAAACGCATTTTATTTTATAAAAAATTATAAATATTTTTGTTTCTATTGACCAAATATTAAGTAAAATGAGATTCCTATCAATAGAGTATTTTAGATGCACCAGCTGAATAAGCTGCAAGTCATTACTCATGTATAGAATTATCTGATGGGTATAATGTTTGAATGAACTCCATCCTGTACCGAAAATCAGCAGGCTAAATTCCTACTTGATAAAAGAGCTGGTAGTTTTGTATAGCGATCGAGGTGAACTACGAAGCTTACACCCCTTTCTCACACTTTTCTAGGAGGAACAACAGAGAGGAATTTGTGTACCCATCGGCTCAACAACAAGTTATGATTAGGATAAAAAATCAAGCATACTTAGTCACTATTCCAAATACTGCCTGGAATAAAAAAAATACTTGAACTTTGTATAATGCCATAGCCATGAAAGTATTTACTATTAAAAATACTCCACGAAATTGAAAGTATTTTAAAAATTTATTTCAAAGTATGAATAATATATTGATCAAAAGTGAAGTATTCTCAATATTAAATGATAAGGCGAACAAACAAATTAATAAAGTTCGTAAATATCGGTCGGAAGTTTATTTAAAAAACCACAATTGAAAACAAAAATTTTGTGATTTGAAGCAATAAAATTTAATGACTGTTTTCAGTCCCTTTTGGAAAGGCTAAAAATATATTAAAAATACTTAACAACACTCGATTGTTTTATCTTTTGGTGTTATTTCATAGATTTTGTTGCCTAGTAGTCATTAGTATTGCAAAATCTGCAGCAGTACAACCGTGGTCATTAGAAGAAATCCTAAATTGATGAAAAAGTACGCAAAATAATTTTCCTAACCTTTGTGCAAAATAAAAAAAGCAAAATAAAAAATTGCATTTTCCAACTTAAAGAAGAAAGTCGTTAGTCTGGAATTATAGATGTTTATGTAGCAGGCATACAAAGAGCAGGGCACTCAAATTGCTTTCAAGCAAAATTTATAACTTTTCAGAATAAATTAGCAGATTTTCGATCATTGACATATTCATTAGGAACCTTAAACGCTTATCTTAGTTAGCATCCGAAGATTATTCTTCAAGAACAGTATGCACCCTTAAATTAAGATTAAACAGAAGAAAGCTTTCCTAAGTCACACAAATTGCTATATTTAATATATCACTATTATAAACATTTTTTGCAAGTTTCTATTCTAATGAATTCTTTTAAGACCAAATATTAAATATTCATTATATTTAAATTTCAGAAATATGCAAAAAATAAATATTTAGAAACGTAATCTCTTTCAGGGAACAATTTGAACATATTTTTCTTAACTTTTTATATTATATTTCAATCCGTAAATTTAAAAAATTAATTTCGGGTTAACATGACTAATTACTTTTAAACTTCGTTTTATAAACTTGACTAAATTTCTTTAAACATGGCAATTTTATTATTTATAAAGAAATTTCTTTATTTTTTAAACAAATCTAAAATTTAATTTCATATATATAAATAAAAAAAACCCAACTCATTTACAAAAATCGGACTAAATTTATGAAAGCATTTTATAAATAAAATATGATATGAGAAGTATGTGGCAAATGTGCCTTATAAAACAGTATTATTGTACATTAAAATGTATTATATTGCCTCTTATTAAATACTTGATAAAAATACATTAAATTGTTAAAGTCGTAAGTTGAAAGATTTTTTAATTGCAATGTGCAGGTTAAAACATTTCATAACAACATTTCTTTTCTCAGTTGTTCATATTTATTAATAATTAATCAAGGTATACAAAAATGCAACAAATCAAACTTTTAACGGTTCAGCTAGCCCTGAGTGTGTCTCTACTCATGCATCAATTCTTAAATGGTATTACTTGGCATAGCGAATAGTCTATTTGGTAATATATTTGTTGAAAGTATTTTATCATCCACAACATTTTACCAACGAAGAGATTTTTTCAGATTCCATTCATAAGTCGTAATGAATAAAATTCAGAAAATTTCTAAATCTTCAATACGAAAAGTGTGTAGGTAAGGGCCACTTCCACTTGATAACAGTGTCAAGAAACCTCAGAGCTTCTACTTGGAATGGCATACCTCAGTTTACTCCTATACTCGGCAGTAATGTTCTCAACTGATATTAAATTGCTGATACGTCTTATATTAAGCAATTAAAGCGAATTCTCAATCAAGGAAGGAAGTATTTGGTTTTTCAAATTTAAATCTTGAAAGTAATGTCATCTTGCAATCGGAAATAGGAAATTTTAAACATACGAAAATGTTTCTTCTTATTTATTAATTTGGAAACTTCATTCGTTAGTTTATTATTTATGGAGATGCCTTTTAGTTAACTATACATGCACTGGTTAATAAGTTCTTATTGTCGAAATAGTTTTTATATTCATTTCCTCATATCGAGTCGCAGCTTATAATAATTTAAAAATTAGCTATTTTAAGGATTAATATTGACGATATTTTTGTTTAATTTATGAGTATTTTAATGATAGTATATGTAAATATATACAGAGAAATGTAATTTCCTCGTAATCAGAGTGTTTTATTTTTAATCGTAAGAAAAGTAATTACCTCTAAATTTCGAAAACATTATAGAATGATTATTAATCATAACGAAAAATGAAATTTATAAATTTAATTATTTAATTTAATGCATGTATTCTTAAGTATCAATATTTGTTTCAGACATTCAGGAAAAACAATGTATTTCCCGGTAATATTAAAACTAATGCAGGAACTTTCAAAATCTAAAGTGCTTAAGGTAGTTTCTTATAAAAAAATAAATTGATATATGCTTGTTATGATAAAATTTTCCGGCAGAAAATATAATGCATATTAATAAATATCTATGTAAAAATGTAAAAGTTCTTATATATATATATATATATATGCATAAGTAATAAAATATTTTAAAAAGAATAAATAGAGCATGCTTAGCAGTGAATTTTCTTAAACATCTTGAAAGTCATACGCATAAGAACTTGATAAAACAAATCTTAAGAAATTAAAATTTTATCAGGAACTAAGCAAAATTTAAATTTACGAATTATGCGAGAGATATAAAGAACATGACAAACATTTTTTGATTTATTATTAAAGATCAACCTTATAATTAAATTATAAATAGTTATTTAAAAAATATTTTTTAAAGGATATAATTAAACATAATTTAAAATGCATGTATTTATTGAAAGAATTATCACAAAACACAGCAAATTTAGAAATTGGAATAATTTTAATTACAGTGCATGACTTCTATGCATGAATTTAATTAAATTCATCTTTATCTGTAAATTATTATAATCTTCTAAATGGTTCAACTCTATGACATTTGCTGAATATAACAATTATTTTAATAAATGTTTGAGCTAAATTTTATATATTAACTTCCTTACATTTTAAAACATTTTAATAATGAAATAATTATAATAAAATTTAACTTTCTGAATTATATTTGTACTAAAGTCATAATAATGCAATATTCTCAAAATATAATTATTCGAAATTTTGCTCAAACTTTCAAGAATTAATTCGCTTGAGTTTTATTTACAAATAAATGTTTATCATGAATAGAATAATTTGCTATTTAAATAAATAAGTATATTTAAATTTGGTAAGAAAAGTTGCTAGCAATAAAAAATCATTTTTATTTTTAACAAATATCTCTTTCGAAAAATTATAGAAATCGAGGGAAATAAAATAAAAATGTTTACTTTCAACTTTTTTTGATAGTGTATACTAAGTCATTATTTTGCATCGTAATATACATTTCAAAAAATATATTTATGTCAATGTGAATTTATACTTTGTAAAATACATGTCATTAAATTAGATGAAATTTATATGTAATTTTTCTATAAATTGTGAATTTAGGATAATTAGAATAATTCCACATTACCCCCCTTAACTTTAAAATAAATATTATAATTGAAATTCAAAAGTTGAATAAGAAGCAATTTAAAAATTTTAATTAATGAATAATTTCGTAAAAATGTATATTGATAAACATATAAAAATAAATTTAAAAATAATCAAACAACATAAATAATAATATTTATACTGTTTGAAACTATATTTGCTTATATTAAGTTTATGTTCATTAACTATGTGGGAAGAATGAAGTACATTTATTTAAATCTTCAAAAATTCAATATTTTTTTTCAGTTTAGGCATTTTCAATAAATGTTTTTCAACACAAATTATAAAGTAAAGTTTTTAATATTATTATATTTCCTTTGCTTAAAAGCAAATAGGACGAATAAGAAGAAATTTTGTTTCTTCTTGTCACATTTGCTGAAGTCAAAACAAATTCATAGACAATGATTTTAATTCTATTCTAATTTTTTATAATTTTTTAAAAGCACCTTAACTTTTTTTCCATCTTTTGTTTGTGACAGAAGTGAATAAGAAATTACTAAAGTACTTGTTTTTCAATATTTAATTGTTAGGAATAAAAATAAAGTTCCTCCAAATTCTCACATAATTCTTTATTGGGGGGGGGGGGGAAATTGTGTTTTTTATGTTGTCATTTATTTATTATTATTAATTTTTTTTTAAATCAAATCTGAAGAAGAAATAGAGAACGGAAATTTTGCTCATTTAAATGATTCAATATTAAGTACATTCAAATACAAACATCTATGATTCTTAATAATAGTCATAATGTATTATTTTTTAGAGGTATACTATATATATTTTTTAAAATGAATTTAATGACAATTGAGTGCCTTCAATTCATAAAGAATGACTAAAAAATTGTTTTGTGCCACATTGTGGATAAAAAAAAAAACAGACCAGGGATTACCCAAAAAGCTCTGAGATTAGATGATTGAGCATGAAAAATCATAAATATCTTCTTTCCCAAAATCAATTCTTTCCTTAATAAAGTAGGAATTAATCGGAAATTCCAATCACATAGACCACAGTGTTAATGTTTAATCAGTAAAAGAAAATCTCATTTTCATTGTTCATAAATAAACAACTTCAGTACTTGATCAATATTTGAGAATTTCTGAGATATAAGCAATGTAAGATAAAAATTTTTACTGTTTCTCTAACTTTTAATATATTATTCTGAGTTCAAGCATTAGCCTTTAATGTAGGTTATATCACAAAAATATTTTCAGAATTAAAAAAAATGTGGAAATATTTATCATCAAAGAAAATTTACAAGTTTTTATTGCGTTTAGCACTGAACTGGAATCTGCGAAGTCATAGTTCTGGTTTTCAGTCGAAGTTTTTCAAATATTTTCATTTTTATAAATGTATTGCCATTATCTTTCAATTCTCAATTTTATTATTTAAATCTAAACTAAATAAACTTGTTCATTTTGTAAAAGGGAAGAATATGTTAGGAAAAACATTTCATATAATTGCCATTTTGTGAATAAAAATCATTTATTCGTTCGTTAAAAAAATCGTAATAATAATAATAACAATGATATATATATATAGGATCCAAAATTATAAATAGATGTTGCTAATTTATAGCCGATGCCCCCAGTAAACAGAGAGTAAGATGAGTCATTGACAAGTAAGTGTTACACTGACTAAGAAAGATATTTTTAAATTCTGCAGCCGAGCAAAGTTGATACTTCCGTAATTATATTTTAATATTATGTTGTGTTAACAGTGCGAGTAGGCACTGTAACAAAATAGCTTTGTCCTTTTATTATGTTATTGTTTGTCCAAAATTTGTTTAATTTAAGTGTGACTGTTTTAAAACCGTGTTTTGCTGTTTTTTTGCTTAAGGACAATTGCACACTTTATATATATATATATATATATATCCAATTTTACGTATTTCAGTGTTAACTGGCTACAATGTTGTTCATCTTTTGTACAACTCCTTGTAACAACCCAATTTAACTTAATGCTTTATAAAACGCTTCAGTTTCTTATATTGCATTAAGTAGTCGAGAAATTAATTAATGCCTGATCCTAAATAATCAATCATGATAGTGGTACCCCGGTGTTCTTATGTGATATTTCCTTAGAGATTTTTTCAATATAATTTAGATAATTTTCTATAAATTGCATTTGTAATGGTAGTTTGCCTTAGTACTACGTATGCCGATAAGCAAAATGTTTAATAAAAAAATTTTTTTTTGCATTTAAAGAAAATATAATAAATTTTGTATGGAATTTTAGGAATATCACCACATTATAAGGTATTAAAATTTATTTAAGTATGAATCATCGTAACATTAATCTTTCTTTGTATAATTAAAAATAAATAATTTACCTAGCTATCAGGTAAAAAAGTTCACCAAGGAGAGGGAAAAAAAAAGAATAGAGTTTTTTCTTTACTCTGTTCATCAGTTTCGTCTTAGTTTTAAATTTTTGTAAAAAAATTATGAAAATAAGGGAACGAAAAAATAGCTATTTTATTTAAATTATATAAAATAAATATCTTAAAACAATTAATCGTAGCCAGGAGAAATATATCATAAGATAAATTATTAATTACGTTAACACTCTTTTTTCATTTGGAGATACGGCTAATTATAATAAACTGAAGAGAGCTCTTCATAAATAAATAAATATTTATGTGAAAAACTACAGTTGCATTGAAAACCACGTAAGCAACTTATGGTTTCGGGTTAAGATCAATAAAGAAAACATTCCGAGTTAAGAACACACGGAAGAATTATCTTGATGAGTAGACAAAATCAATAATGGTTTTGTTGTGCACAACAGGGATATTTACGTTAAAATTATCATCTCTTTTCTGGAGACCAAAACACATAGTTGCTTCCTATGTAAGAGAGAATACCAGTGATCATAAAATCCTTTCTCTCTCTCTTTCTTTCTTTTTTTAGAAATTTGTATTTCTCTATATTTTTGTTTTGCAGGAGAAACTGTATGATCAAGGAAAAATACGTTGGCTTAAAAAATGCTTTAAAACATTTTTCTCTTATTTTAATGGTGTTAGAAATCAATATTTTTTTCTATTGTATACAATTTTGAGTTTTCTTTATTTTATTTAGTTACTTCCTAATCTGAAAATGTAAGAATTGCTCCGAGCTATATGTTTTGAATTATTTTCAAGCCAATCAAAGTTTGTAATAATTTTAGAAATATTCTTTATTTTTACTTTTTTGCATCTTTAAATGGATGCACTTTATATTATAAATGTTACTCTATCAATGAAATCAAAGTTTCTAAATTTATTCGGGAATCTTTCTTAATAGAGCTTATTTTTCAAAAATATTATTTATAGTTATACTCGGTTACGACAGATGGCTCTGAAGTGATTAGACTCCGTTATTGGAAAGAGAGTTCGCAGTGTACCTGGTCTTCAACTTGTGGCGTTGATTGAAATGAAACCAAGTAAATGGAAGTAATATCAACTTAAATCTAAATATTTGAGCTCTCTAACAATACTTGAATGTGAAAATATTGCCTAAAGCATACGAATTAATCTATTATTAAAATTATTATACTGAGATGATGCGATATGTGTAGCATAACATTTAGTTAAATTCTGTGAAATTTTTTTGTCTATTATTTAAAAATATTATCTGAAAAAGATTTCGTGCATAAACCAACATACGAAATAATCAAGAATAATAGAATTTAGAAACAGGTTAAATCCTATAAATACAAAATATTTTTTAATAAATTTAAAAGGACAAAAATTATTAGAAATCTTTATATATTTACATTTTATCTAGTGAGAACGATTTTAAGTTCTTACTTTACTTTTATTAGTTTCATAAGGGGAAAAATGATATCTAAAATTATAGGTTATTATAGATCTTTAAGTTAATAAAAATAGTTTTTTTTTTCTTGTAGCAAGATGATTATTTTCTTCTCATGGGGACTTATTAAAATGGGAACTAGAGTTTAAAACAGTTTCTAAACTACTCTAACTACGAGTTGGTACCGAACCTACTAATTATTGAATTCAATGCCAGAACTCTAGCCATTTGGTTACGAGTTCAACATTATAAAAAATCAAAAAGTGACCAGAAATTTATAATTTTTCTTAGCTATATGTTTCAAAATTTTAAATCAAATAAAGTTCATAAAAAGATGGCAATGAAAAATAAATTTTATCAATATCAGTAAGCTAAAAATGGTTTGATCACTATAAAACTCTTAAGAATATTTTACCAACTAATTATATTCTTAAGATAATTATTATTGATCACACTTAAGATACAATTATTGATTTAGGAATATCAATTACATATATATGTAGGATCCAAAATCATATAAATATATGTCGCTAGTTGATAGCGAGGATCACGTGTGCTCTCAGACAATGGAGAATAAAAAGAGTCGGCGTCGAGTAAGTGTTACATTGAGTTATAAGGGAGAGATACTTCTGTAATGTGGATGCGAGCAGTTGATACACAGATCATTATATTTTGATTATATGTTGTTACCATTGCGAATAGGCACTATAACAAAATAACATTGTCCTTTTATCATGTAACTGTTTGTCCGACATTTGTTTATTTAAAGTGTGCCCGTTTTAATGTTTATGAATCAATGGCACACTCGACGTTAATATGTTTTTATGAATGAGAAATACAAAATTTGCTTGGTGCATTCAAATCGCAAACAGTAATTAGTAAAGAAGTATGTTTTCGTTACCCTTGAGTGATAACATGAACAGAAGTCTATTAACAGATGGTACCTTAACACAAAAGATATTTTTGTAGGTAGATCATTCAAAACAATTACAATTTTGTAATAAGCTTGAATTCAGAAAAGTGTAAAATATGTACTCTCAGAAGACTAATGATAATGTTTCGCCAACGAAATCATAAATAGATATAATCAAATCAGTGACTATTTCTGTGTCACTTTTCGGTTGAAAACTCTCCGCAATTACTTATAGATATGTAGTAAAGAAGGTTTTTTAGGATATGCGATCATAATATCGATTAAAATATATTGCTCCGCCAATTCATGATAATCTAATGTTTCATAGCCTAATGATAGATTATAAGGCAGTATATAACTATTACTGGGATGTTGAGACATGATTTAGTCTGCATTATTTCGAGAAAGAAAAATTTGCAGCCACTAATTTCTTGATGAATGAATAGGAGAATAGTTGGAATGCTCTTCAAAGAATCATTGAAACAATCATGGAAAACATCATAAAATATTTTAATTATTCATACACTGGTATCCAAAATTAAAGTTAGAAACATATTTTTTGTAATCAACAGAAATATCTACCATTATTTTTTTTTAAATAAAGCTGAAATTATATAGTGTTAGTTAAAAAAAAATATTTGAATATATATTTCAAGTGTTTGTTCAATAGTGAAAAGGATCTTTTTTATTTAAAAACAAAGAATTGAAATTTTTTTGAATTTATCAAATTTCTGTGTTTTGTGTGTAAGTCCTGTTTTAAGGAAAACAACTCAGATTTTAGTTAAATTGATTACACGGAGTCTTTTAAACAATAAATTGGGCTAGAGAGCTGTTGGCAAATTAAAAAGTGGAGAATCCCAAGTTGATGTCGATCGTTGGTTACAAGGGTTGCACATAGTATTTCCATATTATAACAGCATCGGATACGATCAATAAAAGAAAACGCTAATCTAAGAGTTATATCTTATGTAAGAGTGAAATTATCAGTGATAAGTTCTGAGAGAGTTATGTGGCTTTAAGTTATGTGGTTTTGAGACATCCCTATGTTGTTTGCTGATTCACTGAGATATGACAACTGTCTCAAGAACTAGCTAATATGTTTGTTAGAATTATATCGATGCAGACATGGATATCTTGAGAGGGGATTTGCGAATAGAGAACATTTGTATATCTTCTCTCACAATTTCACAGGACAACCATCAATCATGAAACCACGTGAGCACCCTTCTTGAGTTGATCAGGGTTTGCACCAAGTCTTTTTCAACGACTAACTGCGATTCATCGCAGTGATTCTCAACGAGTTTTCATTTAAAGAAAAACTGAGAAACATCCTGCAAACATCAGTCATCATTTTGTATAATGTTGCTCTCATTTGTGCATATTTGCTTTAATTGAACTTATTTGCCAATTACTTTTGTTGCTATTTCTTACCTTCCAAAGAATTAAGCATCAGTATACAAAAATTTCCTTTACTGAGCCCATTTTTATTGAAATTTCTGATTTTTAATTTTGCATCTTTAGTTTTGGACACAGTGTTTAAATAATATCCTGACAGCAATACCAATAACAATATAATATCAACACGATAGAATTAAAGATATTCTGAAAAAGTTATCTTATGATTCGAGTAATAATTTTGAACAAAAAAGAACCACTGAACATTATTAAAAAAACAGAAAGAACCTTTGAAAGAAGAAAGAACCTTTAAACCTTATTAATTTTATTAAATTTATAATAAATTTCGTTAAAAAAATTTATCTAAATTATGATTAGAATTTATCTAAAGTTATATGACTTCTGTATAAAGTGTACAGTTAGAAGGTTGATTTTTTCCTAGAACTAGTTAAAAATTCAGAAATATTTATATTTAATTTCAGGTTTTTTTTTATTTTTTTTAATAATGTTTGCAATGAGTACTTTTGAACCTTGGGGATTTCTTAATTCGCTTCCTACAAAAAACTATGTTGAAACATTTCTTCTCTTAAGCAAAAGTCACAAAAGTGCTACAACTGACAGAGCAGTTCGACAGTAAAAATATAGTTAATTTATCAACTCATGAAGCAATCATTCAACTGCAAATGTTTTACATTTAATTTACTATGGGAATTTTTTCACTCTTTTAATCAACAGTTTAGATTCGAACTTAGGAAAAACACATGCATATTATCAGTTTTATGCTTCCCCAAATTCTCAAAATTACCAATCTTTCAGAATGAATTTTTCATTATATAAAATGTTTTTTAAAAAAAAAACATTTTCCTTATGTCTCCATACAAATGAGTGATTTATTTTCGCCAATATATTTCAAATTGAGGAAGAAGAAACATTTTTACTTACGTAGCTTTTTCTAAGCATCTTGTATCAATAATTATTTTCAAAATTATTTATTATATTATAATTAGTACACAGATATTCACAGATTTTAAAAGAAAATTTTTAGAATAAAAGCATTATTTTTTTTAGCTAAAACAATTTTTATAATCATTAACATTATTATTTATTATTCGAAGTTTTTTCGAATATTTATTGTTAATAGGAAAGAGCATGTAATGATTGCATGCTTTTATCTGAAAGTATTGTTAGAACCATTTTTTCCGTTTTCAAACCAAAAGTTCAATTTCGATGAATACTCTTTTTGCAATGAAAACGATTTTACTCGAACATTCACAATCAGCCAAGGCAGGCCATTTATTTAAAAATAGAGGAAATATGAAAAAATGAAATTGTTATTTAAATCAGAACTCAAAAGATACGTGGTCGTAATTTTTCTTTTCTGTTTTGTAATTTACTATGGAAATGGCATGTTTGAAATAAAAGAATCACCATCATGACGGAAATTACGTGTGTGGTGATAAAGTGAAAAATATACAAAAATATACCTTTTTCCTCTTTTAAATTTCTTACAGCTCTCTCTGAGCCGGATATCTTTATTTTCAGAAAAAGATCGTTGTGTTTTTTTATTAAATTTAAGAATTAAATCATGAAAAGCATTTTTAGTATTATGATATAGCTTAAATACAAATAAAAGTATTTGACAATACATTTAATATATATAATCTTCCGATTTTAGTTTATAAGTATTTGACAGATTTCATTATGACTTATGACTCAATACTGTTCGAGCCCCTAGGTGCTGGAATGCTTAACTTATTTTCATAATTCTCAGGAAGGCATAGAACTGCAACTCCGTATGAACTCAGATCATCTTTCGTTTCAAGCACTGAAGATTAGTATTAGCGTCAATCGTGCGAAGATGGCTTCGCGAAGGGACAAGTTGCTTGCACCCCGCTCACGTCACAATATAGGAGGAAACGTTTGAATGAACATTTCACATGTCTATTAGGAAACTGATCATTGGAGGGCTGCTCTCTTTACGAATGAATTCTAATTTATCTTCCGTAGTGATAACAGACATTCTGATTTGGAGAAAACTTGAAGCCCACTCTCCTTCATGATGCATTCAGAAGAGGCACGGATCAGCCAAAAGTCATGTTTGGGATGATATCCTTTTGAGTGGACACAAACCTCCTTGTCTTTCTACATGAAGCTGGGAATACTTACATCTACAAAGATATCATTGATGAATATATACACCTCGTTGCATTATGATAGAACCACCATGTATTTTCAGCCTAGCATACAGTAATTTGAATAAATGATTGAAATAAATATTTTTATTGAAACTATACAAAATAAGAATGACAATAACAAAATAAAAATATTACTCATGTCTATATTTTCATGTAATAAAATAAAAAATACAAATTTTAAGTTGCAAAATGATAGAACCACTTTCAGCTAATACTTTATAAGAACAACGTTTTTGGTTATAAGTTCAAAAATTCGATTAGGCATGCTTTCGACTAAGCATTTGAGTAAATCTGCATTCAGATTTTACTATTCTGTAACAATAAAGTCTTTCAATTCTTGAACCGTTAAATACTGCTTGCCGTTGGCGTATACGGGGCCCTGCTTAGAATACCCCAGACGTTTTACATGGGTTTCATGTCAGGAGAACAAGCAGGCCATTCGATTACCTGCACTCCGGTGTCCAGGAACCATTCTCAAGAAGAGTTTGCAACACTGTCCTGTTGGAACTTCCAAAACGGACCTCCAATTTCTTCTCCAAAAGGCGACAAATTTTCTTCCAACAAGTCTTGATAGTCTATTGCTCTCATTCAACCAGTAGGGAAGGCAATGTTAGTCCACCCAGCATTGCCAAATCCAGCTCAAACCATTAATGATCCTTACCCACACTGTCTCTTAGAAAAAAATGTGTAGCTCATTTCGGAGATCTCTCCAATAGAATTCTCACCCGTCAGGACAATCTAGATTGATTTCTTTTTCTTCAGAACACTACTTGAGTCTATTGTTCTTTCCAAGCCATGTGTTCTTTGGCCCACTGCATCTTTTTCGTTTGTGAAGACCTGTAAGTCTCGGTTGCGTTTTCATTTTCGTGTACTCAAGATGTTCGTTCCGCCGAGCTATTCTGGATAAAGTTGACTTGTGAACATTGATGGTGGGGTCTCGTCATAGTCTGTTCAATGTTTCACCAGCTTTTAATTTCTTTATAACTAACCCTTCTTGACGCTTTGTTAGCTTTCGAGGTCTTCTAGTAGATTTCTTTGTCACATATTTGGATCCAAGATGGAAAGAATTATTGACCATATTTGGTGAATGCCCAATATATCTTGCTATATACCATAATGACAATTCCGCTTGGTTAATAGCCACAATTTGTCATTTTTCAAAATCAGATAATAGTTTTTTCCTACCCATACTAAGTGACACCTTTTCAAATCAATAAACAATGCATGCTCACAATAAATGTGAACTTTGTTCGTTGAAACTCAACTGCACATGCTTCTCTGGGATCGATTATTCCACTAAAAAGTATGGGTGGTACTATAATTTTGCAACCTAAAATTTGTATTTCTTATTTAATTACTAGAAAATATAAACATGAGTAATGTTTTTACATTGTCATTGTCATTCTTATTTTGTATATTTTCAATAAAAACATTTATTTTAACCATTTATTCCAATTACTGTATGCTAGGCTGAAAATATCGTTATGAAACGCAGTGTACGTTTTAATGTCGAAATCAAAACCATAGCTGATTTATTGCTACAGGAGGACAACGTGGCCTTTCTTCTCCTCGGCTTACTGTTCATAGAACATGTAGTTTGAATATACCAAACTGAATTATCCAATTTGTTCATTTTATACGTAGGATATATAATTACAATAGCACAATTGTCTAGCAATTTTTTAAATGTTATATGCATAATTACGTATTTAATTTTATAGATATGTTTCGCTGAACTTTATACATAATTTTTTGAGTAATCACTATTTTTGTAATTTTTCACCTTAATTTTTTTGGAAATAAGTTTAAATCTTCAGAAATACTTTTATATGACAGACCACTGAACAGCAATGAATAATTATACCCGAGGATTTAATTATTGATTACATCCTTTTTTAGTGGTAAATTCTGTGGGATTTTGCGTAGATGATCAATGTATAATAAACTATGGATGATAATCAATGTATAGTATGTTCATAAGTATGTTCCAGTCAAATTACGTGCCAATGAAAAATTATAATATTGATTAAACAAATAAGCATAATCTATTCAAAACACATAATATCTAGTTAATAATATTTCGGTTGATAAATTCATTACTAGGATCACTCTAAATGGGATTTTTTATTTATAAATTCGAAGTAAAAGAAATTGTTTAATGTACTGAAATATCATTTGATTCGATAAGAATTTTACAATAAAATTTTAACTCATTTTACTTTACAAGGAATATATTACTAATATTTTATCTTTAATAAAGAAAAAAATGTGAAATTAAAAAAATCTTATTTTAACTAAAATAATCTAAAAGAATCGTTCCCCAAAAGAGAAATTTCATAAAACTGAAATATCTTAAATAAAAAATTATCAGAATACAATTAAAATACACATATAAAAACTTTTATTTAGATGCCCTTAAAACTTGAATTTTTAATATTCAATTAAAAACACGTATAACCTAAAAAATTTCATTTTAAATAAGAATGAATGAATGCGTGAAGTATTTCATATTCATTCCTTAATGAATTACTTTTACAATTACTATATTATTTTTATATAAGTCGTCTCATATTTACATGCCAAAATACATGTTCAATTCTCTGTATGTGTATGTGTTTGTGTATTATCCATAATATCAATATAGAAATATTAGGGTACAAAAGAAGTTATTTAAGTATATAATTACATTCGATAGTTAAGGCAATATAAATGTGGATTATAGTTAGCCAAAACTTTGGAAACCTTAATTTTCAAGAAAAAATATTTATTATTGCATAAGAAATTCTAATGATTTCGAATTTAATTTTTTCATTTGTTATTTAAATTAATTATACTTGGGGATCTTTTCCTTACCAAACAAAGAAGGAGCCCGGCAAAGATAAGAAAAAAATGTCAAAACTGACCAAATTACTTAAAAATGATTATAATATAAATGATTATTATGCCAACTTCATTTCATAAAAATCATTTAAATGCGTTGATAGTATCAGAAAAATCTAAGGTTCATTCTTAATATCAAACAATATAATAGAAACATTAGTTGTTATTGGAATTTCTCTGTGAAATTATTGTGTATTTACTCAGAATAAGATACGGCTTTGCGTTTTTCTCAAATTTTGTGTGTGTGTTATAGTCCCGTAGTCCAGAATCGCGTTATGCTCGAATGACAATTTCCATTGAAATGTTTGTCATTAATGGTCCCCTTTATCCTAAATATTTAGGACTATTATCAAACTGACCGCCAAATGCTTGGGAGAAATTCTCAAAAAAGCTCTGTAATTTCCAAGGAAGTAAACTGTCTTCCTGGAATAGAAATAGAATTCAACGTAGGAAACCAAGAGTAATTATTTCCGAATTCTATTAAAATGCATAAGTTTTGCTTTCTTTTCTCTGCTACCCCGTTAACATGGTTTTAGTTTATCATTACTTCCCAAATATTACTAGTTTTACTCACAAATCTTCCTTTTAAGCAAATAAGTATTTCGTTAAAAAACGATGGATTTCTTTGCTAAATAAATTTGCGACTTTTCAAAATATTGTGCTTTGAAACTAAAAATTATAGTTTTTATTTTCTGGTTACCCACACGTATTCTTTACATTTACTTATTTAATACTTATTTAACCAGTGTAAATATTCATTTACATGCCTGCATAGTTTTTAAATTTAAAGTAAAATTGCTCTTATATTATTTAAAAAATTTATTTAAAATCATATTTAACTTTAAAATCTAAAAAATTATTAAAAAGATTAATATTAAAAAGATTTAAAATATCAATGTATAATAAAAAAATATGTAATCAAAAAGTATTCAAACATTTTCGTAGTTAATTTTTATTTGAATTATAATTTTACTCTGTTTATATAAGTACTTGATGTTGAAAAAAAATTTTTTTGAACGTAAAAAGATCAATGTATTAAACATATTTTTTCTGTTTGAGTACTCCTAATACATTTCTTCATAATATTTTTTAGCTAGTTATTTCCTTCTATGTTATAAAAGGATCATGTAACTCGAAAGAAATCATTCTACAGGAATATAATGGAATTATATAATCATTACTCTACATTGTAAAAAATTAAAAACGTTTTTGAATGTTATAAATTTATTGATTGATAAAAAAAAAAAAAAAACACGGTACCGAAGATGTTTATCACACTACTGCCATTTTTAGCTACTTGAAATTTAAGGACTAATTATACCAGGACCAACAGTTTAAAGTTGATTCCGAACCCCATTAAACACAAACAAGCCCAAAGTGAGATTCAAACTAATGAACTGTTGAAGTGAAGGCATGATTGATAACTATTCATCTGAAAGCTAAGGTACTATTGTGTAAAACACAACGTAAATAATTCAGAATAAAAATTGGTTATAACTTTAATAAAGAAATATATTTAAAAATCTTAAGAAAGAGCCTTATTAAACATTAAAAATAAGAAGAAATTTTTTATTGGTAAAATATCCAACGGTGAAAACTTCTCATATTAAAATCATGAAATATTTATGTTAACATTTCCTTTCTTGTTTCCTGTAATTTCTGATTTGATTTGTCTCTGATTTTGGTTTACTTGTTTCTGATTTGTAATCGTACTGGGAGCAACATTGTCTACAATTCTTGGTAATAATTTAAATCAATGAAAAACGTGAAAAAATAATTTTCAGTGGATCGCTTTTGTAGGAACTAAATATATTAGAAATTTATATTGTTTTGGTAAAAATAATCGATTTTATTAAGTATACATATAAGCAGATAATTTTTCTAGTTCAAAAGGCTGGCAGCAAGAAAGACAAAAATATAGAAGAAAGTTGAGAACACAATCAAAAATACAAAGTGAATCATCTGCGCAAACGCTCTCTCACTTCCTAGTATCGGTCGCAGAATCGATCAGTGAGAGTATGCACGTTTGTAAATGTCAAATATCCATTTCTTAGTGTGAACTGTACTGGAGACAATAGTCACTCTAGAGAATTTTCCACTGGTACAGATGCTTAGACGCGCAGTCATGACCAGATAAAAGTTTCAGCATAGTCATTGACTCGGCCTTAGATAATATTATTATAAAATTGTGGCTCAATTTCAAGATTTCGAGCCTTTCCTAAAAACTCCCTTGATTACTTTTTAACGTACAACTGTATTGCATCAAATGAAACTGGTTATCTTTTATATTTTAGCTTAATAATGTCACTTGTTGGCTTGCAAATTTATGTACTGTAAAACCTACCTGTTCATCAACAAGTAACCCTCTATTTTCAAGGTACCAGTTAAGCCTATTAAATATCATTCTTTCCATCGACCACCGTTTTGGTTCCATCGACCATTAACAACCAAAACGGTTGTTAATGAAATTGGGCGGCAGTTTTATCAAGTCATTTGTGTCTTACGTTTTTAAAAATTGAGATTATTATTGCTTTCGTCATTGTGAAGACAATGTACCTGTTCTCCAAGAGTCATTGAATATTTTAATGATTGTTTGTAGCACTTTAGATTGCAGGTAACAAGGTGTTTTAAAAATTCTGCATGTATTCCATTTTCACCATGTGACTTTTTGTTCTTTAAAGTAGCAATTGTGCATAAGCATAATTGAGTTGAAAAATTCAACTCAATTATGGAGAATGTTTACACAAAAATGTCTGAAGAAGATATCAAATGTAGGCTAGATTCCAATATTGTGTTGATTTCTCTCTTGAGCATTCTTAAATTCTTTCTTGCGAAGACACTCTTCTTTTGATTTTGTGCCAAATTCAAGACAAAGGCATTAGCAAAATCTACATCAGAAAGTAACATTCTGTCAATGTAATGCAGAAAAGTCTTCCGCTGGGAGGATTTTTTACCCTGTATAATCGCCAAGAATTTATAAGTTTTAAGGTCGGGATCTCGATCCCGAATGATTTCTCGAAATATTTTTCAAATTCTCTCCATTTAGTTTTTTTTTTTTTTTTGGAATTCCAAGGTGTTCTAGACACATCTTTCGGAGGTATCTTGTTATATTTAATAATGTTAATGTTTGCCATAACTATTCTATGGCCTGAACCAAGGTAACCGAAACCTTTTCTTATAGTATCTGAGACAATATCTTTCATAATTTAAGGCAGGAATTTAAACTTTGAAATATCAATCAGCGAATAATAATATTTTTCATATGGGAACGTCAAGATTATCCTACACTTGCCTGCAAAATGTATATGAAAGTTGTCTGTGGAGTCACCAATGCAGGTCTGAGAATGCGTCGTTCCACACCTGATGATGTCAGTCTTGGAAGTACCGCTATCCTAGAAAAATGTCATATGTCCTTCTTCCAATAAATCTTTGTTACAGCTGTTGCACATTATGAGCTGAAAAATCTTATCAGCTGTGATTCGGCATAGCAGAAAAACTGCTTTTCTAAATCCGATCATCATACTCGTCGGTTAGCTGGAAAAGCTTGATATTAGCCATCATAGTATTCTCAGCACTAAGAATTTTCTCTGGGATCAAAAATAAATTTAAAGATTATTCATGGCCATATAGATACCCAACATTGATGATTCGGCAGATTCCTTCACTTATATCTACCTTCTTTTCATTAAACTTTGTGGCACGACAGCCCCATGTGAGCCAAGGCCTACAGTGCCCATCTCTGTTTCCTTGACCGAAAGACCCTGGGGTGCAAAGCATATGTTCCCATTAGGTGGTCAGCCTAAAACGAAATCCTAGTGTTTAGTTCCCAAGTATGCTTGGTACTCAGTTTATCGACCCACTGAAGAGATGAAAAGCTGAGTCGACTTTGCCCAGCCCGAGGATCGAACTTCGGATCTGTGCCTTGGGAGCGTTTCACTCTCCCACTAAGCCAGCGGATTTATACTTACCTTCATCTGACCTAAAATGCAAAGCAAATCACATTATTTGCTTAAATCGGGGTACTACGTCTATCTTGCAATTTACAAATTTTTTAGATATGGGTTCATAATGTTTTCTCTGTCACGCAGTGTATATTATAAGGACATTGTAAGAGAGAGATGATGCTTTCTACTGCTAATGGAAAATTACCTGACAAATGATTCATCAAAACCTACTTGGCTTTAGTGAATGAAATTAAGTGAATGATAATTTCATGCTGAGTAAGTTAGGCCAAGTGATATGATCTGTATTCTCAAACTTCTTATGATTAAATTTTTTACTTATTTTCTGCTTACTATCACTCACGAATGGATTGGTTGGAGGAAGTATTTACAATAGCATTTTTCATAAGTATGGATAAATGTTTATTTTTTGCATTATCTAAATTTTATAAGAAACCTTGCTAAAATTTTATTTTTTTGTGAAAAAGACAGCGTAAGGGATTTCTCCCAATTAAATAGATGATAGAACCTAATTTAAATTTTTCAAATCATTTACTTGTTTCTAATCCAGAAAACTTCATTTCAATGATAAGTAAGTTATTGCTAAATTTGAATTTTATCTGTAAAATATAATCTTAATTTTACTAAAAATTCTGTTTAAAAAGAGTTTTTTTTGCGTTTTTTGAAATATGCTTGTTTTATTAATTATATTCACAATGTTATGGATCTCCTATTTTTTTTTATAGTATCATTGAAATAATTTGTGAAAAATATTATCAGGTTTCCATTCGACACATAGGCATTCCCTCTGCAAATCTCTAGTTTAATAATATTCCATTACGCAACTTCCTTCGTTTCAAGGAAGAAGAGTGTGGATTCTCTTTTCCTTTTAAAATTGTCTTTAATACGCAATCGATGGGAGAAAAGAAAGTATAATTACGGAATTGGTTTTCTTCTTTCAACATTCCCGCAATGCCAATAAAAAATAACGATGTGTTCTGTTTTTTCGATATTTAAAAAGAAATTGTTTTTTCTTTCTAGAGAGAATGTGATTTCATTTTTCCCAATAGGTCACCCGTCGGAAATGCAGGAAGGATGTGAAGAGAGTCCTAAATTCAATATTAATGACTTCTTACTTACAGAAAGTTTTTGAGGATTTTAAACTTCATTCGATTTGTTTTTAGTTAATCAGTAAGTGAGAATACATTTCATGATGCAAAATCATGAAATGTATTCTCACTTACTGACTTACCTGAGACTTACTTACATGAGAATCACACTATCATGATTCTCAGGCTCTGTTAATTAAATTATTTAGTAATATGTATATTTTTTATGTATTAAAATATATAAATGTATGTTTTCATGTTTAAACTAAAATTTCAGTCAGAAGTGATAAAAAACTAAAGTAAATGCCTTTTTTTCATAACATCAATTTAAATTTGTCCTTTCAGATCATAACTACAAAATTAAATTAAGATTTAAAATATATTTTGCAATGTGTAAATTATAATGTGTAAAAACTACATATTTTCCTATTCTACCAGACTGAATCCTATCAGAAAATATTTTTTAATAGATTAAATATTTACTTTTTCGTCATATCGTAAAGAAAAAAGATTAAATGTTACTGAATTTTTTTAAAGGGAAAATACTTTTTGGAAATCCAGATAAACGTTTTCACCTGGAAAAATCTTAATTAAGTAATCATGCAGTAAAACAGATGTCAACTATATTTTTTTAGAACCAGATGTACAATGTGTGCAAGTGTGCAACAGAGGTAAATTTAGCTATTTATCTAGAATATACACACACACACACACACACACACACACACACACACACACACACACACACACACACACACACACACACACACACACACACACACACACACACACACACACACACACACACACACACACACACACACACACACACACACACACACACACACACACACACACACACACACATATATATGTAGATAGATAGATAGATAGATAGATATATAATCTAGTCACACACACAAAAACAACAAATAAATGAAAATGCAAGACAGCTAGAAAATCAGAAATAGGAAAAGATTTCTAAAATACAAAGGAAAAATTTTAGAAAAGTAAAAGAAGGAGATTAAAAAACAAAAATATGTGAATTTAAAAAAAAGGGTTGAAATAAAAACTTATCCCTTCTTATTAAGAGTTCAGGGGAAAAGGGGAAAGCATTTAGAATTTATTTCTCTAAAAATTATAAATAATAATGAGTAGTTCCAAACTTTAAATAATACAAACGCTCATTCAAAAAAATAATAATAAATAAATAAATAAAATAACAAAAAGAATAAAAAAGTTGACAAATTAACACTAATTAAAAAGAAAAAAAAGAAATCAAAAGAGAGAGAAATTTTCTAAAGTAGCTACAAAATATATAGTTAACAATAACGTGGCGATTTAAAATGTTTAACAAGTAAAATATATATATTTACAAGGTAAAGATTATTTATAGACAAAAAAGCAAAGACAAACGGAGTCTGTACATGAATTAGAAAAAGAAATGGCTTTGGAAAGGAAGGAAAATTTGTTTACTAGGAGACATGTAGACTAGGCATAGCTCATTGTAAATAAAAAAAGTTAAAAGGGCAAGTTAGAAGGATGCTGTCAAAAGATTGAAGTAAATAATATTTTATGGATGAAGTTGTGAAGTTAAAAGTGAATAAGCAGAATTTTGTTTTATTGAAAAATAGGAAATAGGAATGAACAGAAATGTTAAAGGGAATTATAATTATTGAGATTAAAAAAATTTCAATACTATTACCTTATTTTAATAAAAAGACTTCCAGTGTATTGTCGACAACACAGCGAAAAAAGGAATAATTAGGGAATAGCTAAGCCATAAAACACTTATATTAAAAAAAATTCTCAAACACAAAATTTCATAAATTTAATAATTTGATTGACTTTAAATAGTTATATTTAGTTTATAAAAATGGGTGTGAAATGTAAATATATTAGTGATGCAATGTTAATGAAACTTAAAATAAATTTTAATCTAAAATTTATATTGATAGAAGCTCAATCACACAATGTGTAATTGTTCAAACTTTCTATAACTCTTAAGATATAAAGAAGTGTCGACAGCAATGTTGCAGCGGACTGCTGAAAAAGTTTTATAATTTAAAAGCAGGAAAGGTTTGATAGGAAAAAGAATTAATATGCTGTTGTCTAAGATATAGCATTAGAAATTTTGGCAAGAATAAACAAACATCAAATGTCTCTTTAATTTTATTCAAAATTATC
Organism: Latrodectus elegans; assembly: GCA_030067965.1. Classification (NCBI taxonomy): domain Eukaryota; kingdom Metazoa; phylum Arthropoda; class Arachnida; order Araneae; family Theridiidae; genus Latrodectus; species Latrodectus elegans. The sequence goes on from CM057817.1 coordinate 50,163,294, forward strand.
AGTTGTAAGATACAATTTCAATATCTATATTTTAAAATTAACCTTTATAATGTTCGATGAAAATATTAAAATGGTCTGTCTAAATTAATAAATATATTGATTTATAAGATATCTATAAATCAATATTTATAATTATTGAAAATTGTTAAAACAATAAACTATTCTATTGTACAATGGAACTAATTCTATTGTACAATTTAAATTAAATGTTTTTTTATTTAAATAAAAATTATCTAATGAAATCATTTTTTAGCTAAGCTTTAATTAATTTGATTCCAATTAGTACTTTTCTTTATGAATCTAAAAGTACTTTGGAATTTGTGGTCATTATTTATTTGGCAGAGCTTTAAAACTCTACTTTAATTTAAAGTCTGTTTTAACTAGAAACTGCTTTACATGATTTCTGGGATTTCAACGTTAATTTAGTATATCCAGAAAATATAGTATTAATTTTACATGATAAAAAAATGCTGCTCTAGTTCATATTAAAACTACAATAATAATAAATAAAAATAATAATAAATAGTTATAATAATATATAATAAATATTCATAATAATAATTAAATGCAAAAAAAATTAATGTTATAGAAATATACTTTAAGTTTAAAGTTTTGATTGTTTAAATTTATTATTATAATTTGGCGATAAAATTTATGGGAAATTCAGAAGATGCTAAGGAGAATTATATTCCTATTTTTATTTTAAGAGTATGAATCAATATTTTTTTGCTTTTAAATAATAGCCTTTTCACTTCAGATCATTTTCTAACAGAAAAATTTTCCTATGCAACTTACAAAAAATTGGTGTATTTGACAAGAAAGAAGTGATAATTTCAAATGAAAGTATCTTCACAATAGAATATATTTTTTCTCAAATGTAATATTTTTTATCTTCCATGCGTAAACACCATCCTACACACGTAAAGTCTTCTTGTTTTCATTTCATCAAAGAAATCACAGATTGAATTTTGAATAAAGCATTGTTGAATCCCATTTTTAATTGTCTCAAAAGGAAAAAAATTTCCTCAGAACTATATCACTAAGATTCTTTTATTCTCTTCAGTGCCTTTTCATTACTCAAAAATTTGATAAAATATTTCAAATGAAAATATTTTAGGTGTCGATAGAAGTTTTTAATTATTTATCTATGCAGAAGCTCTTTAAAACATACGAAAAAAAAATCAGTATAAAATATGCTTTTGTAAATACACTTATACCTGCTAATAGTTTAAATGGTTCAAGTTGAAGAAAAGAATACAATAGTTCAAAAGAATCGATTGAACAAATTTTATTTATTAAAGTAGTTTTTTGCACACTATAATTTAATTTTTATCATATATAGGATAAATATTTACCAGAAAAGTTAGCTTACAAATAAGAATATTTTTTAGCTCAAAGCAAGCGTAAATTTATACAATCGCATTCTAAAGAGCTCAAATTTTGATTATTTTTCTATTCTTATGATTTATAACCCTATATACAGTGTTCGAAGAAGCACTCATTTGTTTTGCTGTGTTCATTTTGTTGTTGTATTTCAGCTATGTGCTTCACTCTATTGACTTTCTATCGTTGAAATCACAGATTAGATTAATCTCCTAGTTATACAGTATATCATATCATGCTGTATGCTTTATGATGAGAATTTGAATTACAAAAGTTTATCCCTTTTGATGAAAGTTAAGAGTTTTCACTATTGAAATTATACATGTAGTTTTTCTGATTGCAGCGAATTTAAATTCAAAATTATTTACAGTAAATATTTGACCAATTTCTTAAAACATTCTGCTTAATCAAAAATCTTGTTGTAGACTTGGAGGTAAGACGAATTAATATTTAGTGTATAGCATAAAATATACATTAAAATTTATTTTAAGAAAAAAAAATGCCTCTAGAAATATCTACTTTTAGACTCATCTTTTTTAAGAAACTTATCAACATTCATCGTTCAATAATTGAGGAATTTCTTTCCATGTTTTAATAAATTTCCTATTGCGAACATTCTTAGAATTACATTAGAATAAAGCTTTTCCATGCATTAAAATAATTAGATAAAATATTAGAATGCAACTTTCAAACCAATATAATTTTAAATTAAAATGATTATAGTTTGAAACACAGAGATATTTAATTTCAGATATTTTATCAATCAACTATTTATGAATACATAGATAAAAAAATATTTATGCCTCTTGAATTTTGAAAAAAAAAATTATTATTTATCTAAATAAGCATCACAATATATTTTATAAAATTTAAATTTGTAATACGTTTCGATATTTTATAAATCATAAAATAATAGAGATAAATAAACACCTGTTTTTTTTATATAAGGAAAACACATTTATTTTTATGGTGAAAAATTTCTACCGAGGATTTTGTTTTTAAGTTTAAATATCATTCCTTTTCAGTAATTGCCAAAAATTTTCTTTTTCCCTTAGAACATTGTTTCATATTTTTCTTTTTCCCTTAGAACATTGTTTCATATTTTTCTTTTTCCCTTAGAACATTGTTTCATATTATTAATTGTAGATATTTCTATTTTTCCTTTCTTTTTACTTCGGAATGATGATCTCGGTCTACTAATTTTTCTGGTGCAAAAAAAAAAAGAAAAAAAAAAAAAAAGGCTGTTGAATAGCCAAATCTCTTATGCTTTTTCCTTAATATTTCATTCGATGTGAGCTTTGTTCGATCTGTTTTACTTTCAACTGATGATCCCGGTCTAATAATTATTCTTGTGTAAAAATGACCGTTGAGTGATAAATAAAACAAAATTCTTTTTTTTTGTTATAATTATAAGATGTTTATTAAAATCATTTGAAGCATTATTTAAAACTTTTATTAAAAGAATACTTAATGCTTAGTTTTATATGTTTGCGTTTAATATTTCATTTGATGTGAGGTTTAGTTCGATCAGTTATTTAGAAAATTATCAGTAATTGAGAAAAATGTTGGGTGTCTAATTTGTAGATAATTTGATACAATGACTCTAAATTTTTTCGTTTGGAAAATCATCACTGACTTGATATAAGCAGAAAACTGATTGCCTACAGGTGCAGCTGTAAAAGCTATTGTGGAGGATAATATGCTTGTTTTACCTAAGGTGAAATCAACTATTAATTATTTTTATTTTGCAACAAATATATATATATATATATATATATATATATATATATATATATATATATATATATATATATATATATATATATATATATATATATATATATAACGGACATATGAAATTTAACTAACAAGATCCATAAAACGTGTTGAACTTATATAACTAATGATGTTATCAATTTTAATTTATCTTAATTATTTTGCAAATTATTAAATAAGAAATTGAATCATCTACATTATGCTTAATATTTATATACTTTAAATGAAATGTTTCATTGAGTGTAATTTAGAATCTCATTACCATAATCATGCCAATATTGTGTCCACATAATAAACGCTTCATAATTTTTGCTTATGAGGTAATTATAAATGAATTGTTTGAAAATAACTGAATGACTGAAATTAAACTTTCATAATACTATTCTTTAAACATTCTCTTTAGTTTAATATAATATTTATGTTATTAGTTCTCAGTTTGTCTTCCTTAAAACGAAAAGGGAATAAAAATCTATTGTAGAAAGTAATATATTTCTTCACAAATTTTTAATAAAAAAATAATGAATGTCAACTCCTCTATTTATATTACATTATTCCATTCAAACCAGTTTGGTTATTCAAAAAAGAGTGAATTTATATCCCAATTCTTTAAAAGAGCTATTTCCAGTCGTAAGGAGTGAAAAAAAATGAAAGGGAAGAAATTAACTTCTCATTTCAGCTCAATGTATTCCATATTTTTAATTTCAGTGACGAAAAAAGTAGTTTAACTTTTGAAGCTATTGAAGCTTAGTATTTACTGAAACCGAAATGATATTTATATAGCTAAGTAGTATCTACAAAACTCAACTTGTTTTTTAAGGGAGACGCCAACTGAAGTATCATGATTTATTGAATTTTATCCTTTCAAGAGCTGCTTAAGCGAAATCACTGCGGAAGAGGATAAACTCTCGGCAAAATCTTCGAGAAAGGAGCATTTATTTTGATTTAAATCTGTGTTTACTATAGCGATGTATGTATTTAACAAATTTTGAAAATTTTCAGTGCTTTAAAATAGTAAGGAATGTAATTATTACTACTCGATATGGACAGTAATTATTTCAAAGTTTTATAATTACATAATGGTTTTTCTTTCACAATTTAGGATTTAATGATAACAGTTGCTTGCTAAAAATCAACTGTAATTATGTTTTTAAGAAAATTAGATAATTATCTTAAGTGGTATTGTTTAACAATTTCTGTGATTTTTTAAAATTTAAATAAAAGAAAACTAATAATAAAAATACCCATTCCGATACAGAGAAGCAATTTATTACTCTTAGTAAAGATTTCATTTTTACTAAATTTAAATAAAAATGAGGATTTTTTTATTTAATATACTAAATATATTTTTAATTTTTAATATTAAAGTAAGATACAAAGGCATGAATCAAATGCATAATCCATTAATTATATAAAATGATCTTTCAAATTTAACCTTCAAATATTGATAATTATTCTTTATTATGAGTAATACTAAAATGATTTCTGAACTATTAGATTAAAATTCAGTTTATGATGGGCAAAATACAAATTACCACAAATGAGACGTGTTGATAGTAATGTGATTGTAATACCAGAGAAAATGTACTGAATGACAAATTTTGTGTATTTTTAAATGTTGTACCTGAAGGATAGTTTGTATTTTTTATATTAGAATATATTTAATAACAAGTACAAGAACACAGTTTCTTCTTTTTCATATTAATTATTTTTACTTAATAAATTGTAATTTATTCAAAGTTGAAAGCCACTAAAAATAAAAGCGATATTATAAACTTAAATAATTCCTTAAATGTATAATATTTTTACATTGATGATGTTAAGAATTTAAATCATTGAATTATTTTTAAACACATAGTTTTTTTTTATGATCACTAATGTACATGACAAATAACTGAAAAGTCAGCCCTAAGAGGAGTTATGTCTGGAAACTCTTATCAGAAGAGTAAGGCTTATGAAGAAATTTCTAATAGACTTATATTCATTATTAAAGATGCTTTAAATTGTACACATAAAGAAAGCAGGGAAACCAAAAATATATTGGAAAACATATGATGAAATAAAAATAATGTTAATGGAAATTAAATAAATTCCTTTGAATCATTCTAGTTTGAAGGTAATTAACTACGAAGACTGAAGATAGTGAATACTCCTCTCGAATTGTTATAATTGCGAAAGGTACTCTAAATTTTGTATTACATCAAAAGTAACAACATGGAAATTAAAAAAAAATTTATAGAAAAGGTATCATTTAGTGAAAATAATTTAAACAAAATTAAAGTAGCAAACTTTGAATATATTAAGTTTTACTTTATTCACAGAATTATTATAAAAATTAATAAAGTAATTTCAATAGATATTGTAAATTATTTTATTCAGAACTATGAAGTTTATAAATTTATTCACAAGTCACATTTTATTTTTCGAATAACTATGAAGGTTGCTATAAACTTATTAGATGGTCAAAAATAAAAGCACGCAAATGAAAAATACCGGAAAAATTATGATCCAGTTAAAACAAAAAAAAAAATTTACTCAGAAGAAATAATATAATACTTCTAAAACATTTAACTTGAAATCCCTTCATTCTTTGTTTTATTTTTCAAGCGTATTTACTATAAATGTATTACTTAACTGATTACTACAAACATATTGACTTTAAGTTAATAAATAAACTATTCAAAATTTTCTCTAATCGATACAAAAAATGTTAGATAACATAAAACTATTTCGAAATATAAATTGAAGGTGGCTTTTGATTTGTGAAATCGAATTGATGAAAGTTGTTTTGGGCGCTGAGGTATAATCGAGAAAAATTTTTTTCATCAACTGCAATAAGTTGATTTTCTAGTATTTTTGTGAAAATAATTTTAAAAATAAGATAAAAACAAAAATAAAATAAGTAAAATAAAATAATTAAAAATAAGTAAAATTTTATATGAATTTTTTTCATTGACTAAAGTAAATAACAGTAAATTATATGCTTCACACGAAATGAAAGATAACTTTGAATGTAGCTCTAGATAAGTGATAACTGTCCCGAAAAATGAATGACAAGAATAACGCAACTTTTTCGACGATGTTATTAAAAAACTCCGCATTATAATCGATACATTTCTGAAAGAATACCAAAAAGATTATTTGGTGGTCTCAAAACGCAATTAACATTAGCTTTGAAATAATTTTTTCAGTCATACTGAAATAATTTATTTCATTCATACTACAAAAATATTAAATCTGACGTCGCCTAGTGCGTAGTAAAGTACTTAAAAAAGTTGATGTAAGTTTATTTTGAACATCTACTGTGCATTTTCTAAAGGGAGAGCTCTTTTTATGGATTATAAAATAATTAGTTGCAACTCAGAAATTTTATAACTATCCTACGAGACACAGATGCATATTGATAAAACATATGCTATGCAACTACCTACAGTGTTCACAATGACTATGGTCCAAACATTGTGTTTGTGAACACAATAGATAATGGGGAGTGATGCACTTATCTGGGGTGAGGTGTATCACTCAAGCGAGCAGGATTGTACGCCTAACCTACAACACATAAATCCATCAGTTAGTTGGAAAAATTGTTATTTTATTGCGAACGGTTAAAAAACATTGAATCACTAATATGTTTCTGTGACATATACCAAAATACTAAATAATAAGAAAATGTTATAAAAACATTTGAACAGATGGGGAGAGTCTTCTATAAATAACAAGGTGCTACATTTACTGCTCATGTATTTGAATACTCAAATTTTGTTTGAAAAATTAAAACAAGTTGCAAAACTATGTGAATTATAGAAATCTGAGCTACTCTTTTTAGACATCATGTTCATTTTGTGAAAATGCCTAGATCTAGTAATAAGAAATGTTTGAACCGATTGAGGCTAACCTTTCGTTCTTTTTCTTAACAATTTTCACATGATTCGTAAGAATATTCCATAAGAGGCAACCGATGCATCACTGAGTCTGCATTTTTATAAAAATAATTGATTTCAGTTTCTGGACATTCGCCAACTCTGGGGAATAATTACATCGAAAAATTTTCAGGTATCAAACACACACACACTGTCTACAATGTTTGATGTTACATAAATAAAATTAAATACATATGTAGATAAAGTTGTGATTTTACACGAAACACTATGAAAGTTATTATTTACTATGGAATGGTGTTTGGAAAAAAGACACAAGTATCAATAAAGTTCTACTTGTAAGTAGAATACTGATTTTAAGTCTCAAGCTAATAAAAGAATTGAAAAAGAACTTTTTGTGAGCTGCTTATGCACATTCCCTGTTCTTGTGAAAAGCTTTTTGAGTAGAATGTAACCTTTCGATATCAGAGTGATATATAATTCTGATTATTAGGTTTTATCCTATAGCCTCTTAAAATCCTAACTTTAATAACTATCATATAATACAATTGCTTCTGAATATGTTTGACTAGTATTCAATTTTACATATTTTTAATTATATTGTATTATATATATATATATATATATATATATATATATATATATATATATATATATATATATATATATATATATATATATATATATATATATATATATATATGATATATATATATGTATATATATATATGTATATATATATATAATACAATCAATAATAAATTATTGAAATAATAACAATCTATGTTTCCTATAAAATGATAGCTTTCCTATTATATATATATATATATATATATATATATTTAGGCTAATTACTTTACATCATAATTTTCCTTAGGGATGAATTAATTAACTTCTATAAATAAGTTTGTAATTATAACAATTAATTGTGTTAAATATATTCACAAAAGTTCACCATTATATGCGATTTTTCAAGGAATTATCCAATTAAAATTACCTCTTTCATTAAAATTAGAATTCCATTAAATTCTTTTTTCCTACAGTTCACATTGCTCTGTTAAATTAAATTTAATCTTACCACGCGCATTTTAAAAATCCTTTCTCTCATGGCTCTCTATTTTGAGATTAATTTTCTCCGAATGAATTATTTAAATGGAATCTCTTATATTTGATTCTCAAAATAAAATTTTTAAATTAAAATATTTTCTTCATCTCTCTATATATAGTATTTCGAATTCAATTTGAAATGTTGTATTTGAGATAAATTTTTAAATAATGAGTAAAATGATATGATTTTTTAAATAAAAAAATTCAGTATAGAATGAACTTTTTATGACTTTTTTCATTTATGAAAATATACTTTTTCTAGAATAATTTTACGCATTAGAGAATTACAGAAGCCAAAGAGGATTACAGCAAAAATATTCAATTGACGGAAATTAATACTGAAACTCACAAATTAAATCGATAATAAGTATAAATTTTAAATAGCTCTTGAAAACACTAACATTTATATCACAAAACTTAAAATTTAGTTAAAGATAACAGACAGTGAGTTTGTAATTTTTCGTTAGAAAGATTACAAACGGATTACAGATTAGGATTTATGAAAGAGTGAAATCCATATTACCTGCTGATATTAGGGCTCATGAAAGATTTCTTTGTATTTTAAACATTTTACCAATTGAATTAAATTACATTAACATTATATAATGTCGAAGCACTGATTCCAATATTATTTCGATTGACAGATATTACCCTCAAACATTAATGCTTGTACACTGATATTTATATCCAATAATACACCTTAAATTTTAAGTTTAGTAAATTAATAATTGCGAAGATACTGAATCATAGGTTTACTCAATGATCCTGAATATCATCAGAATATGAGGAATATTTTAACATACATATTACAGTAACAGAGGGAGATATTGAATTGTAACTTCTGAGCTGTTTATTCAGCAATGGATAAAGTAACATAAAAATCAATATCTTCAAGCATTTTTCTCCATCCATTTCTCCTGCAAGGGAGTATTCATATTTGGCAACCACATTGCTTCAACTTCTCTTCCATTTTAAATATAGTCACGCTACATTTGTCTCAAACTGTAAATGTAACCATACAGGAAACATTGTGAAAGGATTTTTACATTGACAAAGAGTAATCATGCTTTTCAATTTCTGACAAATACAAAGAATAATCATGTTCTTCCATTTCTAACATACATAAAGAATAATCATGTTACAATTTCTCTTTGTCACACTTCTTGTTAATTTTATTCATTCTTCTCATTCAATCGACGACATTATTCTTATTCGGACAAATAGTGGTAATTATCTTAGCACTTCTATAAAATATGGACTAAAATCACTTGCGTCTATATTATTTTAAGTACTTAGTAATCATATATCGTATATGATCAAATACAGTCAGAAAAACCCCACAAATCAGAATCACTAAATAAAGTGAATTATTCAGATTTTCTAAAAAAAAGGGACAAATTCATGTGCATTATGTTATTTCTAATGTTATGATTTTTTTAAAATTTCTTGATAAGAGTTTTCTAGTACAATTCTGAAATGAAAGCTGTTAATGAACTATGAAACAGAGTATAAACTCAATCAAAAACATTGCTTAAAATCTAAAAATGCCTATGAAATATTATAAAAAAGTAACATCAACGAAGTGCTTTAGAAATCCCGTATTGATTTCCAAGTAAAATTTTACGATACTAGTCTACATAAACGTGTCGTAAAGAAATTCCAGAAATAGTAGAAATGAAAAATCCGTTTTCTTTTGTTCTGCAATGGATAAGAGGAAGCTAATAGTTTCCAGTTCCAAGGGCGCTCTTTTTATCATTAAGTTAAGGTGAGTCCACATATTGAAGAACAAGTAAAAATAGCTCCAACAAGATATTTAAGTGATTTGCATTCTTTAGTTTTTCAGAACGGAGGGGGGGGGGTAAATGAAACGAAATGCTATATCGGAGGAAAAAATAATCAAAAAAGATTTGCTTATAAAACTAAAAAAATGGCAGTGTTGGTCATTTTTCAAAAGTTTTTTGATGCATAATCTATAAAGTTTCTTTATTTTTTTATTACTAAAATTATTATCTTTATTTTTTAAAAAGGGTATGATTAATATAATTTATAATTTATACGTTTTAGTCCCTCTTGGATTGTATTCTTATGTGTTGAATCTGACCATGATGGGAAGAATTGTCTTTATTTCTCTAAGACATCTAAGTCACAGTCAAGAATTCATGGTCAATGGTCAAGAGTTTTAATCAATATTAAAGAAACATTTGCATCTCTTAAAGGAACTTAAAATATGTGCCAAAATTATTTAAGGTGTTATAATTTACTTTTATTTGTATTTTTTGAGCAAAAAGAATGCTTTTACAATGCTTTTAACTACCATAAATAATTTATGAGAAAAACTTAAAATAAAGATATGCATATGACAAGTTTCTTAAGCCTACAGGAAATTACCAACGAATTTACGAATTTCGAAATGCAGTCATAGGAAATTGGTGAGTTAAATTTTGGCTTAGTCAACAAATTAAAAATTGTGCGTACAAAATTTAAGAAATAACCTACATAGTAGTAAAAAATAAGAATTTTAAGAAGCCTTAAAATAAAGAACTTGGATAAAAAAAGAAATTGTCTACACTTATTTGATAATTTTTAAGACTTTTATGAAGAAATCGAGACTTTCTGTGATCGCTTTTTCATTAAACTTTTCCGCTATCGAAATAAAATTATTGCTGATTTAAGTTGTTCAATTATTATCGTAATTACTAACAGTTTTTAGTGGCCTATTTTTGCTAAATAATGTCTGGAAGTAGAAGGAAATCAAAATATTACAAGGCAATGTTTTGCACAAAATCAAAATACAAGAACAGAATATAGAAACAAACCTTTACAGTAAAATCTTAAGTAAAAGAGCAGAAGAAGAAAAAGAAGGTCGATAACCATTGTTGTTAGAAAAGGGCAATTTACCAATGAGCATTTAACCACTTTTAAAGAAGACTGCCAAATCAAACCAGACAAAATCATCTTGAAAAAGACCATTACACAATAGACAAGAAAATCTTGACCTACCAGCTTAAATCTAATAATAAATAGATATAAGAACCAAAAATCTTACAAAAAGGTTATTTTATTTAATACCCCATCAAAAATCAATGAAGAAGGCTTATTCACTTATCGCAGGAGGGTATATTAAGCTAGACAACACTACCAAAGTGACTGAAGTAAGACAACACAAATGCAAAACAGACTTCCAACATATACATTTTGAAGGCGACAAAATTCTACTAAAATTGTTGATCGTCAAAAAGATTCTATAGGCCTCCAACAAGTAATCATATTCCACTAAAGAAATATTAGGGATTGTTACAAATGCAATTCTTTTGGCCATACTAGCTCAATGTGTACATCTTTTATTTACTGCGCCAAATGCGGGAAAACAGTTGTTTTACAAAAAAGAATAATTATATAAACAGTATGGAAGCTGAATAGAAAGAAACAACTATAATGCTTTGATCTTGCAGCGAATATCGCAATCTAATCCAGTTAAACAAAGCCAAACAGAACAATAATCAATGTGTGCAAATTTAAGTTTACACACACACACACACACACACACACACACACACACACACACACACACACACACACACACACACACACACACACACACACACACACACACACACACACACACACACACACACACACACACACACACACACACACACACACACACACACACACACACACACACACACACACACTCTCTCTCTCTCTCTCTCTCTCTCTCTTACTTTCAACTAATAATTTTCAAATATTTATATTTTTGTAATAAATCATATTAATTACTTTTATTTGTTGAAATAGGGGAATTTATCTATTTATCTCCAAAATATTAATAAATGAGAGAAAAGCACAATATTGAAGTGAAAATGGCAATTCTTTTAGAGTGATGTTTGAAATCCTTTAAAATTTTAGCTTTAAATTTAAACTTTAAATTTAAAATATATAAAATAATAATTAAGTATGTTTTTCAAGTTAATCTCATTTAAAATGTACAAAATGTATTGCTGGTTCTCAAAATAACATGTTAATAAAGGTTTTTAAATTTTATATTATTTGGCTTAACCAATTAAAATTGACAGCAAAATAAAATAAGAATGTTCTATTAATTTACTCAAAATATAAAATGATTAATTACTACTTTTTTACGCGAATTTCGCTTAATAATGCAGAACAATTTGTTTCATAATAAAATACTTGTTTTAATGTTATATAATATTTTGCAATATTGTTAACAGAATATAAACAGAACAACATTTAAAATATTAAAATTTGATTTTTCAGAGAAAGAATATAAGGCGTAACTTTCCTTTTTATTTTTAACAATTTGGTAAAATTTGAAGCATTGAAGTAAGAACAATCAAATGTCATTTCAAAATAGAATAGGTTTCAGATGTTTTTCGTCAATATTATTAGAAGATAGAATTTATATTCATTCAAAACAGATTCATTTCGGTTTCCTTTTATAAGAAAAATTTACTATTTTAATTTAACTAAATTAAAATATATTAAATTAACATAATTTAATATTATATTAAAATAATAATTTAACTATTTTAACAGAACTAAAAAAACCATACATACATTATTTTTTACACATGTAATTCCAAAAGAATCAGGGAAGTATAAAAACATTTCTTAATCCGATAGACAAATATCTTAAATTCTTTAAATCCTCATTCCAATTGAAAAGTTTCAGAATAATCAAAAAATTTCCCCTTGGCAATCTACCAAAATTCCTTGGAAATGTACTAAATCAACAGATCTCTTATCAATCTTCCTGTTTCTATTTTCTTTTAAATTCCTCTTTTTATTGACTTTATGTTTCATATGAAAAATAATTTATATTTCTCACTTACCCTCTTCTAGTACTTTATCTTTTTATCATCCTACTTCTCTGCAGGATTGAAACTTTCGAAATGCATAAAATTTAAGACGAAATCGATAGATGAAAAGCAAATTGCAGGAAGATTCCAAATATTTATCATTTTTTTTTTGGCTAATTAACTTTTCAGGAATGATATACTGTTTTAAAATATGAGTTTTCCTTGTATAAAAGAAAAATTATCCTAAAATAATGTTGAAATAAGATCACCGTAAGCTGCAATGAAAAATATGCTAACAATTAATTGTAAGCTGGAATAAATCTACGGTCAAAAGCGGAATTATTTAAAAGACATTAAATATGAGGAAATGTTAATCATCAAAGTTATGTGATACATATAAAAATCATAACATTATCTTGTTTATTAATTATCAACGAAATTGTAGCATAATTTTTTGATAATTAGTAAACAAACGGCACAAATTCTAGTAAAATTACATTTAATGAATTGATATTAAGTTTTAAAAAACTTGGCACATTAGCTGAAACAAACTACCTATTTACTGAAGATTAATTTGAAGTTTTGAAATAAAGAATAAAAAACATATAATAAACTTCTAATACAATGAAATGAAGTGCTAATATGCAAATATCAAAATACCTATTAAGCGTTAATTTCATAAACCATGGGAAAAATCAATGTAATAAGAAAACTGAAAAATAAGGAATAATAGCTGCTACAGCAGTTAAAAAAATATTTGGATACGGATAACTCATTTTATGATGGCTTGGTAAAAATTTTACATTTGATATATTTCGAGAAATTTCGAAACAAGTGGAAAAGTACAAATTTGAATACTTATGTTACTTAAAAACATTTTTCTGTAAATGGAAATGACGTTTAGCACATTAAAATAAATCTAACCTTTTATGAAATGAATATAGAAGAAAAGCTTAAATAATCATTTATATGTCAAAAGATACGTCTGCTCAAATTAAAATGCTTGAATTTTGTGACTACTTCAGCTGAAAACTCTTATTTATATAATCTCGATCATTAGTGTATCAAGATTCACATAAAATTAACGGCTAATTCCATAAACCTGAAAAGACTTTAAAAAATAAATATGATTAAAAACTTTTAACAGCTGGTCATCAATCCTGGACGCTTATTCCGTCCGGTAGATGCGATAGTCGTTTGGAGTTCCTATGTAGACCGTTAGGCGGCGCAGCAATCGATTATTAATATTTTCAATTTGCACCTGCTGATCTACAAGCACACTCTTTTTTGTCGTTGCAACTTATCAGCAGGCGTTTCAGTGTGGACTTTCATCGATAGTTAAGAATAGCAGCGTTAATTTCTGTAGCTATATTACAAGAAATTAGCAATCGAATAAATTCAAGAAATCGGCAGGTTTATAGGAATAGAACATATCCACTTTCTCTTCTGGATGAAGTTTGCATTGATTATTTTAGGTTAAATCAAGATTTAGTTGTAATTTGTGCCGAATTATCTTCACTACTCCGATGTCAAAGCATAATAGCGACAGTATTATCAGTTGATGTTAAAATAATGGAAAACATTTTTCAATTTATCAGAGAAAACTAAATAAGAATCTAGAACAGAATAAAATCTCTAGAACAGAATTCTCTAGGTATCTACAGTTGAATTTGTTTTGTGTATCAGTGGAATAAATAAGTCGTATGTTAAAATTATTGGACATTATTTATTCCGATTTTTCCAGATAAACTTGCTTTCAGTGTAGTATTATTTATTGAGCTTAACTATGTAGCAGTAATGTTTTATCTAATTGGGCATATATTATAGAAAAACTAATCTCGAAGGCCAAACATTAAAAATTTTGGAAACATATTTCTCATGTATTGCCGTTTTATGAAAATAATTGCATCACAATATATAAAGTGTGTATCTTTTTGTAAATAAATTCTAAAATTGAATTGACATATCCAGATAACATTAAGGGTGTAAACTAAACTTTTATATAAATATAATGGCAGAAGTCATTAATTTGCTTACATAGGAAAAATGGGAATAACAAACCATCGTTCATATATTATAGAGAAAATGTGCTCATGAAATGTTTGGATGACTCTTAACATCTCTTAATTTTCAAAGGAAATTAGCATAAAAGGAAATATTAAAACCGAATGAAATAAAGTAAAAAAAGAAGCCTGTTTTGAGAGCAATCATGTTTAATCTGAGAATGAATAAATTTAACAGGTGCCAAACCATTTATTAAAAACAACTTAAAGAATTAGGAAGAATTAGCTCAAGTAATTTTATGTCTATAAAATCTGATGTGATAATAATATTCTAAAATTACTTACCTCAATGAATTCTAGAATACATATTTGGAATTCAAAGAAAAATTCATTAAAGAAATTTAGTATATTTCTATTAATAATTGGATTAAAGTATCTGTAAAAACTCTGAGATGTATTTGAATTCAAGATAATGAATTTAAAATTAAAAATTTTTTTTTTTGCTTATTTTAAATTTTAAGTCTCATTAATATTATTAATGTTAGTTTTATAATTATAAAAATTGTATATGTTAGAGAAAAAGGATTTATTGGTTATGTGGCTAGCAATTAAAAAGTCATCAAAATCTTTATGGGATAATCAGAAATTATAAACGTTAGTGCTTCAATCATTTTGCATAGCTATCGATTTATTATAAGACTATGTTATTAAATAGATTATTGTTACTGTAATTATTATACTTTACAAACAGGACCAATTTTCGTTTATTTATATATTATTATTATTATAGAAATAAATCATATTATTAACTTTTAAAGGATGTAAGATAAAATATGCAATGATGTCTTATACAGTTTTTCAAATCCAGAAGATTAAATACTTTTTATTTTATTACGATTTTTAATAACATTTATTATATCTAAACATTTTTAACTATTCAAAACCCATTTTGGTTGATATTATTCTTAATATGCCTTATAAGATTTTTAAGAATACATTCAAGATATACAAAAGGCTTCTTTAAAGAAAATTTAACGCCACTGTTAACAATTATAATTTTACAGAATTCTTTTGAAATTTAGGTCTGGTGTATAAAAAGTATTGTGTTGTAAGACCGTTTAATTGTTCATCTTTTATTAATAGCTTTAATATTACTTTTAAAGTTTAATTATTACTTTCTCAGTACTAAACTGTAATAGAGACAGAAATCTTTGCAAGTGAAAGAAAAACAATAGTTTTCTTATCAGAACTAAGCTCTTAAGATCTAACTCTTTGTTTTTCACTTAATTAATAGAGAGAGAAATCTTTAAAAATGAAAGTAAATCAATACTTTTCTTATAAGAAGTAATTATAATATTAAGTTGTATGGAAAGTACTTTCATTCTCTATAAAAATGAAAAACGTATAGGGAATAAATATTTTATTGAATTCTATATTGTCAGTTGTAGTCCAATACCTTATCCTTTTTTCTGAAATAGCATGATTCCACACTCATAAAATGTTTGGTTTTTATTAGTAAAATATTTCGCCAGCACCAGTCTCACCAGAAGCCGCATATTATCGAGAGAAATCGTTGTCCCAGGAAAAAAAATGGTAGAGTCGAACTCAGGGCTGGGTACAGGGAAATATGCTGGTGCAACATCAGCTAACAAAAAACTGATCCATGGGGGAAAAACGAAATTACTCTTTGGATAACCCGACAGAATTTTTTAATTTCATTTATCAGATTAAAATTTTCAAATGTTCAGCTTTTAAATAAGAAATTGTAATGAATAATTTTTTTCTAATTTGTTAATAGTTAAATCCTTGCATTATAAATGTCTTCAATTGATGTGCTAAGATTGAGGCTGGTTAAGATAAAATATTTTCATGTTTTTATAGTGTTTAACAAATACTCAATGTTAACATACGAATTATTTGTATAGTAGAAATCTGTTTCAACAAAATTTATTGAAAACGAGTAGAAGAGTCATCAAATTTAATGAAAATTTGATCTTAAAATTAATATTTTTGATGTTTTTACAATAACTAAAAATAGATTACACCACTTAATACTCATATAGGCTATTTTTTTAAGTTAGGTGTTACCATACACTTTTATATGAGATAACGTGTTGTATTTACTTTCTTCTCCAGACCAGGTTCCTATCTATAGCGAAAAAGGACCTATTTATTTTCTATTGCATCTACAGAAGCTGTAAATTAAGCTCTTCTTCTCACTTCATTAATTTTCAAAAAATAGTGGTTTAATTTTAAAAACATTTACAAATTTACAATATAAATTTACCAAATGGTTGTCAAAAGTACACAATGCATGTGCAACTCGTATGTAACTGAAATTAATGCAGTGAATTTAAAAATTGTCTTAAAAGCATGTCAGTGAGACGAATACTAATTGAAAGGAGAAAACTATTGACATATGTGTTTGAAAAAACTGATAGCATAATTTTACCGATCAATATATTTGGGAACGAGAATTTTACAGAGGCATCTACGTTTGCTTATATGTATTTTATTTATAGCTTTCAGAAAAAATGATTGAAAAAATTTAAGTTTTCATTTCTTTTTAAATCTGAGAGTACAAAAAATAATAATTTACATATAAAAATAAATATTTTGCAGAAAAATGTTAAAAATTTTGATATATATAAATTGATCGTTTTTGCATTAAAATGTTCATAGTCACAATTTGTAAAGTTTTTAATCTGTTATCTATTTGACTTCTTATTTTGTTTTATCTTATTCAAATTCTGGATTAAATATGAATTAAAGCTTTCAAAGCTCAATCTTATGAAATCTAATATCGGAAAGCAGGGAATCGTCTGATTTTGAATAATATATAAATCTCGAGTTTAAATTAGTAAATTTCATTAGAATCACAAAATAATAATTATTAGAAAAATTAATCACCTTTCTTATTACGGTAGATTGGAAAATTAATAGATAGAAAAGGAACTCTCCATATATTATTAAATAATATAACACAAATATATATTATTGTAACATTTAATTACTGTTAATTTATATAATTTCCAGTTATAACTTGCCACACACACACACGCTAAATTATAAACAAATTCCTCAAATAAACCTAAGTTCCGTTAAATGAATTGTAGACTGCGTTGTATAAAAAAGTATGAATTTTGACAAAATATATCGCATAGAATGTTTTAAATTATACAATATTCAGAAGAAAGTTTCTTTTGAAGTTATATATATATATATATATATATATATATATATATATATATATATATATATATATATATATATATATATATATATATATATATATATATATATATATATATATATATATATATATATATATATATATATATATATAAGTACATTTATAATTATAAGTGAAAAATCATCGTATTATCCTACTTTATACCTTTGATAAATCCATTCTTTTCTTTTAATAAGTATTCGAAATTACTGTCTCTTTTTGCAAATTTATTATACACACACACAAATGTAAATTTATATATTTACTTTTCATTGACTCCTATTTAATTGATTATTATTATTATTATTATTGAAAAAAATCGCTCAAAAGAGGTTTTGAAAATGAATTTTTCTTTATTGGCAGGAAAATAAAAAATAATAAAAAAGAGTGAGCAAAACTTTTAAATGATAAATTATTATTCGATATTTTTAGTGATGATACAATATATTTTGTTGTAATTTTAACGATTTGAAAAAAAAATTACTTAAACATGGTATTCGTTATTTTTAGAGGATATTTTGTGATCTTTTAAAAAAATTAAAAACACATTATGCTTAATAGCTTTCTTTGTTAATCATTTAAAAATTTACATCTTGATATTTTATCCAATACTGAAGATAAATATTTCCAAAAAGAATTTAGCTATATTTTCAATAAAATAGCTGAAAAAGGGTTTTCTTTTTATTAAATTTAGCAAATTGGTAACTTCAACAAACTTTTTTTTGTGCCAACTTTTCGATAAAGTAATAAAAAAATATTTTAAAGAAGTTACAGTGGATTGAAATAAAGCAGTTGGACACAGTGTATTCTTTATTTTAATTTTTAAAAATTCAAAACCACCCTAAGTTATAGATTATAGGCTCATAGAATTTCACAATTCAAAGAAATAAATTGAAAATGAATCACATGCTGAAAAATATCATAGCTAGAGGTAAAACAAGCAAATAAAATGTTAAAAAACTTTAAGCACATTTTTAAATTCAGAAAAATTTTATAACTAAAATACAAGGATCGCAGGTATATGTATTTATAATATATTTATAATTATATTGTATTTATATATTTATAATGTATATGCATTTATAATTAAAATAACATTCTCAGAAAATGAGAAGTTTCAAATAAAAATAATATTTTACAGTGCAATACCTATAATATTTTAAATCATAATAAAGTAAATATAATAAACTTTATTTCAAATAATTAACATATTAAATGAAATGCATTTATACTTCAAAAGTAAACTCGTCTCATACATTTGTTGTAATTTCAAGCTTGCCGACCGCCCTGTCTAGTGGTCAGAGTGCCTGACTGCGGATAGGGAGGTCCTGGGTTCGAATCCAGGTTCGGGCATGGATGTACTTTCTCTTTCTATCTATCGTGTCTTTGTAATTTCTGTGTATGAATGAGGTGTGAATGGTTGCCTACCCTACAAACGTGTCTCTATGGCATGTGTGTACTGAAGCAATCGGACTCTACACCAAATATGGTTCAGTGCGAAAAAGTGGAACATCACACCCCATATTGTCAGCCTAGTAAGCACAAGATTAAAAAAAATTCAAAGCTTTATTTGAATATTGTAAACCTAACTCGTTATTTTTATTTAAGGGAATTAATTAAAATTACCTTGAAAGAGAAATTCTATTAAATAATTACAATTTCATCTTTATAAGTCTTTATTTGGAATAAATTTCTTTCAGTATTTAATAAAATTTATTTATTCACTGGAGGAAAAGGTTTATTCTTAGTAATAATGACATTTTCCACACAACAATTAAGAATAATTTTTAATAGAAAAGAAAAATTTTGCCTTATAGTTTGCTGTTATAACCTGTTGATGCGAAATTATAAGGAAATAATTACTTTAATTACAAATCTCAAATTCGTTGAAAGCTAAAGATTTGTAGATTAAACATATTTATTATGCTTTTAAACAAATTACATTTTACGAGAATTTCATTAATTCTAGGCTTATAATTAATTTGACATAGTTATTATCTTTTAAGTTAAAATTTCTTGTTTTATATTTATATATGAGTAATTTTCTGTTGTATATTAAAGGTAAGATAAAATTCACAGTATATTTAAAATTTAATGAACCTTTTTTTATGTTTTCAAATCATTACGATTTCATTGAAAATCGATGTGTTGATAAGGGCAAACTAGGAAAAAGAAATATATTTATGTGTACGTATCTGTAAAAATAGAAAATAAATTGTTTGAATATAGTAATATTTTATTTATTTAGTTAAATATTATTATGCAAAATAACACTGTACAAATAATATTATTTACGTATTGTAATCAGTTCCATTATGTGTCAATGTAAGCATTGAGTAAATATTTAATTAAAATTTATTCGAATCCTTCTCTTCAACAATGTACTTGCTTCTATTCCTTTTAAGGCTAGTTTGAGATAATATATATAGGGTTGTCAAAAATAAGGAAAAGCCTCTCTGAAAACACTGACTTTCATATTTGACAGTATAAGACTAAACTAAATATGTAACTAGCAATTTTTTACAAAATTGTTGCTTATAGCCTCAGGATTATGTGTGAATGTATTGTTCATCAGTGTTAGCTTAGTTCCGATTCAGATAAGATACCTGTCAAAGTTCCAAAGGGGGCAGATAGCGGGAAGCAGTCTATTCGGTGCAACGGTAACTACAGTGGTACTGTTTGAAAGTCATGACAAAATACAACGATTAAGGAAAGACAACATTTTGGTGACAGAGCTGTGCAAAGAAAACAAAACTCACTTAGAGAGAGAGAGCTACCGCATGGCTTCTAGGACAATCGGGGAGATTGAGAATGGAATTCTTCCACTATTTTTCTTACGTACCCTTTCTCAGTACAGACATATGCATTGTCTTAAGTGCTTGATTGAACAGAGAACGGCGGATTTATTGTTAACTATGTTACACGAGCCTGTTTAATGAAACAACTTTTTTTGGCATGCTCCTTCACTTTGTCATTACCAGATATCGAACTAAATATTAAGATAGGAATTTCAGAATATAAGAACAAAAATAAATTTTGTATATGGTTTTTTTTTCTGTTTAGTATGTTTATTAGAAAGAACTTATTCAGGTAAAAGTTTATTTATTTATTACTATTCAGATAAAAGTTTATTTATCAAAAATTTTTTAATTTATTTCTTGAAATTTATTTACTTATATCTCATTTCTAAATATTTAATCATCTGTTATGAGGGTAGAATATTGAGTAATTCGAACACACATAATATTATCTTCTTAATTTTTCCTAAATAACCATGAGTAGAATTATTTTGACAAGGTATTGTTTTTCTTAGTTGAAATTTTTGAAACGTTATCTGATTGTAGTTATGCCTTAAATCTATATTTCAAATAAAAGTGAACATATGCTTAAAAATGATTATGATAATAGTATCTTAATTGTATAGTTATTTCCCGAGTTTGATTGGAACACATATCTCTCAAAAAACGAACAATAAATGCTTCATTGTGAATTTTCAGATTAAAGTAATGCAAATGGAATTAAATTACTATTCTAAGTAAAACGATGTTAGATTTAGTTAAATATTACTTAAAGGCAAAAAAGTGTAATATTTTAATGCTAAAAAATATATTGATTTCCTTTTGAAATTTCTTTCATCACTTCATACTCAATTTACTTAAAACTAAAATCCTTCCATTTAAATCAATAAAAGGCTCAAAACAACTAGCATTTTAAAACAATTCAAGCTTAGCTGGAATTCTTCTTTAAATCTTGAAATGTAATTCTTTATATATATATATATATATATATATATATATATATATATATATATATATATATATATATATATATATATATATATATATATATATTATATATATATACGTGTGTGTGAAAGAAAGAGAGAGAGGGGGAGTCACGTGCATCTCTTTTTCTCGCCCGCATTAAATATATACTGTAAAGAATAAAAAAATTGCTTTCGAATTTTTACGTGACGGCAATAACTGAGAACTCATTTAACATTTAGTGAATAAAGGTTTAGAAGTTCTTTAAGAAAAAGGATATATATTTATGCGACACTTTCAATGAATTGTTCTGTTGTTATGGAAAGTAATCTTACAAAAATTTTTGCGACGATAGATTTCATGTAAACAATTAATTTTTAATACAACTCATAAAACAAATTAAAATATTACTTTATTGTAACTAAAAATCCTTTTCCTATTTTAATTATTTATAACTGAAAATAAATATTTCATTCCATTTAAATTTGTTATATGTGAAATTTTTCTAAATTTATCATATTAGAAAGTATTAAACGATAATAACTGCATTATGCCAATTTGTTAAGCAAAAATTATAAAAAATTTAAAAACTGAAACTAAAAAGCTGAAGACATAATTAAATTCACTAATATAAAAACTAAACATGAAATGAGAAAAGAAATAAGCAATTATATACTAATATATTTAGAGAATTATAGAAAGGGGTTTTCACCATAATTCCTTGAAATCAAGATATCGATGTAATTCATATATTATCTAATTGATTAGCGTAATAAAAATGTTTGAAATAAAATGAGGTTCCTTCAACTTAGTAGAAGAATAGTAGAAAAAACGCTCTTTCGCTGCGAAAGAAAAAATTGCTCCTCACTAAAGATATGATTTCATTATCTTGATGCATGAGAATTTGTGTCACAAAGAAATGAAAGAGAAGCATGGCATGACTCACTAAGTTATTTCATTTAGAGATTGCTTTTAACACGAAAAAGAAAATCAAACCAAGATAAAACGTTATTTTTGGAGTAAATCTCAATTATCAGAAATCTTGGTGTCTGAAAATATGAAAACAGACTCGTATTTTTCGAGAATGTTTCAAATAAAGGTTCTATTTAATAATACGATTCGTTTTATTAATATATTTGTAGTTTAGTATTCATATTATATATAGAGAGAGATACTATTTGAAATATATATCTATATGTTAAACAATATATAAGCCAGATCAACAAAACTTAATGCATATAATATTGAAGATAATATAGTAATAACTAATTTAATGATATTTAACAAACATTGAGGTTACTCTAAAATATTTTACATTTAAATTGTAAAATATTATTAGAATAACCAATTGTTTCATCAATATATTTTTGAACAAATATATTTCTGATTATAAAAATAAATTGAAACTAGTTTCAAGTTTATTTCCTGCATGAAAAATACAATATTAGTTTTATATAAAATTATGGGCATCATTTGCTTTAAACATTTCTTTTTTGATCAATTGGCCAAATGATTTTTACTAAATCTGAAACATATTTGTCGGTTGGATGTTGCAGGAAGATAATGGAATAGTATTCAATTTAAATTTCAATAACCGTGAATTTCCGCAAGTAACTTAGACGAATAACTGTTTAAAATAACTTATACATTTGATAAAAAGTTTCAGAAGAATATATTTAAGGGTACTTTCT
This sequence comes from Latrodectus elegans, assembly GCA_030067965.1. NCBI lineage: Eukaryota > Metazoa > Arthropoda > Arachnida > Araneae > Theridiidae > Latrodectus > Latrodectus elegans. Next base: position 50,186,945 of record CM057817.1, read on the forward strand.
ATTACTTCATTTGAAATCTTCAAAAGCTGAAAGATATAAATTAATTTCTTAAATATCATAATGTTTATATTTACCAAATCATGATTAAAAAATAAATCATTTTTACATAAAATGACAAAAGTGCTTGATCTAATCACCTATACTGTGACAGCTTTAACTATTAGGTGAGAGCCCAATGTACTCCCAATCCAAGATTTTTAAGAAATCCTTAACGTATTAACAGAATGATTAACTCTTTGGACTACTGTACCTTAAATGCATCTTTATCTTCATAAGTATAGTTAAGTCAAGAGACCATATATAAAATACAATTAACAGTGAAAGGTATTTTTTATATAATTATCATAATAGTCACACACACAGAAATCCTGATGGGGGGCTTCGTGCTTCAAAATGAAGTTTTACATGGCACTTGCATCTTCATTAAGTGAAGTTGTTTGGTAGTTGCGAGTAATTTTTACGTTGCAGCGAATATTAGATTATTTAATCACACTCAAAGAAATCACGTATGAAATGATATTTTATCTTATTCATGCAAACTCAAATACTAATATTTGCTAAATAATCAAAGAATTAATTTAAGCGGGCTAGAAGAATAAAAATGCCTATGAAACAAATTATAATATTGTTCACATTCACATCTTGTAACACTTTTTATAAAATAAAATTATTTCTAGTGGACATAGCACTTAATTTGTGAAATTGTGTGTTATAAGTTTTTAAAAGAAAAATAATACCAATCTATTAATAGAGTTGACTTTCACTTCAAGTTTCTCTGATTCCATTTTCAGGAGCAATTTTAAGTACTGAATGATACTTTTTAGGAAAGTCAAAAAAGCAATATTAAAAATTATATTTCTGTCTTAGCCTCCTGTATTTCAAATTTAAGAAAAGGCTATAAAATTTGATCAAGAATCTCTTCTTCTCAGCAATAGATTAAAAAGACTCATTTCCTTAAAATGATAATTTTAAATTTGACATATTTAAAAACAAATTTTTTTTGATTCTCTAAATTTTTTTTAATCGCTTTTACATTCCATGTAAAACAGATGATTCTTTCAATTACCAGTTGAAACAGTCCAATTTTCGTATAAAGAGTTTTGGCTAAAGAACCAGTTATATTTTAGTCAGATACAGAAAATAATAATGTTTCAAAATCTGCTAATCCAATATTATTTCATAAAATGCTATTAGATTCGTAAAAACTGTAAAATATAACTATCTTTTACGTGTCTGGATTACGATATTTTCTGTTTTTGGTAATGCAGTCAATATCTATATTTCTTTTTGTTTTTAATCATTTCTATGCCTAGTGAATTCACAAATTAGCATTTGAATAAGAATGTTTTAAAGAAAAAATTTGATCAATGTATTAGCTCTGACTACACTGATTTTTATTTATGGTTACAGATGTGTCTAGCAACCTGATTTATTGTACAAAAATGAATAAGTTTTATTGCTAAATATAAAGTTGTACCTTTTAAATTTAAAATTTCACATTATTTTTAACATTGTACCTATTAATTTTCTGATTTTAAGTATACGATTTTTTCTTCACCTAAGAAATTCATTTTTATTTTTCCAAATCTTTTGTTCTTAATTTACATATTTACATTAAGATAGTTCAGATATATGGATATTTTTCTTTTTCATTCCGGTAGATGTTTGAAATGTATTTTTAAACTGTAATAGTGTAAATGACATGAAATGAGCCTGAGATGAAACATATACTTTTATTGTTAATATATGCTCAGTAAACAATTTAATTTGGTAAATATTTTTAAATTCAAAGGAAAGGAAATGCATAAAAATAGTGATACAATGAGTCAAATACTATAAAAACTAAAACGGAATTGATGTAAAAGTTTATGAGACATCTAAAGACTGTAGTGAAACCATGAAAGCATACTGTAGTGTTTAATCCTGGGGTACTTTTTTCCTTGGGATGGAAGAGTGTGATCCAATATAATAAAAAAAAACATATTCTACTTTATATTTTTGTGTGGCCCGTCAAGGGTTAAGAAGGGGAGAATAATTTATGACATATCCCTGAAAATATTGGAATTATATTCTAATTTGACGATTGAAAAGTATCCAATGAAAGGAAAAAGCGGAAACTAAGTGACAAATAAAAGACATGCTCTATCTATACAGAATGAATAAAAAGAGACAAAGAGATAAAAAGTTAAAAGATGGAATCTAGTGGAATAATTTTGCATGAAAAGGAGAGACAGCATAGAGGAAAGCTGAATCAGGGCTATATAAAATGACCCGAGAAAGATAGCTTTAAGCATATAAATGGGGGATACAACGAGAAGAGGGAGAACAGGAACTATAGTTCAGGAGTCTGAGAGCTATTCTTTTAAAAGGGTGCGTCTATTAATCTTTTCCTCACTTCCCTGGCGAATTAACATTTCTCAAATATGTTTATAAGAAATTTATGTCAAAATTTATTAATAGACCATGACCAAGATTTGATTGTTTGCAATGTAAAATTTTTGTATTTCGACGTAACTAAATAAAACCATTTATTAAACTTTAACTTAGTTATTTTGAATTGTTTTCATTACCTATAAATCTTTTTTTCTGCGAACCTGGGTTAGTTATGTGTTTATCAGTCATGCCGAGTTTCACCATCACACAAATGATGATAATTAAATCAAATTATCATGTAAAAAAAAATAAAGCTTCTATTTTGAAATGTGTCGTTCTAATACTGTCTAATCAAAGTTCCACCATTTGTAGCAACTATCTGACACCTTCTGGTTGTGAAAGAGAAAATATCAAACAAACATTTGCTAGAGTTAAAGTAGTAAAAACGTTCTGTTCCCTAGCCAAAAAAAAAAAAAAAAAAAAAAAAAAAACATAATGGTGTGTGTGCTCATCTCGCTTGAACATTCTTATAGAAGCTGATAACTTTATGGATGTTTCAAGAGTCATTGTGTAAAATGTTAGACAGTCTAAAAAATCTAGAAAATAGTAACCCTCCCCCTAATGTAACAGTGGGAGACAGGTTATCTTAAACATTCAAATTTAGAAAACAAGGCATGGATGTTAAATTTTTGATTTCAGCATATGTACCTATTGCTGATAACATTTTAAAATTTTCTGTGTATTATCCTTTACGGCACATGAAAACAACATTGCTTACATAGAAATTCCAATGAATGCTCAAGGAGCCTTACATTTTTGAGCGATTATGTTATGCAAATCAAAAATAATTATACATACTATTAAGAGAAAATTTATGAAGCATAACATTCAAAATTTATTCTTGTATTGCATAAATGAGAGTTCAATAATGCTTCCATTCATCAAAATTAAGAATTGAATTACAATGTACGTTCAACACATAGTTATTTTCCAATAATTAGATTCCAAACTGAGGAATGCAAGTATTGCTTTCATAGATTTTGATTTATTGACCTGAAACTTTTTTCTGAACTTTTATGAATAAAATTTCACTGAATAAAGGATGCTAAATATCAGTTCTACAATATATCCATGAATGAATTACCATTACTCTTTGCCTCTTACAGTTATGTCTCTTACTAAGGATATTAAAAAAAGAATGACAATTCAACGACAAAACAACCACATTGCATTATTTGTGGTAAAAAATATTCGATGGGCATATTGTAGAAATTCAATATGATTTGAGCTAAAAACCTAAGTGCTTATGTAAGGAAAATTCATTACCTTTAAAGCTTTCACAAAAATATTGTTTCTCAAAAGAATTAAAAAAATATAAGTTACCAAATTTAAAAAAAACCTAACAATACTCGACTTATTCTTATATAAACTTAGTAAATAACTTTGCTATATTTTAAATACATTTAAGAAATTGGAAAAGAATTGATAAGTAAAATGTAATTGCAGCAATAATAAATGACTGGTATATTTGTATGTGTGTGTGAGAGAAAGAGAGAGTGTTGAAAATGTCGCCGATAAAAGTTTCTTAATTTAATGCTACTAACCATCCATTCCAAAGGAGGCAGTCAACCAGTTTGTGAACATTAAGGATTTGAAGTGTGGGCTCACTAGATAAAAAAGAAAATATTCTTTTTATCTAATAAAGAAATAGAAGTTTGATCTTTTTCTCCAAACATTTCATTTTTGGGAAATGCTTGTTTTTATAAAGATATAACGAAATAAATATGTGTGATAGTTTTCTCAAGAATGTATAGGTCTAAATTGTTTTATTTTATACTTTAGCAACTAATATCATTTGTTATTTTAAGGATTTAGTTCTTTATAAGACTTAAAAATGTGTTCCATATTGTAAAGTTGTTCAGCTTTAAATATAAAAACATAAAGAATATGACAGTTTCTGAAGTACAGATTCTGAAGACAGTTTAAGACCTAAAATGTGTCCAATTAAATATAATTTTTTAAAATTTTAAACATAAATAGGTTATAAAAAATATGAAAGTTGTTGATAATATTTCGAAAATTAAATACTTCTTTAAAGTTTAAAGTCGTTGCAGAGATTATGGTTCATAATTCCTACGAGTAATAATTAGAAAGGGAAACAATCAACTTTCTCATAAAATTTGTATCATGGTTTCATTTTATCTGCATAATATAACCAAAATTGAGGCACTTTCGGAAATGTATGCAACAAAAAATATTCCAATGTGATATACTATTCATTGTGTATTAAAAAAAACACATACATATAAAATTGTTTTAATTCTTTTTAAAATTTTAAGTATACAAAATATTTTAGGAAACTGAAAAGTTTGCATTTACTTCACTAAACGCATTTTTATTATAAAATTGTGTAAAAATTTAATCGTTAGGTTTTGCTAAGAATAAAATTGTAGTTAACAATATCACACCAAATTTAAAAACTTACTAACTGTCACTGGTTTGATATTTTGCTATCCTTTAGGAATATTTTACATCCAACCCATTTAAGAAATCAATGTAAGATGCAAAAAATATATAAAACATTTAAAATTTAATTTGTTGAAAATGGAACAGCGCTAAATTTTTACTGTTATGAAATATGAGTTTTTATGTGGAACTGTGTCGTCAATAAATTAAGGAAACAATATATTTGGTTTTAATGTTACAACGGAGCTGAAATATAAAGCTAATTCGCATAATTTAGCATAAGTATTTTTGATGTCACCCATAATCCCCGAGGATGGTGAGTATTTAGTGAATTACGCAGGATCCATTATAATTTCATTACACATTACTGGTCAATCATGGAAGAAGTGTACTGTTGTTGTTGTAGCATGCCTCCGAGGTCAGCAGTGCTAGACCAGGTCCATGAACGCGTACACCTTTAGAAAGTCCAGTACCATAAGTGGATTCTTCATCAGACCTCTCGCGGAGAGACCAAGGCATTGTAGAATATGTGAATTATGTGTAGTTATGGGGCTACGGAGCTTAGCCAGTCCTCCTCCTTTGGGCGCTCCAGTCTTATGGACTAACGGAGGCTGCAACCCTTCCCCATTCATGAATAGTAGAAATATACTACAACTAACTGGATGAAATAATACAAGAACTTGAAGGAAAAAAGCCGAGATTATTCAAACGATGGACTCTCATATTACTGCATGATAACAGTACAGTGTTCAAATGAATTTGGCAAAACAATAAGTTAAAACATCTTAATAAACTTCCATAGTCACTAGACTTTGCTTGGGCTGACTACCACTTCTGCGATGTGGAGAACTTTTAACACGAAGTTAATTTAATTCTGACGATACTGTAAAACTTGCTTTTCTGGAATTCATTGGCTTTCTTTCGCCAGATTTTACATCACCAATTTGCATAACATACTGGTTAAATAGATATAGGATAAAAGTAAATATTTTGAGGAATAATAAATAATTCTTCATATTTGTAATTTACTAACTTATTTTTTAACAATTTCCGCCTAGCATAATAAATTCCTGGGTAGTTACATTACAAACATCTAGTTCTGTGACCTTCTCATTTTTTTACTTTTGCATACCTTTTAGTTAAATTTTCATTCAGCGGTACTGAAAAATGGTAGCTAAAAATGACAGTATTACCTAAAAATGGAGAAAGTTTTGCTACTAGAATAGCAAAACTTTTTCCCTTTTTAAAGGCAAAATCTTTTACCAGGCAACACAATTGGGAGAAAAAGAATAGATTAACTGAAAAATCCATATCTCTTTTTTATGTAAAAATATAACAGAGAAAAACTTAAAATCATTTAAGCAACTTAAAACTATCCAAAAAGTTTTCATTTTTGAATTTAAAAAGAATAACAATTTTTGAACATAATATATGAATAACAATTTTTTTCTATGGAAATAAGTAAAATAACCTCGTGATTTCACATTAATTTCTAATAATTATCAGACTGCGTGTCATTTTTTGGGGGTAGAAGTAGCTAATTTTGTTCATTAACATCATTCGGAAGTAGCTAATCATGTATAAAGTACCTGAATATTCTTTCATATATTTTCTTCCTTTAACACACTTATTTCCATTCATTAGTAGATCTAGCTGAAACCCGGTGGCTTAGTGATAACACTTGGTTCTCTCAAGGCACAGGTTCGAAGTTTATTAATTAAGCTGGGCAAGGTCAACTAAGTTTTCGTCCCTTCAGTGGGTCGATAAATTGAGTACCAAGCATGCTTTGGAACTAAAATTGTTAGACTGACCGCGTAACAGGGACATATGCTTCGCATTCCAAGGCCCTCTTTTAGGAAAACAAATATTGGCACTGTAGGCCTCTGCCCATATATGAACTGCCGTGCCACAGGTGTAGTTTTTAGTTGATCTAGCTTAAAACCCAAACAAAATTTGCAAATTAAAAATTGGTAACGTGTTTAGATTAAAATCATATTATGTATAAGTAAATTTTATTTTTGTTATGACTACAGTATCTAGTTATGAGTCACTAAGATAATTTTTAAGTTTTCTTCGTTGCAAAATATTGACATAAAAGTCTAGTAGACAGTTATTTGACAGATATGAGACTGGAATAAGTTCAAAAAATTAAAATTTTATAGTTTTAAGATTATTTAATGCATTATAAATGCGAAAATTTACTTAAAATCATATCAACAAATTAAAAGTCAATAACTTGCTTTAAAATATTTTGTTTTTTTTTACTGATAAGTGACTCAATTGTTATATTTGGAAATAAAACTTTTTGTAAAGGAATATTAACAATTGAAAATAAGATGTATGTTAATACATAATAGAGTTTTTAAAAGAATTATTTTCATCTTTTAGTCAAGAATTCATAATTTTAAAAGTATCAATAGAACAATTTTATTGTTTGTTTGTGTAAGGATTACCATTTTATTAAAAGATTCTCATATATTTCATTTCATCAGAAAAATGAATCATTAATTTTTGCAGTAAATACTTTTCCATATATCCCAGATTATTTTTATACTTTTAATAAAAAAAAGTTTCCTTTCATTTATTTATTAAATATTTTTTCTTTCGGTACATAATGGTTCACACACTTTAATATAAGAGACACAATTTATAGCGCTACAAATCATAATTTTTTAAGTTCCTTTGTTAAACATCCTGATTTCCTATATGATTTTCAATTTTGAAATAATACAATTTCCTTAAATTTAAAATTAAAGTTAGATGTGAAAGCACAAAATAATTCAGTATCCAATTTTATAAAGTTAGCTTACAACAATAATAATTTATTACAGACTTAATATTATCTTGAATGTTCCTTATATAGTTTTTATTTAGTTATAGCAAAAAAATAATAAAACTTATAAGTAATTTTAATCAAATTGTGGAAAAAGTAATATCAGTTCGATAATAAATTAATAAATCATTAATACAGTCATTTATTTCTCTTGTAATTTCTACAATCATATAAATATTTAAAATACCAGAAATTTATTCCTATAAAATACCTTTTAAATCTAATAATGTACGATTTCAAAATTTATTCTGACCAATCGCCCTTAATATATTTTACCATTTAAAATATGTTACCAAAATATATTTAAGAAATAAATTTTGCTAAATTTAGAAAAAGAAAATAATACAGCTTATTTTGCAATAACTTTTGATAGATGGAATTTGTAAACATATAATCTACTCAAATAATTCATTTCATTAGCTGATATATTTTTCATTTCATAAATAGAATTCGCGTATGTAAATGTTTCTGAATACTTCAAAGAAAAGTCGTGTCAATTTTAAAGAGCTAATTTTAAATGAAAGAATTTTAAAATAAACATGATTTAAATGGCTGCTGTTATGAAATGTTATAAATTTGAAAATCTAAAAACCAAAATTTACACAAGATGAGGGTTTTACTTAAAATTGTAATGTATTTTGTTTTGAAAGAAAAATAGCTTGTGCGAAACTAAATTCAATCTGGTTGCTAAATAATAGAGATGTATTTATCATTTAATAATTAGATGAAAAGAATGGTAGCATTTTTAACTGATATTTTCTGCAAAAATTTAATACATTTAATTTTTAATTCATGTTTCTTATTATTATTTGAACTCTCTGCCGGAAAATTTTAGTTTAAGGTTAAGGTTCATAATTATACAAAATGTTATTAAAAATATCAATTGCTCCGACATATAAAATGTTCAAATATTTGTCGAAAATGTGTAAATATTGATAATACTATTAATTAGGTAAAGCATTTATATATATTTATATATATATATATATATATATATATATATATATATATATATATATATATATATATATATATATATATATATATATATATATATATATATATATATATATATATATATTTATATATATATATTTATATATATATATATGTATGTATGTATGTATGTATGTATGTATGTATATATATATATGGTTTATTTGTTCAAAATATGGAAATTCTTTTAAGTTGCTTTCAAAAAAAAGTTTTTACATGAACAAAAAACAATTAAATTGAGTTTATGTATATGCTTTGAAGATTTTGTTAAAATATATGAAATTGTAACTCAAATTATTATTAAAAATTCCTCCTCATTTTAATTAAATAACATAACTTTTGAGAGTAATATCAGATATTTTGAAAAATTTTAGTAAATTTCAACAATTTTTCAGAAACTTTTCTAAATAAATAAAATTAAAATTAGGATTTGTTATCAATAATAAAATTGCACTATAACTAAAAACTTAAATACGAAATTAATAGTGAAATTTACACCTTTAAACTAAACTAAGCTTAAATAATATAAATTATTGATAACTTTAAGAAATAAAATAAATATGTGTACTTTTGCAATTAAACTTCCACAACGTTTTAAAAAGAAGTAGAAATCAATATATACATGCTCGACCTGTAATTCAAAACTATAGGTAAATTTTTATAATCATTTCTTAAAGTAAACAGATGCTCCACCATAGTAATCCAATTTATTAACGAACAATATTCATAAATATTGTGTGCTTTTATTTTTTAAATGTAAACAAGAAAGAAAATTCTGGATCAACAAAACAATGTCATGTTCTCAATTCTGATGAAAATCACTGGTAGTGGGCAAGTCATCCGAAAACCTTATGTTATGATCTCTAAAAATATAAAATGACATCCAGCCACATGAAAGAGAAAAAAGCCATTTCCGTTTCTCCTTAAAAAAACTGAATGGACATAAAATTCACTTTATTGTCTTTCTTTCCATCAAAATATGTTTTGATCAGAGGAAATGCATCTTTTTACTACTACGATAGAACGAGATAAGCTTATAGGTTGTGAATTGTGGAGGCATAAAATGGTTTCGCTTTTTCTTGCAGATGATAAGGTGGTTAAAATCAATGATGACCTGCCTTCCATAAAAAGAAAAAATATGAAAGATAATCAAAATTTACGAACTTTTTATTACACGTTTTAATAGAAATATTTTACAGAAAAATGTAAGTGTCTCTCAAAGTTTCATATAAAATGAAGATAAATAAATAATTCTTAGATATTCTATTTTCTTAAAGTAAAATTTAAAACGATTAGTAAGGAGTGCGCTAACATAGCTATTAAGAATGGATGATAATTTGCCAGAGAAAAGTGAGAAGAAATAGAAATATTATAATTTTTTTTATCTATCAGTGAAGAATAAATTGCTATAGAATATCTAAACAACATATGAGATGTCATTTAGCTCTTTGCGCACATTTTGATAGGAAGTGAATGCTATTGTAGACTATTGTAAATTATTTATAAGTTTGTCTTTTTTGGTCATATTCGATCTTCAAATAGCTCAATGAATAATTGTCACTTCACAAATTTTCAGTTTAGTGGACATATGTTTAGGATTCATAAAATATTTTGTGAGAGATAGTTATTCTCTATTAACATAAGTTTTTTTCCTTATGTTTATAAAATGTATAATGTTATAAAACGTACATGAAAAATTAGGCTATTATTAAATAATATTTAAGAACATTAATTATTACTTTTGGAGTAAATAGGAAGAATTATAAATTAACAAAGACAAAAAATATCTCAAAGAGACAATATACTTTTTGAGTGAATATTTTCCTAATATTTCCCGAGTTTGAATTCATTTTAAAATGATCAATTTTATCACTTAGTTTTAATTCATAGTAATAAATAAATCTAAGTTACTCCATATTGCTTGTATATTCTATTGTAATTGTTTTGAACATAATAAAAGCAGTTTGTCAAAAGGAAATTTGTATAATGAGGACCTAAAAATTATGAAGTTTGATAGAACTGCTGAAACAAACAACGTATTTAATTGGAATAAGTCGTTAATTTTCTTTATAAGATGAGTTAATATAAATAATTGCTTTCAGTTTGAAGAAAAACTGTTAAACAACTCTGTACTTAGTTACTTAGATAATGTTAATTGACTTCTTTTTTTCATTTGATTGTCTACGCTCACTCCGTCGGGTTAAAAGAAATTGTAAGTACAGAACAGGAAATTAGTTTTTTCTGTTTTTGTTTTTTTTAAATTAGTTATATATTCGTATAACAACCTAAGTCAAAAACGTACCTAAAAAAGAAAGCTATCTCCTATTTTTTTATGAATTTGGGCTCTAAAAGTCTTTGATTCGAATATTCGATAGTTTTTTAGAAATGAAAAAAATGGTTTCAATTTAAACTAATTTAACTTTAATTAATTAAGAATCTGTTTACTCTAAAATTAAATAATTGCATTATTTTGTGGACTTTATTATTCATAATTGGAACTATTAATTTTGATTCTTTCTCTTACACCTTGTTTTTCTTTTTAATTTTTTTTATTTTTTTTAAAACCAAGCATTTAATTTTTACAAATTTGGTCAATAAATTTTTTATTACTTAATTACGTAATGTAACTTAGAAAATCTTGGTTACATTAAGTAGAAAGCAATTGTAATATAAAAGGAAATTTATATAATGCGATACGAAACAAATTTCTAACACAAACTAAGCTTAAAATATTTTTTTATTAAAAACAGTTCTTTCTCATATTATATTTACTTTAAATGAAAAAGAAAATTTCAGTAATTTCATCAATCAATTAATGTTAATATTTTATTGGAGTTATTTAATCTTCAGATATTTTTACTAACTTGGAATTTTAGTAGAAGAGTATTCAAGATTTAATACAAATTATTTTGCGCATAATTCCTTCATATACATTTCAACCATGAATCTAATTAAAAATTAAAAAAATTGAAAATATTAGTTTAGCATAAATAAATTTGTATGGTATACCTAAATTTATCATAAAAGTTTTATTCAGAACTAAGAAGGTGAGAAAAGTTTCATTGAAATAAAAAAATGGACATGTAAAAAGATCCATTTTTATATACCATCAAAAATAAATAATTTTTTTACCACAGCAAAATAGTTCTAAATTCTGTGTGATAATAATGGATTCAAGAAATCAGAGCTTCTTTGCATTGTTGTTGAAACATATCAAAATGCGAATGCATTTGCTAAGTGAGAATGTTGTCACCCAGTGGGATCTTTATGGGGTGCTCTGCTCACCCATCTCTTACGGAATGGCTGGTAAAATTGTTTTCTGGCACGCTCTGTTTGTGTTCTATTGTATTCATAACTTGTCATAATGGAAACACTGCTTGGCATGCTCATGCAGGGTCAAAACATACTTACAGTTATTAGACTCGTAAATATGCGCAGAAAGTGATATTAGCATTTTCTGTAAACTTTGACTGCACATTATATGAATGCTTCATTAAAAAGGATACCATAAAAAGGATAAAAGCATAAAAAAGGGATAAAAGGATAAAAACATAATGGGATTTCATTAGTGACTCGATACCATTAGAATAAAAATAAGATAGCAATTGCAACCTTATTAATGTCAAATGAACACATCAAAAAGAGAATACTAAATTTTGTTATTCAAATACAATAGAGAAACTTTGGATCAAAATGGCCCATCAAAATCATTATGCATGCTTAGTCTCACAGAATAATTAATATAAAAAATTGCTCGAGCAACTGGGATTCAATAAAAACTGATGTTTGCGCGTAAGTTCATCACCCTGAAGAGAAATTCTCAATCACACAGCCTTTTGCTAATCAACATTTGGATTACAATTGTGTTATCTCAGTCACATCTCAAAAGAAAATACTCAATTAATTCTAATGTTTAAATCTGAACCAAAAATATAGCATGTAAACTTCTATTAAAAAGATTAAAACTTAATTAAGTATCCTGTGTTAGAGGATCATTATAAATGAAGTACTTAAAACAAAGTAGATTATTTTCATTGATAAACACAAAATGCATACATTAGAAAATTTGAGTCATTTTTATTTCGAGTAATATTTCATAAATGTCTTTCTTTATGTAATGTTAAAAATTACTATAAAGTTACTGCTTTACAGTGGTGTTAAAAATATGTTACACATAATTATAAAACTTTAATATTGATTTTCCAGTCTGTGTGTAGTGTTGATTTAATCACTCAAAGCTTAGATTATTTATGTATATAGCAAAACCAACTTTTCAGGAGAAAATTCTAATCTTAAATGAACGTCTAAATCAATTCATATAACGTCAATGTAAAGCACCATTTATTTATTTAATGTCGTGGAGAGAAATTATCCAAAAAACAGCCTTGTAATGTGAGATTCAAATAAATATGTTTAAGTTCTTTTTTTCCCCAAATTCACAAATAACTATTTCTTTCTTTAAAAAATAATTTTTAATAGATGCCCTATTATTCAATTGATTAAATGAAACCTCATGGAAAAATTTATCTTTCATTTAGATTTTTTTTATCTTCAAATGTAACCTCTGCAATTACATTTTCATTATTTTTCAAAATATTTAAATTAAAAAGTTGCAAAAGAAGTCAAGCTCAAACTTAGTAAAATAATACTTTTTAATAATGATGTGTTCCCCACAAAATAACATTCTATTTCGTTTGAAGTTTTTTTTATTTGTAAGAGGGGTAAAATATACTTTTTTATGTCATTTGAATTTTTTCAAAAGGAAACACATTTTATCGAAAAATAAAAAAAACAATAATCGTTAGGGAAAGGTAAAACTTTTTTCAAAGTATCTTTATTAGACAATGTATAAATAAATTTTAGTACTTAAATTATAAATCTAAGGACAGGATCTTTTTTATAATATTTTAAACAGATAAATTATTTTTGATAAAAAATCATAGAGAAATTATTATTTCATACAAATTATATCATAGGAAAAGGTATGTTTCTTAATCATCTTTTTAATCTTAGTTGTTGGATTAATTTGCAATAGATTTTAAGGAAAGCTTTCAACACTGTACACATAGATTATAGATTGATTTACAGTCTATAGTATAATTAAAGAGCAATTAATATGTTATATAACGCAGCAGATAATTAGTAAACAGCTTTTTCAAAGAATTAAAAACAGATTTTCTTATTTGATAAAATAACGTGTTAGAAGATATATTTTTGATGAAAAATAAGAAACGGTCAATTGAAATAAAACAAATGCTGTACAAGTAATTAGATATTGCAGAAAAAAATCATTTAATTAAGTAATTAATAAAAAGTTCTTTTAAAACCAAACTTTTAAAAATAAGAGAAAAGAAAACGCATTTTTATTTAATTAAATATGTTTGACTTTATATTAGTTTATGCATACAGTGTACCAAAACATCAAATATACTTTAATGTTTTATGAATAAAAAATAATTGAGTGTAATGAAATAACTGGGTTATGTAAAATTTTAGTATAGATTAAATATTCTTAATCACACACATAATTTGCTTATTTTGTTTATAATGTGATTGATTGAATTCCTTCTCGATTGATAAATTTTTTCATACAATATTCATTCAATAAATTTCTTGTCGCAACACATTTTTATATTATTTTAATATCACTTTTTGTAGAAATTATCCTGATGTATAAGAAAATAGTATAGTAATGAGCTAAATTAATTTTTAATCTATAATTATTATTCTTGTGTTTGCAGAATATAAATATCTCTGCTGTAAAACGAATTAGTAAAATAGAACATGAACTTTTAAATTTGCCATAAAACATATCTCAGTATAGCATACTAAATTTAAAATTTTGAGAAAAAATTAATTATATTAACTTTTGGAACTGAAAAAATATTTGTAGTTATTTTAAAATAAATGTTTTATTACTAAAATAGCATATTTCAATACAGTTTTCCTTTTCTAGTTTGAGCTTTTTACTGCAAAATATATATATGATAAATGTTCATAAACAATCCTTATGCTGTTCTCTCAGTTACTTTTTCATATAAATAAACTTTATTTTTATATTGTTTATTTATATATAAAAACATAAAAATGTAACTATGATTCTTTTCAATTCTAACTTGCATACTTACTTTTGCGCATTGTAAATCCAATATTTTGTAAAAAAGAAAGTAATTCATATTATGAAAACTATAGCAGAAGATATTCAACTTCTATTTTGGTTTACACATAAATATCTTTAGAGACTCATAATGTAAGGAGTTGTTGTCGAAACAATCTGTTTCGACATTGAGGGAAGTAACATTCTTAGTGCACCAAGGAATGTTCCGGAATCAAGGGGTTGAGTAATCACAAAAGTTTGATTTCTCGAGCAAAACAATAGCGTTGAATATAATTGCATTTCTGTTCCGAACAAAGCAGGCACGTCAGTCGAATTTTTCCCTCATTAGAAATACACCAAATAATTTCCATTCCACTTGTCAACAAGAGCATCTGAATTAGAAGTTTCTCTATTTAATTTTATTACTAAGCGACAGAATATTTTTACCATCCAAATATTTGCCAAAATATAGTTATAATTCTATAACTTCAACATTTTTCAACACATAAATTTATCATATGTCATTAACAGATTTATAGTAACTATTCAAATATGTATATATGTAATAAATAAAAATATATATTATAAACATAAAAAAAATATTGCATATCTTATATATAAAAATATATAAAAAAATATCTTACATAAAAAATATTGAATAAAGTAATCAAGAATTAAATCCAAATAATTTTAATTTGATAAATGAATACATTATTCATTTTGGAATTCTGAAAAAAATCTCATTATCCATTTTTAATTCGTTATTAGAATATAAATTCTGAAATGATTTTATTTGATACACAATCTTTAATAGCCTGAGACGTTAAGGGAATTAAAATTTAGAAATGTTGCTGAACATATTTTTGCAATTTATAGAAATGCAATAAAATTCTTAAATGCAAGTACCAAAAATGAAGTAACAAGCTAATCCTTTTCTTTAAATTTTTCTATTATACATTCAAATTTGTGTGAAAACTTGTAAGAACTAGTGCAAAAATTACCGCTGATGCATATTAAAATTTTTTTTTTTTTGGTGTTAGGGAAAATCGCTAGAAAAATTTCTTTTACATGATGGGAAATGATCACTTTCTGCAGTCATTAGTTAAATGAGAACAATTAGATATAAGAGAAAGATACAGCGACAATTATAGAATGTGAAAAAATTAATTAAAAAGTGCAAAACATTAAGAAAACTAACTTTAAAATTCGATAGCGTGATACATTGCTAATTATAAGTTTTTAAGTGGTGTATACTAAATTCATTTATGCATTTTTTTGAGAATCAGATATTCAACATATACTTTTTACATTTTACTGACCTTTAAATTTTATTAAATAAATTTTTTGTCCTAGGTGATTAATAATTTAATTATTGTCTTAATGAATTGTTGACAGATTTAAATTTAGGCAATCCGCATTATGAAACAAAGAGTTGTGCCATTTAATATCGTCATTTTTTTTTTACTGTAAAGTATATAAATTTTAATTCTTCTTATAAAGTTTTATACATCTATTTTATAATTAATCCATATGAAAAAAAAGTCTACTAACTATATCTGTTGAATTTCAAAATATAAACACATTTTTCAAACATAGAATGTATTATAAATTATTCAACTTCTCCTGAATTTCAGATTATATATATATATATATATATATATATATATATATATATATATATATATATATATATATATATATATATATATATATATATATATATATATATATATATATATATATATATATATATATATATATATATATATATACATATACATATATATATATATATATATATATATATATATATATATATATGTTTGTTGCACAAATTATTGAAATAGCTCTGCATGCTTGAGTGTATTTCCCATATAACAGCATAACTATTATTAAATATGCTGTTAAGCTTACATCAAATGCAAAAAGTGTAAAGATGTTGATTGGGGGCAGTTTTACATAAAAAAGATAATAACTTCAAAGAATATTACTACAGCATAATTCAAGTCCTTCAATAAATTTAGTCATCATTGTAAAATTTAATATTTAATTTGTTTAACGCAAAAAAATTAGCTTTTATATGTTTTAATTTGTGTGTGGTATTTGAAATGCAAAGTAATTGCTACCAGGTTTCTATTCAAATGTATCTGGCATAATATAATTGTTCTTCTTAATAAATTTTAATAGATTAAAAATTCATAACGTTTTAAAATGTATATTGAATGCTTGAAACATTTAAGTCTCTTACTTTCGCAAAATTTGTAGTAATGTATCATTATTCGATGTCAATAATAAGTGCTAACTACTTAACAGTATATGTTTTGCAAAATTAAATAAAAGAATTAAATTCTTAGATATAAAATTATTTTTCTGGTTGATATAAATATGCGGTTTATAATAAATTTTATTGTTTCTATTAAATATATTGGATAATTTCTGAGCCTAATAGTTTATAAAATTTTTATAAGGCTGAGACCATAAGATACAGATTACTTAACTTATACGTAAATAAAAAATAACTCATAATGGTATTTATGTTTGGTAAATATTTTATGGTTGATTATATCAAATCACGATTCTAGGGAAAATTGTAATATGATTGATTATCGCAATGATATGAATATAATTGCAATATGATTTGTTGGTTTAAAAAATTGGTTACACTTATTAAAAAACAGAAAAAAAATTTCACAATAGAATTTATTATCTTCTATCTTGGAGAGCTCATAGTATAATCATTCATTACTCAGAAATTCAAATTGTGAATTAATTGTAAATTAGAAGAAATTGAATTTCCTAATAAAAAAAGACAGCTTTTTGTTAATACTTTATGTATCTTTAAGAAAATATTACGAAATATTGTTTTTACTTTGATTATAATTATGCAGTGAAACATACAGCTCTCAAAAGATTATTTCCTCAATGTTAGCAAATATAAATGAAAGATTGCATAACGTTATAATTAAAAATTCTAAAAGATTTGTTGATTTAACAGCTCTGGGCAGGAAATTAGAAATCAGAGTCTGCAACACATTAATATTTTGTGTAGATAATATACATAAAATCATTACAAATAAAAAATAATCAATATTTATATAAAGCATATTCTGTTCTAGAGGTCACAGACTTTACAAGCTCTGTAAATATATGTTGGAATTAAAGAATTAATAAAGGTTGTGATGGGGCAGTAATATCTGCTGACGAAAGAAATAGTTCAGGGTTCTCCCACTCCAACTTCAACTTATTTATATTACAGTTCATCGTAATAAAATACTTTTTCAATTACGGATGTCTCATTTGGAAATTACAAATGATGTGAGTCATTCTTTACTCACAATAAACATATAACTACGCCAAAAACTAGAGGTTTCTGCTAATCTATCTAATTATATAATTTTTCGTAAATATGTGATTTCGTTTAAGAATAGGTGAAGATTAAAATATATTGTGAATAATGTAGAATGTAAAATTTAGAGCAAGGCATGAGAGATATTTTACAGAATATTTGAATTAATAAGTTCATAAACTAACATATACTCTAAGCTCAACATAAAAGCAACTATAAATTATTCTTTTTAAATAGATGCATTTGAATATTTACGGATATACGTTATTTGATGGTTATACGCCCCATTCCTCAACTGAAAATACATGCATGCACACACACACGACACACACACACACACACACACACACACACACACACACACACACACACACACACACACACACACACACATATATATATATATATATATATATATATATATATATATATACATTAAGAAATAGGGAATTCTTTTAAAAAAATAAAGCAACTAGAAAATCAAATAACAGAAATAAATTTTAAAAATTAGAAAAATGAGCAAAATTAATTATTTAGAATATATAAAGGAAAACACTTAATGAAATAGAAAGAGAATAAGTAAAAATAAAAATTAAAAAACAGAAAAATTGGGAAAATGGATTAAAACAAAACCTTATCTTTTGGTATCAGAGTAACAGTGAGCAAAAGGTAAAGGAGTTTCGAATTCGCATGCTTAAATATTAAAAAGAATAAACTGCGTAAAGTGCTTTAAAAAATAAAAATAAGATATAAAAATAAAAAAAAATAATTAATAGAAGGAAAGAAGACATAAATTCATTGCAAGAAAGAAAAGCATTTGAAAAGAATTAAAGAAATTAAAGTTGAAATTGAACTTAAAATTAGACGTTGAAACTTTTTAAGAACATAGTTAATGGTGGGATAAGTAAGAAAAGTGTCGATAAATGTCTTAAGTAAATAAATAATATTTTATAAGAATGTTTGATGTTAGAGTTAATAATATATATATACAATCAATTTATTTTTATAGTGTCAAAAATTATAAACTTTAAATGAAACGAAATGTTAAAATAGGATTTATAATTATTAAAACAAAAACACACAGACACACACACACAAACACAGACACACACACACAAACACAGACACACACACACAAACACAGACACACAAACAAACACACACACACACAAACACACACACACACACAAACACACACACACAAACACACACACACACACAAACACACACACACACAAACACACACACACACAAACACACACACACACACAAACACACACACACACAAACACACACACACACACAAACACACACACACACACAAACACACACACAAACAAACACACACACAAACACACACACACACACAAACACACACACACACAAACACACACACACACACACACACACACAAACACACACACACACAAACACACACACACACAAACACACACACACACACAAACACACACACACACAAACACACAAACACACACACACATATATTGTTCTTATATATAAAAAATAGTAGAACACTTTAAAAACAACAGTGCAAAAAAGAAATAATCATAGTATAACTTTGCAATAACAAATTTCAAACAAAAAACGGTGTTTTATTTAATTTATTTTTATTTTTAAAAAAATATAAAAAGGCTTTTATATTTATTAGGGTTAATAAAAAGTTCTAATAGCAAATAAACCATCTATGGAAGTTTTTTAGAATTTCATTGGATTTTCAATCCCAAAATATAAATTATCTACAAGAAATTGTTATTTATTAATAAATTATATCAGAAATTAGTGTAAAATGTGTAGGAATTGTTTAATAAAAGGAAATAAATTGGGTGTATAAAAATATTGAGTTTAGTAAAGGAATTTTCTTACATGAAATTTTTTTAAATTCAATGGAAATAAATTGTTGATCAAATCCAACGTAAATTAAGTATTTTTAATTCATTAAAAATGAAATAGAGTCAATAACATCTGATAATTTAACACTGAATGTAATATAAGCAAATAATCTTGTCGATGTTTTATGTTGGTTGATTTGTCCAGTTTCGGAGGTTCTCACTCCGAGGTTTCGGGCCATTACAGTAGCTCTAAGACGCTGCAACCTTCCCCACGACACTTATAATCTAAGGAATAATGCAAGACTTGTTATTTACCATTCCTTCTGAATGGCAGGACTCCCATGTTATCTAGGTTTGCTCAATTTCGAATAGTAGGAATAGTGAAAAGGTTTTGTCTCTGCTGTGTGTGCATATATATATATATATATTAAAAAATTTCGTAAATAATGGAGAATATATTTTTTTCCTATTTAAGTAATTTATCATTAAGTCATAAAAATTAACGAACCATTATTTCCTCCATTTTTAAAAGATTCATTATATTGCCTATACGTAATAATTATGATCTAAAAGTTCACAATAAAGAAAATGATTTGCTTACTATCAATAAATTATATTAAACTATTGACATTTTCTGTTTAATGCATTTATAATTGATTCTTGGTTGCCTGCTTCTACAATATTTTGTTAGAAACATATATGTATTCTATTTTATTCATATTTAGTTTTAGAAATCTGTGGCAGTTGAATCAATGAAATGAATGTAAACTGTACGATGATATTTTTGCCAACCAAAATATATGAGATTTAAGATAAAAATATATAATGTATTCAGTTTCTTTTATTTTCAAAAATTTTTTTTTGCACAAAACTGCTTTTCTAATTTAAAAATAAAGAATGGACTTACTGACCAATTTTGCGTATTTTTAAATTAAAGTCATTAATTTAGGAGAAGAAAATATACAAATTTTTCTTCTTTAAATTTAATTATTGAATTTAATATTAAATAGATTTTTCTATTATTTATTTTAGCCAAAGAGAAAAATTTTAACACTGAATGTGCAGTGATGTGAAACGGATTCATCCTGTAGGAAAATAGTTCAAATTTATTTAATTAAATACCTTCCGTTTATGAAGCGTAAACTTACATTAACTAAGGAATTTAATAAAGGCACTTCGTAACATCATTAAATTACAGAAGAATTTGTTTTATGAATAAAAGGAGAGAAAAACCACGTAACATTTGCTTGTAATTTATAAATTATTGTAGAAACAAAAATGTATTTTTTAATAATTATGTTATAAGTTGTTCCATTAAATGTTATTAATATTTCATTAAATGTTAAGATATCCCCTATCTTCCATTAATATAGCCTAAAAGATTTGTAAATGTTCTTCAAAATTCCATAACTAAACATATTGTTTGATGTATAGAATAGATTTAATCCATAGAACTTAGATAAAGTCAATCTCAGCCAATCAAGATAAATAATATTATTATGATAATCTTACTTAGCACTATATTATTACTTTTTTTGGTTTTATAATTGAAAATTAGGTTCATATTAATTGATTTTTTTGTGTTTTTATATTTACATAAATCTTATTCTTTTTACAAGGTAAATTTATAACATAAATACATTTATATTCATTAGGTAGGACAAATATTCAAAGAACAAGGAAAAGCTCATAATAATTCATTATAGTGTTGTTGCAGCTTTCTGGCAACTTCTAATTATTAATAGATCCACCAGATGTCGCTTTTAGCATATTAAGACTGATACTGAGTGAAAACATGGGTTATTACACGTAAATGATTTTATAATTGGTGACAAAATATAGCAATTCATAATTCCAACAAGCAGAGAAAGAGCTCAGAACAAAAATGGCTCTTTAAATATCGGAATGTTAATTGACATTCAAGTCACTCCTGATTGGATGGGAACACGTTATCATTCGTAACAATTGCCATACCTATTGTGCGTGTGAGTGTTATGCGTGTGATTATTCAATGATAAGTTTATTAAGTGCATATATTACTATTCGTGCGATTATTCTTTGTAAATTTCATTATGTATCTAGTAATATGAGCTTGGATATTCATTGTAAATGTGTTATGTACCTATTAATAAAAGTATAACTGTAAGACAGCTTATGTGAATTCTAATTAAGTAAAATGTTTGAATATGCCATTACCGATATTTAATTTTTAAAAAATGTATATTGGATGAAATATTTCAATTTCGCTTATTCATTTTTTAAATTTATGTTTGGCATTGCCTATTTTATAAATATTGCTTGTTTGGCTAGTTGGAAAGTCACCAAAGCATCACATAATTATACTATTTAATGTATTATTTAAGACAATTATAAATTTCATTTTCTTTATTAAATTTTTCATTTTCTCTTATTCAAAAAAAAAAACGATTCTAATATTTTATTAAATATTTAATAATTTTATTTAAAAGTACTTATTTCGTGATATAATAACATAATAAAAGTAGCAGTCTTGAGATATGGACACTCTCATTACACATATTTGAAATGAGACTATCATTGCTTATGTGGGGTATCAAATGTATTCAAATGTATTTTTTCTTAATATGAAAATTCAATTTATTTTATTATTACATATCTTAATATTTCTTAAGTACCTTGGATATTTTACTATAATACTCGCATATTTAAGGATTTGTCACTTATTTTCCTAAAAATTTAGTGCATCTGTTTTTATGTAATATTATGAAATACATTCACTCTCATATTTTTGATACTTGAAAAAACAAATTTTCAATTTGAGAATTGCTAGGCTTCGGAAAATATATTTCTGCTCTTAGTCTAGTACTACATTCTCTCATTTGAAATGAACAAATTTGATTAAGGGGTGTTTCAGCTAATTATTGAGAAATTTTACTTTGCTGGAGCTACACAATGCCATTTAACGATTTTGTATGTGAAGAAACTTTTGGTATTTCATCCTATTCATTATCCTCATTAATCTTGTTACTGACATGCATAGAGATCCTTCTAAATAGTAATATCTCACATATTTCAGCCCAAATATTTTGATATAATCTAAGTAATAATTACAAGGGAAATCTTTTAATTTTCTATCAACTCCTCATATATTTCTTCATTAATATTTGTTTTGATTATCTTGAATATTTTAATCCTCTAAGAGAGCTAAATTTAAGTTTTTCTCACAAAACATGCCTTACAAAATGTATTGATTTTTGAATTTTGTATTGAACATATTAAATGTTAAATTTGAAAAAAAAATATAGTGTGAAATATATGATTTTGGTAATTAATGAAATATTTAAATGATTATTTATATAGTTTTAATCATAATGAAATAATTTAATTCAAAGATAGCAAAAAATTAAATATTTTATTTTGAAATTGAATCATTTAAAATTTTTTAGTAAATCTCTATTAATCTTCTAAAGAAATTTTTTTAGAAAAGAGCTCTTTGGAGCATTTGACATGGATTAAAAATTACGAATACAGTTACGTCTTAGAACCTATTCCAAGCCATTACATTACAGCTGTTAGTACAAAATAAGCTGAAACATGTGCAGGTAATGTATGAGAGGATTGCAATAATATGTAGCGATTTCTGAAAACATATTTATGCTTTTTACTGATAACAAATATTAGGTCTTTATCTCTTTTCGAATTCTGAAGCTGATAGTGTAATTTCATTGAAAAAGTTGCCAAATTAAACCATTACGAAAATAAATTATGAAGTATTTGTTTTCATATAATAACGATACAATTCTAACAAAATATTTTATCAAAATACTAATTTAAAATGTTTTGTTCCTTCTTTTTGAACTATATTATCCAATTCATTATCATATAATGAATAATATTCAATTAAGAATAACCACGTTTAACTGAAATAATTAGAACAAGGTGTTTCTGATAGTCTTAATATATTTGATATCATTGGTGAATTAAGCAAAATCAATGCTTACTTGGAATATGACATTTTTAACCAGGATTAAAATGAATTCGCAATATAAAACTGCTCATGTATCGAAGATTTTTACTTTTTAAAGAAATTAAAAGTTACTTGATGAATAATTATTTTCAAAGTCTAATCTTCGGAAAAAGGGATCACACTTTTAAAATTTGACTGATAAAATACTAACTACTTAATAAAACCAAGAAAACCATAAATATCATACAATAAACTTGTAGGCATCCGGCCCACAAGCTTATTGCATGCATGCTTTCAATCCTAATACTAGAAATAAGTTACTGGAAAGTACAAACTCAAAAGAATTTAAGTGTCAAGCGAAATAGAACACCGTAAGTGTTATTATCATACTTTTTTAAAATTTACATTTGCTTTCCATCTACAGTAAAAATTCAAATAGACACCCGTGATACTAGATTTAAGCAGCAAAGGGTAATAGAAGGACATGTGAATTATAATACGAATGGCTGAAAAATTATAATAAAATTAATTACCTCAAATATTAATTTTGTATATAAATAAACGTGTATTTAAATGGAGTATGAAAAATGGCCTTCGCTTTTGTTTATTTTAGCTCCTTTTCTAATTCTCTTTTGCATCAAATATTTCAAAATACTCTTTTTCGGTTTCAAAAGTAATTTTAAATTGCTTTTATAGTTGATTCATTGATGCCAGAACACATAAGCAAATTTGTCTCTTCAAGATTTCTTAAGATTTTAGATAACATTTCAGTAAATAAATCTGAAATAACTTTACTGCAATGAAAGGATTAAAAATTAAACAAAAGAAAATATTTTCTGACTAGTACTATATATCAAAAGAACTGTACAATTGTTAAAAGTTAATTGATTTTGTAATGGATAATCGATTGTGTATTCCTACAGAAGATTCAAATCACCAAAACTTCTAATTGATAGAGTATATTGATTAATACAAAGGTTTTTATTTTATGGATATTTTATACTGTAATCCCATTTTTAGTATTTTTACCAAACGGGTGCAATGAAACATTACAGAGAAATTTTTGTAAAATAATATTTTACAAAATATATCATGTGAAGATCATAAACACAAAATTATCGTATATTGTTACAGGTGACAAGAAAAAATTTTTATTTTATCATGATTATAAAATATTAGAAAAAATATAAATCATTTATAAAATATAGAAAGTAATTCTGATGATAGTACAAACAACATCTTTCAAAGGAGAACTGGAAAAGTGGTTAAGAAAAAAGTTATTGGAAATCAAAAACATGTTTCTAGTAATTCGATTTACATTGATTTGTTATTGTAGTTATTAAAGCAAATTTGATGTTTTTAGAAAACAAAGCGATATATCCAAGAAAATTTTTATCCAATCTGTCGAATATTTTTATTCTGAATTACGTAGATAACTGCAAATTGGAGTTTCTCTGAGATAATTGTTCTGAATTTTGTATAGGCTGTGAAAATCAGGTTTAAAATATGATTAATTTGCAAATGTAGCTTATTATATTAATTGAAAAGAACATTAAACCGGGACTTTTATATTATTTTATGTTTAGAAATTTTGCGTTTCTTTCTTTATTCCTTGTATCTTACATAAATATGGTTTAGGGACACCCCTCAGTGAAGAGAGCGTCTTTTCAGCAAAGTGAGCGAATCACAAATGCGTCATTTCTAAAGATGTTTATGTACTATTTGAACGTCATCTTTACTTAAAATGTTTTAACTTCTGATTACTTTGAGACGAAATGGGTTTTTTCAACATTTTTATTCAGTTTTAAAAATAGAATTTCATTATAAAGAATTAATTTATGTCCTGTTTTTTCCTTGACTTTCTATTTATTCATTGTAGTTCTTTAATTTTAACAATTTAGGTCAATATATTACTAAATAATATAAGTGATATTCTGAATAAAACGTTATTTAAGTTTTCAAACACAATATAGTATTTACAACTAAGGAAAATTAAAACAGAGAATTTTTTTTCTCTTCAATTTATCAAAAAAAATTCCAGCACCACTTCAAAGCACATTTACTATATATTGTAGAACTTCCTAAATTACATTTTTTAAATTGTAAATGAAAATATGTTCCCTGCGATCCAAGCTACATTTTTGCCTTTATTTTGAATTTGATTTGACAGGAGCAGTCATTTGAGATAACGGTTAGAAAATAGCTTGGAAGCTTTCAGATACTTTTATTATTGATCAAAAGTCCAACAGAAACCAAGAGGCTTGACTTGAGGAATGAACCTATACTGAAAAATTCTAATTCTATGATAGTGTCGCATAGATCAGAGCTATAATGTCAAAACAGTAAAATTGACCACTAGTGTCCATAGTTTCTTTCCAAAACAGTGACATAATAAAAAAAATTAGTCTTAATCATGTTCTATTGATACAAAAAATCTGGTTACGTTAAGAACTGAATCTACTAAAACAGTATGGGTCATAAAGCAACTTATACAATGTTTATTCATGCATCTTTTAAGTATTTATTTACGTAATTAACCCTATCTAATACATATAAATAGCTTATTTAAATATTTACACATATATAAGGAATGAAGTCTCTAATTAAAAGTTGAATTTATTTACGAAATCTAGTTTCCAATAAGAGTTCAAGCTTCTAAGGTAGGATAAATTTAAAAACAAATATCTGAATGTTTAATTATGAATGAGAGAAATTATTTATATGTATACATTTTCTGAATCTAACATTCTAATCTCTCATCATACATTGAAAAATTACAAAAAACAAGTATCTCAGAGTAATAAATAATGCATTTTTTTTCAGTTTTATCACAATTTAATTTATAAAACTTCGGTTGTTTGACTCTTTATTCAACAGGAAAAAATACTGAAATCCCAAGAAATATGAGAATGAAATACATATATTGCTTAACTTATTTTCTGACGGTTTTTCTGAAACATATGAATATTTTCTGAGTGAATGTATTTCTGAATGCTTTTCTGATATTTGTCATAAATCATGTGAAATCGTCCTTTTCATCTACCACTGAATCATGTGCACAGAAATTGCCTACATTTTTAAAATCTCATGAAGAGGTTTTTTCCACATATCTATTTATACTTCGACTGTTGTGCTACTATCAAACTCAACCCTGTTTTACCTAGAAAACATGCAAGAACAATAAAATGAATGTTTCTCTTATTTTTTTATTTTAAAGAAAATATCTCAATACAACTTCTGTTAGTACCATGATGTTTTCAAGCAGCTTCAGTAAGATTTTCTGTATTTAATCTTACTAAAGTATAGTTGTGCGTCACTTTAATTGCTACCTTTGAGACTGTTGTTGGTTTAAAATCTTGATTAAAGAGATTCGAGGATAATGTAAACGTATAACATTTACGCAATGATTATCATTTACAGTTTTATTCCCTTAAAGAATTTACGATAAATTAAATGGTTTTAACGAGGCTTAAACTTCCTACTAAGTCAGCGAAGTTATTATATCAGAACGTGAATGGTTGAACAAGTATGAGAAGATTACCTCATTATGGAAAAAAGCTAACACAAAAAATCTGCTATTATTTTATAGCTTCAAGCTATTTTGTAAAATTTGTAAATAAATTGACTAAATTGTTTCATCTTTATTTGAATTTTTTTTTAAAAAAATTAAGGTATAAATCTATGTATATATAATGCATTGATTTTTCACAAAAAACTTTCTTTAATTTTATATTTTGTACTTTATAGCATTTATATTTTTTTTACATTTTATGACACTTGTTTTTTTCTAAGTTCAATATGAAGATTTGAGTCAAAGTTAAAATTTAAGACTTATCGTTTAGTTTGATATAATACATCTTTTTTACTTGGTTGCTTGTATCGAGGCAGAAAACAAAGAATACGTTATGTAATTTTAAACGCTGGAGGCAAGTCATTGTAATTCTTTGCAACTCACATAGGTAGAGAAATATTGATATACCTGCTTACTTTTATAATAGAAGAATTTATAACAGTTTTTAAACCACATGAAATATTCTTTAAAGGAAATACATTTTAATTGCTGTATGCATAGAATTACACAGCATTTTCAAAGATGTTAATTGACATTTCATAATATTTAGAACTTAAAAATCAGCTGCTTACATCAATAATAATATAGTCCTGTATTTTCTTAGTTTTATAATTTATGTCAACAAATCTGCAAGTTACTAAATTTTCAATAGATTATTTAAACTAAGAAATTTATAAATTGTTTATTATTATGACTTAAAATTTTGAGTATTTTGAATTTTTTGAATATCAGAAATATTCCAGTGAAAATACTAGATTAACGCATTTGGTTATTCAACCATATATAAATTATGTACAAGAACTGTGATCTAAAAATTATGAAAACCGTTAAAAATGCAAATTTTGATTGGCTCAGACTCCATTTATGATGACGGGGATGAAACTGGATGTTTTAATTAACAGGTGCGGCAGTTTTTTTTTAAACTTGATTTTAAAAAGGAAGGGAAAAAAACAGAAAATATTAAAATACTATTTCATCCAGAAATAAGCAAGCAGTTGTTCAATAGTCGAGTGAACGAAGCAATTAAAGCTGGAATAAGCAGAAATGAGATCAAAATTTTCAAAAAGCATGCATTCCTTCTATTTGAGATAAATAAACTTATTAGATCTGTGTGAGAATAAGATGCAATAAAGCTTAACAATTTCAGTAAAGGAGCAATATTAAAATGTTCACTCTTAGTCTAAATAAAAAAAACTGAAGATATGAAAAAACGTACCCTTAAAAATGCCATTTTGAGAACTCTACCTTTTTAGAAATCCTCTTTCTCTAAAAATGGTGCTCTTCTGTTATATGATATTCGATATTTAAAAGAAGTATTTAATCATCAGCAAGAATATTATAAAGATAGAATTTCAAGAGTGTATCAAAAAATAGAATGTATAAAAAATTTTTGAAATGTATACTTAAAGAATGCGCGTATAAGATATTAATCTATCCAACTGAAATGTAGAAATTTATTGTACTTTATATTTGTCCCTCTTCACAGTTTCTGCAAACGAGAATTTATTCGATATAGACATTTCTATTTTAAAAAGCCGAATCACTCAAACATTTTCCGATGGATTTGTATCTATGATATTTTAAATTTAAAATTTGGGCATGAGCATTCAGATATTAGGTTAGCAAATATCAAATCTAAGAAAGGCTTGCTTTGTTAGGATCAAAATAGGTAACATGTTTTTCATATGGATTCATGATATAACCCATTCACACACATTTAAAGAGGAATTACTTTAAAAACGGGTTTAGAATCTGTTTTGCCGATGATTCCAATAAAGCATGCATTCTGTTAAAAGTAACATCTTACAGCCCTAATTTAAGTTATTTGTCATCTAATCTTAAACACAATGAAAGTTACATTAATGTTACTTTAATTTGAATTACACATATATCTATTGTAGTAAATAAAAAATTTAGAATTGTTAGTGTTTAAATTTACAATTTTCCCAATTATCACTTCGCCAAAGTTATTTAACGGTGCGTCAATGGGCATAATAAACATTTTTTTTGGAAAAAATAGTACGTTGATCCATAACGGTTCTCGCGATCACTGTTCTACATTAGAAATTATATATATTTGATACAGTAAATTTTAAACATTCGATAGAAACCAAGTTTCTCTACTGAAATTAGTGAGTGAAAAAACATGAAATTTTCTGACGGAAAATATAAACAGTGAAAACTTTTAAAGATTGGTAGGTTGATTTTTGAGAGGCAATGTACAAAACAGGACAGGCTGCTCCAAAAACTTTTAAAGAAGTTATACTTACAAGCATTTACATTCATCCAGTTTTACTAAGCATTGGCAACAGCGATTTTTCATTAGAAATAGTTGTATATAATGTTTTAAATATAGTTTGCTTTATAGAAATAAAAACACTGTCTAATATTATATGTAAATATCAACTAACTTATTTAAAAAGTTAACCGATGACTGAGTGGTTAGCGTTCTTGATTTCTGAGCTATGGGTTCCGGGTTCGAATTCTGATTTGGGCAGGGATATTACTTTCTGTATTTCGCTGTCCTTTCTTCTGAGATGATGTATGAATGTGACCTCACCTTACAAACGGGTTTGTGGTGTTATGGCGTGGGTAATGTTACTCATCTACGTGATTTGGTTCACAGGTGCTCACTGGGTAACAATAAATGAGTAGTAGTTTCCGGCCTTATTGTGGCGAACGGTTAGTCACACAGTGCTTGCCGTTGTTGAGAAAAAAACGAACTTATTTAATCAAAATTTTTCTTCATCAGAAATTATTATATTTCAGATACAAAAACTTTTCAAGATTTGCTTAAATAACATTAAAGCAATCTTAAAAATTAATATTATTTATGTGTGAAAAAATTATTTAGGCACACTTTTATTATTTTTAAAAAATGAATAATAATTTAGAAATATTTAACAAATTAAGGAATAATATTTTTAAATGTCACAAGTACTTATGTAGTTTTGAACATACCATCTAAAATTCTAAATTAGAAAATTTTCAACATCTTTAAAAATTAGAGTTGAAGATTCAGAAGAGACTACAAGATTGTCTACATTTTATAGATTTAAAATTGAAAATTAAGACAAATTTTAATTTTAAAGACAAAAATAAATATAAAAGTTGTGAAAGTGACCTGCATGTTTAAAAGTAAAAATTCTTTACATTTTAAAAATCGTGGGTCATTCAAAAAGAAAAACTTAAATATTGTGCTTTTGAAAAATATAACATGTATGCTTCATGTATAAATAGTTTTTAAATAATACAGAAAAGATCTAAGATCTTCTGTTGTTTAATAATGATAATTATTTACATCTAGCGTCCTTATTATTAAAATCCTACTATTTATCATCCTTACTTTTTAAAGTATAATTAAATTAAATTTATCTGATGATTTTTGTCAGTAATAGGACAATTTTTCATTATTTCTAACTTCAAATATCGTAATTAACACATTATTTGAAATTTTGTATATACTTTTCTTAGAGTCACTATATTGTATTTTTTCGCAACTTAAAAGTTTCATAAGATCAATTTAGGTCTAAAAAGCTGAAGTACAGTGAGTGTAAAAAGTATTCGTACAATACGACAATTGATTTAAAAGAAATCAGTTCATAAAAATTATAAACATAAATTCCATTTTAATTAATTATAAATACATAAAGGAACTTATTTTCACTAGTTTCATGTAAAATTTACGCAAAATTAATTCTATACATGAATAAATATTTGCAGAACTGTAACAATCCAACATCTTGTGGTGTAAAAAGTATTCGTACACTAAAAGAAATGAAATTTTGTTTGTTATATTTTGTGATTATTTTAGCCATTAAGATGTAGTTAATTGACGTCATCTTGTAAGTTACATAAATAGTTCTTCAGTGGAAATTTTAATGTAGTGAGAAACTAGAAATTTTGTAATGGGTCGTAAAAGTAAAGAGATAAGTGTTTCCGAAAGGGAACTGATTTTAAAGCTCTGTAAAAATGGTAAATCGTACAACAAGATTTCTTATCTGGTTGAACTGTGCAGTCAATCATGAAAAAAGTTTGCTGCTACTGGAACGGTTCAAAACAGTTTTCGTACTAGGTGACCTTGTCTATTGACATCATCTGACAGACGGTTTTTGGTACGTTCATTAAGGAAGGATCCTAAAATAAGTGCCCAAAATAAGTAACATCAGAACTGAAGAACACGGGAACAGCAGTCTTCGTAAGTACTGTTCGCGAAATGCATGGAAAAATGAAGGTTTCCATGGGCGCGTTGTAAGATGAAAATTCTTTGTTATTGAGGAGAATTGGAAGATGCGATTGTTTTCGGCCAAGCAATGAAAGTCCAGATTTCTTTAAAAAGATTATCTTTACAGATGAAAGTAAATAAAACCTATTTAAATCGTACGGGAGACGAATGGTATGGAGAAAGCGCAATACAGAAATGCATCCTAAGTATTTAGTGGCAACAGGGAAACATAAGGGTGGAAGTCTGCTTGTTTGGGGGTGTATCACTTCTGGGGTGGGCAAATTAGTCTTTATTAAAGACATTATGAATCATCAACTTTATATTGACATTTTAAACAATAATGTATGACCTAGAGCAACTAAAATGGGCTTGAATGGTGACTACGTTTTCATGGATGATAACGATCCCAAGCACACAGTCCTAAACACAAGGCTCTGGATACGATATAACACCCCAAAGTTCATGAAATTTCCTCCTTAATAGCCGGACTGCAACCCCATCGAGAATTTATGGGACGTTCTTGATAAAAATATTAGATCCAGACATATTTCTTATAAAAATGATTTGGAATCAGCTCTTAATCAAGAATGGGACGCAATATTTAGCTCAATAACAGCAAAGTTGGTGAAATCGAAGCCAAAGAGACTCAAGGCAGTTATTCGAGCTAAAGAATATCCTACAAGGTATTGGCTGAAATATTATGACTGAATTGGACAATATATGTCTGATGTACGCGAATACTTTTTACACCACAAGTTGTTGGATTGTTTCAGTTTTGTAAATATTTATTCATGTATAAAATTATTTTTGTGTAGGTTTCATATGAAACTAGGAAAAATATGTTCTATTTTATGTTTATAATTAATTAAAATGGAATTTATGTTGATAATTTTTATGAACTGATCTGTTTTAAATCAATTGTAGTACTATACGAATACTTTTTACACTCACTGTATATAGTTCAATTATTCTCTTTATTATATTCTATTTTTAAGGAAATTTTGGGATTATATATTTTGTACGCATATATTTTTGTACTATTCCATTTATATATTCTGGGATCTTTTATTTTACAATTTCAAATTTAGTTATTAAAGTTCCTAGAATATGTTAATATGTATCACAACTAAATCCTCAAATCCATCATATTTTTTCACGAACATCAAACCAATCACATATATAGTATACTAAATCCCTAATATACTTTCATCGGTTTCAAAATCATTTTTTATTCACTACAAATAATTAATTTACAATGTGATTCTTTATTTAAGAACAATTTTTAAAATGAATGTATTTGTATAATGAGAATCTTTCTTAATAATTTATTACACACATTATAGTACTTCTAGATCTTTATTTAGTATAATTAGAGCATATAATATTTCCTTATTTCTTCGTTATGTACAAGTATAACGCTGCATGTATCTCACTGATTTTCAGAATATAATTTTACAACACTATTTATAATTTTTTGTTTTATTAGAAACTTTTAAACTATAATGTAAAAAATTTATTCTTAAACCGTATATATTTCTGTACAACATATAAGTACTATACTCAGCTCTTAATTATCCAACTCAGAGCCACACATGTAAATATATTATACATGATATATTGCTTTCAAAACAATCGCGACGTCTTTTTTTATACTTATTTCCCTATCAAACTTATGACTGATTTCTGTGCTTAAACCATTCAATTAGAATTTTATAATTAATTTTGAGACAAATTGCTAAAAATGTTTTTTTTAATTAAAAATTCTGTAAAAAATCCAAAATCTAAAATATAACAGTCTAAAATGCTGTAAAATTCTGTAAATAATCTATAAAATAATAGTCTAAAATGCTGTATGTATAATTTAAATGTAAATTTGGTATGTTTTAAAGTGCAAATTACTTTCTATATTTTCTGATTTGGAACTTTTTGATTCATATATTCCAATAATCTGAGAACACAAAAAAATAAAATTGAAAAGTCTGATACACCTTTTCATCCTTCCATAAGCAGAACGATCATTAAGTGACTAAGTGACGATTTGAGATGTCCTAATTTACTCTGCCACAAGAGAGTTATATATATATATATATATATATATATATATATATATATATATATATACATACATACATACGAGGGTCATTCTGAAATTTTTGAGATACAACTAGGTTTTTAAAGTTATACTTACAAAATTTTAGGTGTGTTCAAAGTAGTCTCCTCCAGCATCAATGCACTTTAGAAGAATTTTCCACAGATTAAATGCCTCAAGCCATTCATTTCTTGGAATAGATGAAAAAAATGCATTTATAGCCACATCAATTTCTTCTTCTGAATGAAAACGACATCCACGTAAGTTCTTTTTCAGATTAAAGAATAACTGAAAGTCGCACATTAGCTAGATCAGGTGAATACGGCGGATGTTCGATCACTTTAATTTCTTTTTGTTTAAGAAACTGTCATTGTGAAGCATTAGTCCCCTAACAGTTCTTGTATAATTTCTGGAAGACATTTAGTGGTATACAAGTTTGCTGTTACTCTCTTCTGTCCTTCAAACTTGATGGCTTTGACCAATCCCTTACTTCTGAAGAAAACGGCATGCATCACTTTTTCCAGTGCGTGGTATTTTTTCACCATTGTCTGTGTGGGATCATCTTTAAAGACCCATACTTTGCTTTCTTGACGTGTTAGAACGTCAAAAAACGATATGTACATTTCATCTCCTCTTACAATTTTAGAAATGATGCGATGGCCACCATCATTTAGCAATTTATGAGTTTCCTTACTTATTCTGACACGCTCCTCTTTTTAGTGCTTAGTTAGATTATGGGGAACCGAACGGCAAACTACTTTTGACATATGTAATTCTTCATGAATGATTTTGAGTATGGCTGCGGATCCATTCTTAAGTTCCTTCTGTATCATTTGATAGGTACAGCGCGATTATCATCCATTAACAATGTTCGTATAGCAGACACATTATCTAGGATTACTGCCGACGGCGGCCTTCCTGTGTGTTCTTCATCCTGAAGAAAATTGCGACCTCTTTTAAATTCTCTAAACCATCTGATTACAGAATACGAGCTAGAGATTCATCACCAAATGCTAATTGCTACCGTTGAACGCATTCTTCTTGATTTAATCCGCTTTAAAATCGTAGAAAATCATAGGGCGAAAATGTCCTCACGTCAACTCCATTTTTCTTCTGTTTAAAATTTATTCTACGCTAAACAAGTTGAAGTAAGTGAGTAAAAAATCGTCTTCTGTGTTAAAATACTTTTTATATTAAAATTAAACCGTTATTTTTATTTTGCAAATTCTCGTCTGCGCGTATCTCAAAAATTTCAGAGTATATGTTTATATATATATATATATATATATATATATATATA
Organism: Latrodectus elegans; assembly: GCA_030067965.1. NCBI lineage: Eukaryota > Metazoa > Arthropoda > Arachnida > Araneae > Theridiidae > Latrodectus > Latrodectus elegans. The sequence continues at coordinate 50,222,037 of CM057817.1, forward strand.
TATATATATATATATATCGCGGTATAAAACATTTTATTCTCATTTTATTCTGAATATAGTCTTATTCAACAAAATGCTTCGTAAAGGATGCTATAAATACACTGATACGCTTATGCTCTAAATGACATCTGTGTTTAATAGATATAAAGTTCTAAGAATTTTTATCTTTTCTTATATTTGATAATATCTCATAGTCAACTTTAATTTACTTGCTTTATTTAATATCATTGACATATTCAACTTGCTTATTTCTTTTTAACTATTAATTACATTAATTTTTTTACTTCTTATAAATAAAAATCTTTCAAAAATTCTATTTGGCATTAAAAAAGTTGGTATCACAAATAAAAAATTAATCTTTTATTGAGAAGAGAAAATATTTATATGAAGTCTTCGAAAAGAGAGAGATTTTGCTTATTTTTTTACCTATTTAATAGAAAGTAATTCTCATAAGAAATTTTTAAGAACATAAATAAAATTTTACAAAAGGAAATCGGAATTTTATTTTTTAATGTAATTTGAGTGACAGAGATTTCTGATATACATTGATAGTTATTGAATAGATAGATATTTTATCCCGTTTATGAATATATTTCTATTTAACAACGACTCAATATGTTTACAGTTTTTGTGAATAAATCTGTTCATTCGATTTTAAAATAGTGCATCCATTTGTTGGAAAATACTATCGTATAAAATATTTATCTATTCTATTTTTGTGGTTTTACTTATGTATTTGTAATTTGATTTTATTTCCTTTATAAGTATTTTATAAATAATATTCAACACTTTTTATTATATTTAAAAAAAGATATTTTTTTTATCGTCGATTACAGTTGACTAAATATTAAATGAACGGTGAAACTTACACTTATATAGTTATTACCACCTTGAATTTTTTCCTATTGATATTTAATTTACTAAATAAAATTTTCATTTGCAGATGATAGTTTTAATTTACTATTCCAGAAAAGAAATATTTATTATATATCTTCTCTAACTATAAAATAATTTGTTATAAAATGATGCAAAATAATTTTTAGATTTTTAAAATACCTCAAAAATATTTTATGATCTTTCCAAGCAATTAATTATGTAATAATATTTTTGAAATATATATTGTTTAATTACAGTAGAAGTCCTATGCATCTTCTGTAAAATTCCCTTTATATATCGTTTTTTAAATTATTGAAAAAAATATTTTTCTAGCGACAAATGCATGTATATCTTTTAGCAAACTCCAGCTTTGCGACTCTTGTAAATTATCTGTGTATATAAATAGTTTTTCAAATCATTTTCTGTCAAAATTAATTCGTGAAGTGTGAAATTCAACTTGAATATAAAATCATTCATTTGAAAGTTCATAAATATGTAAAGAGATTCTTAAGTTCAGAGAAAAACATTCCTGCTTATTGAAAGAGGTCATTTTTAATGCTCTGTAATTTTGAACTGATATAAGTAAAAAAGTAAAAAGAGCTTATGTTTCGGAGCTTCAAGGAGAAGGCTTTTAACTGTAATTGATTCACGCGAGGAGTTCAAAGGAAACAAATTTTCAGAGTTTATCGAGAATTTGTCTCTCCATTTGGTGCTTAGGTTGCCATAATCCCTGAGGTGATTTTTGTCATTTCTTTACCTTATAATGGAAATTAGCACGTTTTTGGCAACAATACACTATTTATTAAACTATAAAAATATCACCTACCACTGTGTAATTTATCTTTAAAAGAAGAAAGATGAAAATCTATCATTCGAGTTAATGATAGAGGAAAACATGGAATATTTAATCAATTTTCATGCAACTTCACCTAATAAAAAAAGTAATAAAAAATTGTTTTATAACTTCAAATTTTTTTTTACTTTTTCATGAATCACCAAAAAACAATTTCCACTAAAATTAACATTATATAAATATAAAAAGAAACATTTAGCAAATCTATATAATAAAATTATACACTCTAGATAAAAAGATATAATAAAAATTTGTAATAAAACAAGATTAAAAATAATTTATTATGATATAGATTAGTATAATTTATGTTATATTAAACTATTATGTTGCTGTTTTCTATTTCTTATTTGCAATTCATATATGGCATTCATCAATATGAAAACTTATGGAAAGAATATTTCACATAAAAATTATTGAGTAAATAAATTTGTTTGATATATAGGAGTCTTCAATTAAAGATTTGCCGCCCAGCATGCATGATGGCTACCTCGGGTCTCACTAAGTGGGCTCGGGTTCGAATCCCGAATATGGCATGGTGTAAAACTGGGGAAAGTCGGACTTTCTGCTTGTAATGGATCCCTATTTTAAAAAGAAAAATCGCATCCTCTCGTTCGTGTCTGTAGCCAGCGTCTTTGTCAATAAATACTCTTTACTTATGCTTTTTTGTTTTTTATCATGCACTCTTGATGGGGACACATGTCAAAAAAATTAAAGATCTCTCTGTTTGATTGAAATATCTGTGAACGTTTTATTCAACTGCAGAAATTTAAGACTAAAAAATATAGATTCAAAACACTAAGTAATCAGAAAATATATTTTTCAGTTCCAGCAATTCTTATTACGATAAAAATATAATAAAAGTGCACTATTTTTAATAATGCACTTTTATTGTTAATTAATTAATAATACTAATAAATTTTATTAATTATTTTTACTAATTAATATTATTAATTAATAAAATTAATTAATTTTATTAATTGTTATTACAACAAAAATAAAATAAATTAATTTTATTAATTAAGTTAATGGTTTAATTAGATAAATGAATAATTTTATTTTGTGTTTATAACGTGCATTGAAGTTAATTTTGGATATATACTTCATTTGAATATATTTGAAGATGGATTATAAATTAATTAATAAAATTGATACAAATATGCATGAGAACTTGTTCCTCCTAATGAAAGACACTTTTTGATAGCCTGCTGCTGATGAGTGAATTAAAATTGTGAAATTTTTTCATCATTTATCAAAATATAATTCGGAATTCATTGACTAACTTCACTTTTTTGCTCTCAAGGGCTAAATCGACCAAGTTCTATAACTTACTAGGCTCCAAGCTACGAATTGTTAAACCAAAGTAGTTATTAAACTCAAGGATTACTGTACAGAAGAGGGGCGATAACTATTCAGATGCCCGCGAAACTAACTTAAGCAATTCACCATTTGAATATCATTTTCAATTTAAGAAATCTTTATTAATTTTTAGAAAAAAATTGCAAACACTTGTAATTCCTTATTTATATTTTTTTTTATTGTATACACACAATAAAATAAAGAAAAATTATAATTTGTGATTTCCTGACAAAAATGAAATGATTTGAAGAATAAATATTATCTTGATTTTAATCTTAATAACATTAAAATTTAATGGATAATAAGAAAAATAGATAAATTAAGATATACAAAATTGTAAAATATATTTCGCTTTTTACTTGAAAGGAAAATTATTCATATCAGTTATAGTTAGATAAAATATCACGTATTAGGCAAAATCACGAAATTTTTATGCACTTTATGAAGTCCTAAAATGAATTATCTGACAACTCCCTTTAAAATATAATATTGCTAAAGAATTTTATGAGTCATAAAATGTTTCTAATGAACCTTATAGCAGAAATGTTAAAATTATGCCACCCTTTTATTTAGGGTTCTGTTAAGTTTGTAAAGGAAATTGTAATACAGTATCCGCGCCATTAGTAAGAATAATTTTAAAATTTCTTCATCTTGATATTGTTACTAACTCCTGGATGTTGGTGTTATTGCAATGTTTTCTGACTGTCTCAAATTTAAAAAATTGTAATAAATAAACTTTATTTATTAGTTGAAAGAATTCAGACTTACAAAATTAAATTAATATTTCAAGAATAAAGTAATACCTCACAAAGAACAAAATAAAATTTTCTAATTAGCAGCTCACATATGCTTTTGTTAAACAATTCAACAAAAAGCTATTTCCCAATATAAAATAGTGATGTTGAAACTCTCTTGATCAACTGAAAATCATTCATAATATCTAGAGAAACCTTTATCTTGTTTGGTTTCCTTTAAAAATATAATTTGAAATTCACATGAAACTAAATAAATTCAGTTTACATTATGTAATAATTTTAATATTCCTTATAGTGCTGTGGTCACAAGACCCACATTAAATTAAATTAATGTTTGAGAAAATTTTTATTTCAATGTCATGGAATATATTATAAATAAGTTTGTGATGAAAACTAAATGGGAAATTTTTTTGGAATAAAATTATAATAGGAATTTTTAACTAACTACATTAATCCTTCTCAGTTGAGAAAAGATTGCCTAAAATTAGAGACTTCCTTTACTATAAATTGCAGTTTAAGATATAATAGTAAATTAATCTAATCACAGCTGAAAATATTTCACCAGTTGAATAAAATTAAATTTTCAATGATATATTCAACATTTAATTCTGACTTTATGTGCTCATTACTTTTTTTCAATTTCTCTTATTCTTGTTTACATAGTAATTGAAATTCCTTTGTTTGTTATTCTTTTAATAAAGCTGTATTGAATATCAAATAGAATATATTTTCATTTTTAAGTAACTATTGCTTTTCTAATTGGTTTTCTGAAACTTTTTCTCTTCCTTTAGTTTTTAATTTAGGCATAATATCATTGTAAATAAGAAAGTTGATAGTGGCTGAATTTTTGTAATCTAGAGAAGTTCTTTTGTTTTTCTTATGATTTAAAACCCAAAAGCTGCTAAAATTAAGATAAACATAATCAACAGTTATAGAAATTTCACACGTTTAAGTTTCATTTCACAACCTGAAATTTCACACCCTTACATTTCACGCATGAGGTTTTACACCATTAAAAATGTTAATTCTTTTATATCTAATTATTCAGTATGATAAAAATATTAGCTTACTGGGGTGTGTGTACATCTATTTACAAACTTAAATATAAAAGTTAAAAATTTTAAAAATTAAAGGAAAGTTCAAATTTAATACACTATAACCATAACGATACGAAATTTAGATCCAAACTTATCACTTTTTCTAATAAAAATTTTCCTTGATGCAGAGGTAGAAAATATGTGAAACAAATATCTGGATATCTAATAAGTCATTTGCTTTGGGTTATGATGCGAGTTAATGTCTGTTCGCAACAAAGTTAATACAATACAGTAACACACTTCCCGACAATTTTATCTAATAGTAATCAAACTTTAAGAATACTTAGTTTCTCACGGATTTAATTGAAATTAGATAAGAAAACGTCTAGTTGTCAAATATCTGGTAGTAAAATTAACAAAGAGTCAAGCTATCCAATAAATCAATCATCAACACTGAAAAGATTATATATATATATATATATAAGAAAAAGAATTTAAATTTTCTCGTTATTTATAATATGGCATCAAAAGTTATGCCATTTGCAAATGTGTCTAAAAATTGACAAAAATTATGTATAGCAAAGCTATTATAGGAGAATAGACTGTATAATTAATTTCAAATATTAACCAGAAAAATGATTTTAATTGAGTTTGATTTATGAATTTTAAAATAAAACAGTTTGATCAAGTGGTTCTATAGTTTGCAGAATATCAAGCATAGTAAAAATTTATATGATATATATGTTATTATAAATACTGAAGAATGCTAATATAATACAATAATGTAGTGTACACCTAACAGAATTGTAAATACGAACTAAATTAATCAAAGCATGGAACAAAGTATAGACTAATTGTGTGAGTTCTGCAGCCATTCGGTTAACGCTTTAGCCTTTAGTTTAAACGTTCATGGTTTCGAATGTCTCTACATACTTGGATGAGTGTAATGATTTATAATCCATTTTAAATTGTAAGATATCGGTCTTAATTATCCTCTATGTGCATAAAATCTGAAAATGTCATCTGATTGTGATCAATTTACATCTGATTCGGTTAACTTATGTTTGACAGTTGAGTTACTGCATGATTATTTTGTTTGAATGTTACCAATGGAAATAGTGTAGGTATGTTTTGGCTACGCCACTTTTTGCGAATGTTTGACTTTGAAAAATATTTTATTTCTTTTTTTCTATATAGTGTACCGAAATAAACAAAAGTTCATAGGTTAGAATAAATCAGAAGTGAGTTACCAAAAATCACTTAACTGAAGCTTCGACATAAGAATGAAAACATAAAATTCTACAGCGTATAAAAGTGTACATGTTACAAAGCATATATTTTAAGCTCTAAATTAGTTAAGAAATGAGAAAAAACAAACAATAAAACAATGATGCAATGAAACAGAAGGACAGAGAAATATATATATATATGTATATATATATATATATATACAGAGCTCTCTCATATACCAAAATAAACGAAAAATCATCTCTAACTGAAGATCTGAAGATATAAGATATAGTAGAAACGTCTTAAGCTGGTTAGCTTAATCAATATTGAAATAAGTATATCAATAAATGATTCAACAAAATATCTTCATAAGTAATTATTTTATTGAGCCTTCATCTTACTGTGATGGGATTCAACGAAAAAATAAGGTAGTTATTACACAAAGAAATGAATTACTTAAAAGAAATTTTCAATTAAAGTAAGTGGAAACAAACGAATTTCATTTCGAATATATGAAAAATATTGAAACTAGCATATACGACTCTACAAAAATAACAGTATTAGAAAATATACTTTATATTCTAATACGATTATTTTTATATACTTAAAAGCAACAGAGAATCAGATTTAAAAATATTTGAAAGCAAAATAAGGATCAGATTTATATGTACTTGAAAGCAAAAGAGAATTCAAAGGAGAATAAATTATTATTTTTAATAGTATTCTAATTTTATTTACATTTATAAATATTATATTAAATTTGCAAACAAAATGATGTTGGGAAAAGTGGAATGAAATCACAAAATTATTTTTAAAATACATAGTTAAAAAAATATCAACAAAAATTCAAAGATAAAGAATTTCAAAAATTTCAAAAATAATCAAGTAAAGGACAGAAAAGAAATTTTAACACGAGTTTGATTTTATATTTAATTTTTTAACATATATGCATAATATTTTTCTCCAATAAAAATATTAAGAAAATTTTGATTTTCCATTTAAAATATTAACAATCAGAAGACATGGACAAATATGTACTCGTCATTGGTAGCCAAATAAATATTGAAATCACAATCTTGTGATTATGTCAAATGTCTCCAATACTCATAACGCACGCAGTACTTGTCGAGGATTTTTTTTTCTGTTACACCAAGCAAAAATTTAAGCCTTACAGAATTTATTTTGGTAAATAATATTTAATAACATTCATATCGGTTTATCTTTAAAAATGTGCAGAGGTCAAAGAGAGGTCAGATCGTCTTTTCGCTTAATTTCATCTTTACGATTTTTAATCATGCACAATAGCTAATAGAATTTCATAGCAAGTTCATGAGATATTTGTAGAAAAATAACACATTTTGATGGTGAAAGTCCTTTCTTATCACAGAGGCAAGTTATCAGGGTTTTATCATGGGAATCACTTTCAATATACAAATAAAAATAACTAAAAATTACTCTTTATCATTAAATTCTGGAAATATACTATCAGTAGTACTTTTCTAAATTAATGCAAGTTTTCTATACTTTTAAATGATTTTTTATTATTCGAATATTATATAATTTAATTCTAGTTTGTGCCTGCAAAATCATCTTTTAGAAAAATATTATTACCTTAATTTTTAAGCAATATTTTTATCCCATTTCATTTCTATTCTAGAACTGAACTGATTTACATTTTTCTACAGAGCTTTATTTTTGAGCATAAATTTATATTTTAGAAAAGTAAAATAATGAACATATAAATAAATTCCTTCTACACATTCATTAGGGTTCAAAATCCTGCATTAAAGTCTCAATTTCCCACAAGATTTCCTTACAATTTCTAGAAACTGCTAGAGCAAGAGGGATCCTTATTGGAGAAAGAATGGAAGTTCTCTAGGAAAAGTTCCATTCTTTGCCACTAAAGAACAATATAGATAGAAGGTTGCTTTTCTCCATTTGAGGAATAAGTGATTTGGGGTTTCCTTTATTGCTACTTGTAAATACCTTATAAATGCAATTGAAAGTAAGTGCTCTAATGCATCAGCTTCAACAATTAAGTAATGTCAATGTTCATACAAATTTATACTTGTCAGTGAGGGAGGGGTTTCTTCCAGAGATTTTGATTACTAACAAATGAAAAATAATTATTGCCCTATTATTTTATTTGATGTTCTTATCCTATTTAATTATTATTTTATAATTATTATCGTATTATAATATAAGTCAAAAAGAGACATATTTGGAAATTCTGGGATTTCTCATGCGCTTGCAAATTGTTCCATTGTTGCTTTTAAAAACAGGACGAAGTTTGGATACTTGACTGGGATCTAATGAAAATTTGAGATTTCAGCTTGTATTTTCACATATATATTTAATTAAACAATTCATAGATTCGGGCAACATGAATTTTTTGCACAACTTATAGTTGTTATTAAAGATTTTTCAAGCACTTTGTTGGACAAATTATTCAAATAAATATGTTAATATATATTAATATATTTCTTTGAATAATTTGTCCAACAAAGCTTTGAGAATGATTAATTTTTCGGAATCTCTTTATGAAAAGCAAATAATTACTAATTTATATTTTTATTTGCACTACGAAAGCAGCCGCATATAATATACTCAATACATTCTCATCAAATGAAAGTATTACAATTTGATTTCATAAGTTTTGGGAAATATGTGCAAATTGCGTAAAATATTATGCTGTTGCTATTGCACACATAAATGGATAATATTTGAAAGGAAAATTGGAACTTATCAGCTATGCGCGTCTATAAAAATAATGAAATACACATAATTTTTTATACGATTTTTAATTTTAACATTTATTTTCTTTTTTCAGATATCAGTCTATTTCTTGTAAAGCTGATTCCGGTAATTGAAGATTATTTGTTATTGAAAATAGTGAAAAGTTCAAAATTTTGAATAAAATGTTTAACAAATGAAAAATATGCCATAAATTAATTGAATTTATTTTTATTGTTTTTAAATTTAAGATGTAACCCATAATTCAAATTTGAAACTTACTAAAAATAAGTATTTTTAACTTTAACTCTTCACTCCGGTAATTGAACTAACTTAACTCCGGTAATTGAAGATTATTTGTTATTGAAAATAGTGAAAAGTTCAAAATTTTGAATAAAATGTTTAACAAATGAAAAATATGCCATAAATTAATTGAATTTATTTTTATTGTTTTTAAATTTAAGATGTAACCCATAATTCAAATTTGAAACTTACTAAAAATAAGTATTTTTAACTTTAACTCATTTTTATTCCAAATCTTTGTTTCTGCTTTCACGTATAAACCAGATGTTTGGTCTGTGAACATGTATTCATATGTTTGTATGCCCACACTCAGGAAATAATTTTAATGAAATTTTAATACATGAAACGCTAAATAATCTTAAATAAAAAAATGCTTATCTCCTGATTTAAATTTCTTAGATCATTTTAAGATTTTTTATCTTAAATATTAATATTTAATTATTCTGTGAAATATAATTCATATGGGACACAATGAAAGACTTTAATTTGCCTTATTATACACTCAATTTTATTAATATAAAAAAAACTATGTCATTCCTCATTTATAAAAAATTAATAATATCAAACAAAATTTAAATTACTATATATATATATATATATATATATATATATATATATATATATATATATATATATATATATATATATATATATATATATATATATATATATATATATATATATATATATATATATATATATATATATATATATATATATATATATATATATATATATATATAGACTAATTTTTAATCGTTTTCGAGATAAAATGAATGAATTGAGTCTGTTAAGATAATCTCTTCATTTCATACTCAAAGTTTTAAATCCATCCTTCTATTTTTCGTATCTCGGGGCTCTTTCCTCATTTACTTTCGAATATCCGGGTAAAGTTTGCCAAGAAATTCTCACAAAACTAAGCTAATATACATAAAACTGGAAAACTCTCATCGCCTTCAATATTCATTATAAAAATAACACCTAAGTCTCTTTACTGGTTTAGTTGTGTGCGATGTCTGTCTGTCTAGACAGGAATGATTACCAAGAGAACAAATGATTGCGAATAAAATTGAAAAGACTAAGTCTTTCTCTCGTGGGATATAGATTTACTCTTCTTAAAAGTCTTTGGAACCACTAATTACTGATGCGATTTTATACAAACGAAGGGAAATTTTTAGTTTGAATTATGACTCGAAATTAAACTCATATTATATATATATATATATATATATATATATATATATATATATATATATATATATATATATGTATAGCAAATTACAAAAATAGAAAAAGCAATTTAGCGATAGTGAATTAGTAAAGTAGAAATATCTGAAAAAATGGACCTATTCCCTTAGTGCGAAAGCAGCTAGAAGTAGAATTACCAAAAAATGAATAACAAAATTCGAATAATTAACATATAACTATAAATACACACAAATTGAAAAGAATCGCATATCTGGAAATTTAAACAACCATCAACATAGCCAACGTTATTATAATAATGACTTTGTTGACACAAATGTATAGATATTTTTAATGGCACAATTCAAGTATTTAAAACTTATACCAGCTGTCCAGCTTTTCTAATTGTCAGCGTGTCTGACTACGAATAGAAAGGTCCTGGTTTCGAATCCCGGTTCAAGATTGGATGTACTTTCTCTCTCTATATCCTGTCTTTGTTCTTTCCTTGTGTATGTGAATGAAGTATGAATGATGCCTACGCTATAAACGGGTCCCTAGGCATGTGTGAGGATGCGATGGTGGTCCACCTCCTGTGGTGCACCCGGGGCAACGTCCCGGCGTCTAAGAGGCCACTGTTTCTGGCCGGTTCCTTGGATATCAGGGAACAATAGTTAATAGACTTTGCTGCAGTTGTAACTGTCTACAATATGCCATTGGAAAAAAGAAGTTATACTATGACAGACTCTCCATGGTATTCTATTTTTATAGTTATTCCTATATAAATTTTGTAAACTTCATATATAAACATTATTGCTGATTTTGTGAAAATAAAACAATTTTCACATTTTAAATTTAAAATCAGTTTCTATGGTGAATATTTAAAAATTTTGAACGAATCGATTAAAGACTATCAAAATTTAAAAGATAATATTCTTGCATTTTTATAGTTGATTTTAATTTATTAAAACATCATTGAAGATCTAGTCAGTTTTAAATCTAGTGAATTTTATTATTTAAAAACCTAGTCAAAATTATATTATTCTTTCACTTAATGATTACAAAAATAATAAACTTTAATAACCACAATAAAATCGAGATATAACATCATAAAGACAGATAAATCAACACAAAATTTCCTTCTCTGAAATTTCTCGGTCTCATTATAGATATTTGTAACAGAACCTCTAATGATCAATCAAGTGAAGGTGATTTTCTTGAAATTGCTCCAATAATTCCCTCCCCTATTAGGAATTTGTTGTTTTAATTGACAACTATAGTAGCTTATTAATTGGCTAATTAAAGTAATTTTAGGTACTTAAGGATGTCATTACTTTAAAATTTTATCACATTTATTTTTAAGAGCATCTTTTTTTACAAAAAAAGAAAAGAAAAGTGAAAAAAAACTTCTTTCTCGTATTTTTCATTATTTAAGAATTTATGTATTCTTATAAATTAATTTTTCAATACTTCTCTCTCTCCCTATACAGATTATTGCACTACATAATTAAATCTGCTAATCAAAGCATGAATTTTTTAAGCAAATTATTATTTTATTATTTCCCTTTATTTAAAATGGTAGCAAAATGCATTTTTTCATTACTTCATTTAAGCAGCATTAATATTCAATTCTACAAATAAGCAGAAAAGCATTTTCCTAATAATTTCCCTGTATATATTTTATCCATGTGCTTAGATGGTATAAGAACTTAAAATAATTCAACTCTATTTTATTCGAAACTTTCTTGGAAGGTTTTATTTTAAAATGATGCCCTGAATTCTTTGTTAAACATGTAAGGAAATAGAGTTAAGGAAAATTATTTGATTACAGTTGTTAATTAAATTTAAAGCAGCATTTTAAAGTCTTGAATGTGTATTTATTGTGATTCTTATCTGGCATTGAACTTATGATTAATCTTGAATTGATGTTGAGAAGCTCAAGTGGTTGATTAGTATTAATTGGCAAAAAATATTATCTGTTTATCATAATGATCAACGAGACTCGAGTGAACACATTAACACTAAATTCTAATTTAATGAATGAAACTTCGATAAAGACTTAATTAATAAAACACACATATAGTTGTTCTTTCTTAAAGTATTTTTTATTGATAATAACAAAATTTTATCGTCAACATTGTTGTTCTTATTCCATTTTGCTGGTAAAAATGTAATGAGTTAAAACTGTCTTCTACTAGTGCAAACGAGTGCTTGTGGTTCTAGCAAGTAAAGAGATGCTTTTTATTTTTACTTCCCATACTTAACCAGAGACTGAATTTGATTTTTTTTACCATTCACTTTTATTATTGTGGTAAATTTATAGGAATTTCACACTGAACAGCAAAATTTTGTAAAATTAAATATCCAGAATGAATACAGAGATATTTTAGAAGATGAAAAACTATTTGATTGATGAATGAACACAGTTCAGAACATACATAGACATGATTGTATTAATCTAACTATGCATATGCATGGACTTCGCTATAAAAAAACAGATACTTTCATTCCATGTTAAAAAAGGTGATTTTATATAATGAAATAAAAATACATATGTATCCTTATTTTATTAACCAAAATGATCTATGAAACTTATTTTAAGCAAAAGTCTGTCTCTTTAATTTCGAAATTTTAATGGCAATAGGGAACGCAGTTTATTCACTGAAACTTTGAATCGCTATACAAATCGAGTATTTTTGTTAGAGTTATTCATTCAATATGAAAACATTAGCGATTTTGTTGGCTGTAGATCTCAGATAGTATCACCATCTTCATTAGCTAAATAAAACAGAACTAATAAGGGAGAATTTTCTGTTATATAGTGGTATCAAAATGATCGTAGAAAACGAATTTTTAAAGAAATCCTTTTTTGTGTCTCAATTTTTGTTTGTCTGGTTATATAAAAGTTGAATAAAATATCTTAAATTAAAATATGTCACAGGGAAATTTTTCAATGGACTTTCTTTACCAAAAAAATGTAAGATTCTTCTTCACTTTAAAGAAAGTCCATTTCACAGGCTCTTTAAATTCTCATCAATCTGCAATACTATTTTTGCCTGTTTGTAGAAGCTATCCTCACAAAATATTATCTGCTCGAATTACATGAAATACTTCGCTTATTACGACAATTATGCAACCACGCTCATCAGGTATACTATGAAAATGTGATCAGCTGACTCGTTTGACGTCATTCAAATTTTCTGCATGAAAACGAATTGACTTTGTTTGCTGCTTTCTGAATGAATAAAGCAGTAGGAGTATCTGTGTTTGACACCTAAGTACATCGGAAGATCCAACTGGTTTTGCTTCCACAAATATATAACACTCGTAATTGTATTTTTCCTCACAAATATAATTTCAGGAATAAAAACTCTGATAATATAAAAGTATATATCAGAATTTTTATTTGTTAGGTACATGTATTTTAAAAGCAAAAATAACTACTGTATTAAATTGAGTTAAAATATTAATGATGCGCTCTCATATGTTTTCGATATAATTCCTTTGTCTTAGCAATTTTTATAACCATAAATTATTAATAATTAATGCCTGAATAAGATGAATTTCATATAAAATATAAAGGGCTCTTTTATCAGCAAATAAGAAAAGATTGAATTTTAAAAGCAAAAAATATTTGATCAAAGTTATTAACAAGCACTCCTCAGTTCATATCCCATAATCCTCTGAAAGCCTGCAATTTATTTAGAAGCGATCCATGAAACCAAAATATTGACCAATAACATTTGATATTTTTATAAAAAGTTAATTAAATATAGTTTTCTAAAGTCAATTCATGATTTACATTTGATATATTTGTGTACTTTTATTAGATTGTTAGCAAACAGTTAAATTAATTATATTATTTTTATGTATCCAAATACAAAACTCTTTCAAAATTCCAACATATAGATTATAAAATTATTTAAAGCTTCGTCAAAAATATCCCTTGATTTGCAGCTTACTTTGGTCTTAACATAATGCTGTTTTTCTCTCTCACATCATGAACACCTGCTACAGCAGCAGACTTGATAACATAAGTAAGACATATGCTTTTAACAATTCTCATTATGTTATGTAACACATATTAAATACATACTTTGTATCATATAAGTGGGTAAAATGGGTTAATTTATATTTATTAATGTCTCATAGTGTCTCACAATAAATTAAGAGTATGTACAGAAGACAAAAGAAAAGAGACATTAATCTAGTTTAATCTATTAAAGACTAAACTATCATCTCTTTAAATAATTGCTAATAACCTACTCTAACTTTTGTTTTTAATGATAACAGTGAGAAGAGAACTAAAATATAATAAGAAGAAAACTGAAAATGATACAAACAGCATTTGAATAATGAAGAAACAAGGCTTAACAAAATTGCATAAAAACTACCGTTGAGAAATTATTAAATTACAAGTATATTTAATGTTGCATAACTTAATAAGAAATAGGTTCAAAAATACTTCATGTGATTTTCATCTTTATATTTTTATTAATAAAGTATTTAATATTTTAAGTAAGAATTTTTCATTTATTATCACTCTGTGTAACTTGTAATAGTAGTAGAAGCTTTTCTCTTAGGGTCTGTTAAGGTATGTATTTGAAATTTCAATAGTGAACAAATTTTTGAATGTGTGATCAAAAACACTTGTTATTTCCTCATTTTAATCCTCTGAATAATGTTTTAATCTAATTCTAATCATTCTTCTTAATGTTGTTTTCAGAGATTTTATATATTTTGCGACCGATTCCTTACAATCAGCAATCTAAATTGAATAAACGGTTTTGTAAGCAGCAAGATATACAAGAATGTCATATCCTTCTCTTTTCAACTTTAAAAATTAAGAGTTATTGAAAAAAAATCCATTATATTATTTATTAATAATTTTACTACAAATTATCCTTGTTTTGTCAGAAATATATTTTTTTCTAATAAAATAGTGACTTATTACATTTCAATGCATCACAAATTTAACTGTTTTATTTCATCAAAATCGTTACGAATGCAGTGACTATAGCATTTGTTTGTACTGAGATTTAGTTGTATATAAAAATTTATAAAATTCCTGAGACAAAAATGTTTTTACTTACTATCTTTATATCCTTGAATATGGAAATATCTTTACCATTCCCTTATTCCAATGTAAAAATAAATTAATTCATCGCAATTGAAATGTAATTTATTATGTACTACAGTATTAAAGTTTCATACAACTACCCACCCCATCCAAAAAATATACACTAATTTGAGATATAAGCGTGTATAAGTTAGTAATGGCAACAGTATTCGTTTGTATATGTTTTGGTAATAAATAATTAATTGTAGCAAAAAACTTTGATAGTAAAGTTGCGCAATTGTGTCAAGTTACGCTTAAGCTTATTTTATCAATAAATACTTGTTTTACATTCTACTAATAGCACTTATTAGTGTTACATTTAATATATAAAAAATTTTACTAAATTAGAAGTGTCTGATTTATTTGAAATCTTTTGCGTCATAAGAGAAACCATTGTAAGCATAAAATGTCAATTTTCATAAATGTAAGAAAACATGATTTAAAAACAATGGGAAAAGAATTGGATGAAAATATTAATGATAGACATAAAATAAGAGATTTAACAAAGATAATTTTGGCGAGAAAGGAGTATGTTGAAAACTGGAACATAGAATGGTTAAAAACAATACTAAGTGAAAGATAAGAAAAAAGAAAGAAAAATTACAGAACGAAGAGGTGAAGAAGAAATTGCAGAACGTAGACCCCAAGAGGAAATAGAAGAATGTAGACGGCAAGAAATTAAGGTAAAGAAAATTGAAAATTAATTTGAATTGAATCACAAAATTTACTCATTGTTTTAGAAAAATTTCACTATTTCAATCGTCAAAATCAAAACGTTAATATTATGTAAATAAAATTAGTATTAGACTTCATAACATTTGATTCAAAAGTTTAATCTTCATAAAAATGATATTCGTTTATATTTAATTATGTTTGAATATTTAGCTAAACAAGAGATACAACTGAAAATTTCTAAGTTACTCGTTTGTTAGGTTTTCTTTCTTATGATGTGGTTCAATTAATCGCCAGAAGAACAAAAGAAATTGCAAACAGTTCTAGAGAATTTAAATAGATTTTATTAAAGCGTTATAATTTGACTCACGAAAAACTTTGACAAAAATTTTTCCCACATAACAAAAATTTAGTAAGTACATGGGAAAGTTTTGCAAATGAATTAAAAAGTTTTTTTTTCAAATGAATATAGAACTAGATTTAAAATATATAAATAGTTTTCAAAAGTTGAGTAACCTTAATATAGCAGATCAGCTAAAACGTAAAGTGTCTCAAGAAGTAAAAGACCCTTTTATAGATGACTAGTCTCTAAGTTGATTAATCCAGATAATTAAATTAAAAAAACTGTATGATTGTGATATCTTGATATAACCTTCGAATATAAACAATCGTCAAAGAAAGATTTTTCGGAAAAACGTAACTCCTTTAAAGATGATTCAATTACTATGAACATTAAAAAGAAAACAGTGTATTATATCACTCATAACGAAAAAAGTAAAATAAAGTGCTACACCTGGAACATGTTTTTAAGGACTGCCCATTTCGAAAATCATTTAAAACATGCCGAAATGGCTGAAAAACTTCAATTGAAGTTGTAACCTGCTGTCAATGAATTATATTGTTTTAGGGTAATCGAAAGGTGCCTGAAGTGTCCAATATAAGAAAAGAAAAATTGAACTTTATTGAAGTTATTAATATAAAAGAGATAGGAATAAATATTTACATAGTTCTTGATAATGCACTTGATCTCATTTTTGGACGAACATGACTTGATTTCTCACACATCACTTATTCCAGAATAGGGAAATATTCATATTGATATCATGAAAAAAATATTTAGTAATTTATAACAAGGAAAAACAAAACGAGTGAACCTAAAATTTATTGAGGCAATGGGATTAAAGGAAAGTACAGTCAATCTTATCAGATATCAAACAAAGGATATCGAAAATGGACTAATTATGATAGTTAATCTTTCTAACGTCATTGGGTGCTACCTAGAAGTTAAAAATGGCTAAACATATGTTTCTTTAGTAAATTTTGGCGAGATAAATGACAAGTTTTGAAAAGGTCACTGTGTTGGAAGAGCGGATGTTGTTGAATTGTGTCAAATGTTGAAGTTAAGAAGATCCCGAAATCCTTTAATTGTTGTAATATAAAAGAAAAAACTCCTATAAACTTAAGCGATGAAAACTAATTCTAATATTGGAAATAAATGGAAAGAATAAATGGTTCAATTGTTGAATGACTATACAGACTGTTTCACTATGAACATTTCAGAGCTAGGATGCACTAACGTAACAGAAATGGATATTAAAGAAATTGTACGGTCAAAGTTCATATGTATGAAACCATATAAAACGAATGCCTCAAAGAGCTTTTATTAAAGAAATTGTTGAGGAATGGAAGAAACAGTGTCGGAAACAGTGTCACCCCATACAAGTCCTGTCATAATGGTGCAGAAGAAGACAGGAGAGAATAAACTTGGAACTGACTACAGACGTCTCAACAGGCAGACCATAAAAGATAAGCCATGTTGCTTCAATTTTGAAACGATAAAAAATGATATTTTGTCTGCTGGGCGACAACAGATACGGAAAATAAACATTATTCGAGTAAACTTGAGTTAATGACAATTGTTTAGTCACTAGAACGACTTAAGCAATTTTTTTTGGGAAGGGGGGCGTCAGTTTCACAACACACAGACTAACAATTTATAGGAATCCTAAAAATTCAAATAACACTCAAATTGAGGAGTCTCCTCTTTCAAAAAATTGATTTTGAAATTCGTTTAGTGACCAGGTACATAAATGTCTCATATCAATACAATCAGCAGGGCTTTAGCTTTATACATTTTAAACACACTAGGTTTCTTGATAGCCTAGTGTGTTTAAAAAATATAAAGCTAATAGACGATAGCAAATAAATTAAAAGTTTATATAGCATTGAGTGCCGTTTGCTGTTGACAAAACTGCGTTTAAAGTCAAGGAATTGTAGTAATTTCCTTCGGTGAAAAGATATGTACGTCACCATATACCAGCATTCGTCGAATGCTCGGTCAATAAAGTTCCAGATAGAAAAAAATCAAAGTATTTTGCAGCCTATTACATCATATAAGCGACCGTTTGTGATTGTACATCTTGATCATCTAGGCCCCTTTTTACAAGTTCCAAAATAATTTAAGAATTACTTGTCGCTATAGATAACAAGGCATCATTTATATGCCTTTATCGTGTGAAAAACACATTAAGAATGCTTTGAATTCATTAAAGAATTTGTTTTGAATTCGTTGAAAATTTTGGGTTACCGAATATCTTGATATTACATAGAGGCTCTTGTTTTAGTTCATAAGGTTTTCAAAAGTGTGGCAATGAAAAGGGATTCGTACTCACAATCAGTTCCACAGTCTATCCCCAAGCAATTGGAATCCTCAAAAAATTTTTTGAGGAAGTTTTTAATCAGTTGTAAAGGAAATGTATCGTTTTTGTTTCATAGAGAATTCAATTTTCTTGGAAAAGCACTAAATAAATAATTTTCTAAAGGCGGGGCAGAGCAATTGGTTGATTAAAGCTTCTGAGAATCTACTCAAAGTGACAGAAGCAGTGTTGTCTTACTGAATAAAATTTAGATGTAGTCATTATCTATTGGCATCTTATTATCTAGTGATTAGAGAAATTGTTTCAGATGTTTTTTTAGTCAAAATAATTCTATAATTTTACTTTCATTTCTGAAGATTTACAGTGAACAAATATTATAATGACAAAAATTACAAATAATTACGAAATCATTAGTTCTTGGAATTACTTATCATTATTTCCTTTCTACAAATTAATGAACTTTCAAAATTAAGATTTAGACTGTAAGATATATATGAAAACTATTCTAATATTTATTTAAAGTTATGATATTAAAGAGAAAAATTCAGAGTGATGTAATAATTATGCTAAGAGTGTTTCTTTTTTTATACTAAGATCATTTAATGATATTTTCATTAATTTTTCTTTTAGATTATGAACTTGACCATACGCCTCTCATTTGGGTATTATTTTACAATACAATATCCTTTATTATCTGATGCATTGGATAGCTTCACGATGAAGTTTATTAAAACTTTAAATAAATTCCTCAGAAGTTTGAAAATAGTAAAATATTATTATTAGTTCTTGAAATCATATTATAAAATATTAAGTATTATTTCGACACGCTCAGGTGAACTCCATACCTGTAGCTTAACTGTCGTATACAATTTAGTATATATTTGCTTTTCTAAAAGACTTTTCCTAATTAATGCACCGTATTAATTAGGAAAAGTCTTTTAGAATGTATCAAGAATGTATATCAAGAAGTATGAGTATCAAGAAAGAAAACCTGAGAAACTCCCACATTCCAAGAAATTCCAAGATTTTCCAGAAACTCATTTTCCGTCGCTGGGCAGTGGTCTCGATATGGTTGAATCTTTTACATTCAGTGGAGTGGATCCCATTAAGTAGTATTTGCGTATTTATTTTTTATGATTTATAGCTCTGTACTGCAGTTATTCATAGCATTTCCTGAATAAGGGAACTTAATTTCAAATGTCTCAGCTTTTAGTATTAAATAAAGTATTGCCTAATATAACTTATTATTTTCCTTGATTTAACCACAGAATCACATATTTAAAATGTCTTGTATAGATAATTAATATATTTTCATTTAATAAACTATATTATTATTCATGCTTTTAATAGTAATTTACATTTCAAAAATAGCTTACAGACCGAATATTTAGCTACAGTAAAATTACTCGTACATTTGCGTACCATTTGATAAAAAGAGTAATTTTCAGAGAGAAAAATTTAACTTTTTGAGAATCGCTTTGTTCACGAAAAAATATCACATTTCGTTAACCTATTTAACATTGTCTTTTACAAGAAAAACATTTTATTTTCTTAGTAATCAAAAAACATTATTTAAAACATAAATTCTAATCACTGATAAATTATGAGAAATAAGCTTTAAACTTTTTATACAGAAAATGATATACATTTCCATTGCTTTTATTATCCATATTTATGAATAAAAATATTTCACATGTGTTTTTTCTCTGAATGTTTTATTAAAAAGATAACATTTACCTTGTTACCATTTTACTCTTTATTACTTAATATTATTTAAGTGATTTCATGATTTATTTGATATAAGTTAACTTTGATTTGATTGATTCCTAGCAATTACATTCTGTATACTCTGATGAAATAATTTACAACAAAATACTTGTACTGAAGTTCTCATAAAAAGAAATATTTTCTTATTATTTTTCATATGGATTATTTCCACATATCCGTATGAATAATTCCCTGAGAAAAGTTTTAGTTGTAAGGAACAAATTTTGTTGGTTCCTTAAAGTAATTCTAATCGAATTAAATTTATATTTAAAGTTATTTTAAAATATTATTCAAACAATTTTATGCTAGAGATTAATTAGTATTATAACTCAAATAATTTTTGCGATATCATTGAATATATAGCGATGTGATAAAGAGATTGTACAAATATACTTCCGGAAACTATTCTCATTTCTTAAGAAATATTTATCTTTTTAAAGAAAAAATCTGCAAATCGGATATGCATAAGAAATATATAGGAAAGCTTTTTCGGAATTGTTCTCTCTGTTAATAGTTCTCTAAATATTTCTTTATAACCTTTATTAGCTTTTAATGAAGGATGCATTTTTCGATTCAATAAAGTAAAAAATATTCACATACATGTAGATGTTAGCTAAACTAATGTTTCATAGAATGCAGACAAGCTATAAATGTTGTTTCCTAATGTCTCAGACTGAATTTTCACCTTAGAAAAATTATTTAAGAGCACAGTTTTTCTACTAATTTTCTACTATGTCCAAATTTTAAGAAAATTGAAAAAAAAAAAAAAAAAAAAAAAAAAAAAAAAAGGTTTTATGTTCATGGGCTCTAAGGGCCTGATGGTCTTGGAAGCTCTAAGCTGAGACCTAATCTTATAATTGATAGATAATCCTTACTAACATCTGCGTTTTCATATTGCACAATCTAGATTTTGGGCTTGATTTTGTTCTTTTGGAGCATTACTACACTGGTCTGATTTAGAAAGTTTAGGAACTATTAAACTTAAATCAACTTAATGCTTAAAACTGAAGTCAAGAAATACTAAATGATTTTACTTTAGTTTGAAAAAGAATATTTAAAATGAAAATTCACTGATTAATTTCAGTTCATCAGAATATCATAGATTCCAGTGAATCTCTTTAATCTAATTTCATTCATAAATAAAGTAATCCTTTAATATGATACCACTCATAAATAAAAATCCTGAATAAACTATTATTCATATTCACAAAAGAATAAAAATATAATTGAATTAAATATGCACAACCCATTAATACATAACTTATCGAGAGTCATAACTAAATTGGTGGATAGAGCAGATATGCAATAGAAAGGTATTTCAATGAAAAAATAAAAGAGGTAATACTTTAACTCATTGTGCTA
Organism: Latrodectus elegans; assembly: GCA_030067965.1. Lineage (NCBI taxonomy): Eukaryota > Metazoa > Arthropoda > Arachnida > Araneae > Theridiidae > Latrodectus > Latrodectus elegans. Next base: position 50,243,939 of record CM057817.1, read on the forward strand.
AAATGATTTTATAAATGATTTATTTAAGGTTTGTTAGTTAAAAATGTAATTCGATTGCTCATGAATCTTTTCAATGATCTCAAGAAAACTCCATAATTAATTTCATTTAGATGTTGTATGCATAAAAAATATTACTTAAATTATCCTCATTTAAAATATTAATCATTCTCCACTCATTTCTTTTGGATAATAGCAAAAAACGCACTTGGTAAACTCTGCTTCAAAACTGATGTAGAGAAAAAAAGAACAATTTCCGAACTAAATCAGAATTTTTAGAACACAAATAATATAAGCAAATACCATTAGTCATTTAAATCATATTTAGGAACTTTATCTCCCAAGTACTAAAATTTTATCTATAAAAGCTCAGAAACAAAGAACAAATATCCCATTCGAATATTTATTTTACTATATTACATATCGCAATTTACTTAAAATTGTAAGAACATTGTAGAAATTACGTAAAATTCTATTATCAAAGTATTCGGTAAACTCGATACTCACTACATAAAATTCCTTTTTGTTTAGAATCCCTAACATTTATCAAATGCTTTTATAATAAAGTAACTTTTGAAAAATTTTGGAAAAATAAGAAATTTTAATAAATGGTAATTTGCTGAAATATCGTAATTATAGTCCAATAAATCCTAATAATTAATCCTAAAAAGAAAAAACAAAATGAGGTTATAAGTGATAATTTTGCCCTCTTTGGCTGGAACAAAATAAATACATTTGTGTTTTTGATTCTCCCGTGACAGCAAATCAGACGTACGAAGAGATTTTTAGACATTTTTTTTTTCCTTTAGTCGCCAATTTGCTTCCAATCCAACCAGTTTTACGAATCAATATGTTGCAAAGAACATGCGCAGTGCACTCCCTCAAGGTCTTTAAAACGCAACTCACAGCTCGCCGGTTCCTCAATCTTCGAATTCTTCTCGTCAGATACACAGCCCTCCAATCCATCTCACTCTACCACACAAATCCGCGGCAAAATCCCCACCATCTGGTAAGAATTTTTCCAACTTTTCTCTTGAACCGCCGTCACATCTGCGATAAGGCACATCATAGAAGTGCTTCCACTTATCCAAATAACTGATAAGGCCAATGTTCTTCTTTAATTTAAAAAAAAATTCGATTCTGCAAAGATTAGGTCTACTATCTCTGTTTGTCGAAGGTTCGGGACAACATATGAAGGTTAGACGTGTTTTGGCGAAACCATTGTCGCCCTGGTACATGATAGCAGAAATTTATTTTGCCTAGGACGGCATGGAACGTGATGTCTATATTATTTCATTTCATGCATAAAATAAAAGTATTGTGTTATGCGTGAAATAATAATAAAGATAATAAGAAAAATTATTCATTTTAAGCAAATTATCTCTGAAGTATAAATGAATTTTGTATTGGCCATGGTATTTTTCAACATAAAAAAATGTTGCTTAAAATGTATATATAATTGGAAACCTGTTTTAAAATATTTTATCAATTTTATTTATTTAGATTATTTAAGGAAAAAATAATTATTAAGTTGGAAGTTTATGTTTCTTAATAATACTAAAAGAGAATTTTGGTTTCAAGTAATTATTAAGTTCAGAAACATAAAATATGGGAACTGTCGTTTTCCCCTTTAATCTCCTTGACTTGGAACTAGTCATGGGCAAATATTACGTGTGTTAATAATAGATTTTTCTGATTATATATATACATAATGGAATCACTTCTAAAAGAAAATCATTAATATTTAAAATATTTTATTTCTTGTAAAAGTTCTTTCTTAAATTGTTATAGAATAATATTTAAATAAAATATGTTTCCTTTTAAAACTTACAGAGGTATAAATAAAATTTGACTTTATTGCGGCTTAATAGGATTCATTAAAACTTTTAGCATTATTTCAATATTTTACACAAGAAGAAAATCACTTGATTTTTTCTTTCTCAGACACAATAATAAAGCAAAACAATTTCAATAACTAAAATCAAATAGAATATTAAATTTTACCAAAATCAGCATAATTAGTTAAATGATATTGTGTGTGTATTTTATTATATATTATTATTTTATTATAAAAAAATAATAGTTATCTATTTACTCTCTGAAAATGAGGGTGTAGTAATGTAATGTGAAACTTAAAAACTGCTTCTAAATATAATAAAGTTTATAATTTATAAATTATTACGTAACTAATATTTTATAAAAATATATTTTTCCAATTCTTTTCTGAATATAGAATGTAACTTTTAGAAATTCTTTACATTTCCCTTTATATATTTATTTTATTATACTTCATTTAAATAAATATCACTATAGTACGAATTTTTCCTTTTAAGCTTATTTTCCACCTAAGCATTATTTTAAAAATAATGTTTTTATATTTTAAAGATATTGTTTGAAAATTAAATGTATTTCAGCTGAGTGTGTTGTAATTTTTGGATGTAAAATTTACTTTTCAAACTTAATTGCATTATATTTTGCCATAAATTTATAGTAATAAATTTGTCTTACGGTAAATAAAACATATTTGAATAAAAGACTAAATAAATCACCACTTTTATAACTTTAAGAATAAATAACAATGATGATACCTTCATCAACCGTAATAAGATACCAAAAATATTTTAAATTATATATAAATAAAAGCAAACTAATTCTTCTTACGATTTCAAGTATTTCTCGATATTTTATTACGGTAGACGCGAAATTAAAAGAGAAATTGAAAACCAGTAACCTTCTTCTCAGAAACAATTTAAAATAGGTGATCAAATCAAAAGTAAATTTTCTTTTTAAATAAGGAAGAATTTCTTATTAAGTATAAATAATTATTTTTAAACATGTATAAATGGATTTAAGACAGAGGAGATAGTAAATTTTTTAACATTTGAACAGTTCTAATGATATAAAACTGAATAACTTCTTAATAGAAATATTGTTCTAATTTAAAACTAAGAAATAAAATTATTTTAATAAAAATAAAGTTATTTTAAATCTTAATAGTGATAAAATAACTTGTATGCTATATTGTTAAGCATTTTATAATTTTAGAACAATATATATAAAGTGTTAAATTGTACTTTATTCCACATTTTCAATGAATCTATAATATAACACACTTTTCAGACAAATGCATAATTTTGCAATGTATAATTTGTGCTATTAAAAACAAAGCGTTTTTGCAATGCTAAAGCTTACGCATGCAATTCTCATAAGCAGAATAAGAGAAATCCTTGTTTTCTTTTAAAAAGTTATATTCAGGACAATTAAGTATTATATGTACTACATATGAAAAATACTTATTTTTTTAAAATTTTATTTAGAAATATTTAATTTTAAAACTCATTTATTAATTTAAATATCATAAAAGTACACCAAGCAGCATCATTTTCTAATAGTTAACAAAAATAGTTTAACAATCATAATTTTTTTAAGCTTAAAATATTTTTATTAAGTACTCATCTATATGCTTCAGTAAACTTACAGATGAGAAACTACACATCTCATAAACGTTAGACGAAAAACTCTTCAAAATTTTAACTGGTTTTTAAATTAAAAAATAAACTGATCAAATTAAAACAGAAAAATAAATGACATTGGTATATTGAACTTTTTCTATTTAATACTACATTTGCCTGCTCATTTGTCTTTTCAACATTTTTTTTTTTGCTTAAAGATTTAAGAAAATATCTGTAACATTAAAGATTGAAACTGATATAACATTTCAAAATTATACATTTATAAATCCTGCAGTATTTTTAAGCAATCATATGCATGTAGAGTCAGTTTTATTGCCTAACATAATTACATCTAACATGACTTTCAATTGTCTAACTAAATTAATGTCATTATTAATTGTACACGTGTATTATTTTAATGCATCATTGAAACTTTCTGTGTTTTACAAACGATTCAGTAAACGAAATTCTCTTTTTTCAACAGGAAGAATTTGTTTCTATAAAATATAAAGAATATATAAAAATTGACGATTAAAGTGCAACTTCTAAGTTTTTTCTAAATTTTATACAGAAACTGTTTTTCAATCATTCGCTGGGTGAGATCTATGTTATGATAGGATATTTGATTTAGCTCTATAACTGATATAGTAGTTAAATGAAATTTAAATCAGATTGTGGCCTCTGATCAACTTAAAATAAACGTTAAATTTTGCAATGAAATTTCAGTATTTGTAATAAATTTAAACCATAATTATTGTTAATCGTAACTTCGTTAATCGTAATTGTAAAGTTGCTTATGCCGTGAAATTGAGTTACTATTGAACTAATTGTTATTATGTATTGGAAGTATAAAAAACTATGTATTTCATCGGAACTTCTCTACTTTCTGCATTTTCTGTTAAGAACATAACGATATTTTGATTTTAAGAACATAACAATATTATTTTGATTTTTAGAAAACATCATTTTTCGCCATAGCAGCGTATGCGTTTACGCTTTTCCTAATGAGTCGCCAATAATAAATGCAGAAATTCATTGAAACAAGAATATATAAAAGGAGTCAATGTTTTGAAATTGTATAGCTTTCTGTTACCTGAATAAGAATGTTATAACAACATTGTTATTATGTTGTTAACAACATTTTGCTCGGTATTAATATTGCACAGGACAAAATCTTAAACATACTTTTCAAACATAAATTAAATTGTTGTACAGGAATATATAAATCTTGAGTTTTCTATTTTAATGACCTTAAAACTGCTTTGATGTCTAATTTTATTTTATAAAATAATCAATATGTTTAATAATGAATAGATAGATTGCGAAACAGTCACAATTATTTCATTTCCAAGGATATTTTTCAATCAAAAATTTTATATAATATTTAGGAAAATCGGTAATAGAACTGAGTATACTTCATAACATGTGTTATGATTTCATAAATCCTAGCTGAAATTACTGGAGAAATATAAAATATCTGAAAAGAAATTCGTTTCTTAGACTTCCTAAGACTTTTTGATCTTTTCTTCAAAACCCTTTACTCAATCTCCAACAGCTCCATCAATTTTTTTGGAGCTAAATCATTCTTGGGAAAGACAAATAAGCCAAATCAAAATGTTAGTTTGTGACAGTACTCTGTTATTACAACCCTGTTAACAAAAGGTCAACATAGTTGATCTGAAGGTTCTGTAAAGCCTTATAGAGAATCTGAGGTTTTTTTAAAGCTTTATAAAGAAAATGTTTTCCATTTTTTTGCTGGATGATACAAGCGAAAAAATAGGGAAAATGAAACATATTTTCTCAGTTCTCTTTGCTATTGATTTATGAAAATGTTTTCCTACCTCGGCTGATTGAGTTTTCTCTCGCTGTTTTTCCCAAATAGAGAGAATTCTAGTAACAGAAGGAGTAAACAAGGAATATGATTTTACGAACCAACATTTAAAATTGGCTTAGTTACAGAAAAATCCATAATATTTTCAGTGTTTTTGTAGTTACCATTAAAAAGCTGAGTAAAAGAAATAATATTCAGCAATTGGTTCATCCTCAATTGAAAAAAGATAAAAAAAGGTTTTGCAATAAATAATTCATTTAAAGTAATATAAAGTTAATAATTAGTTTCACAAATCGGGGAATATCTTAAAAAAATTTAGGGTAATAATTATGTTTATTAGCGTAGTTTGAGAGAGAGAGAGAGAGAAAATCATGATATATATTTTTTTAATTTTAATAAAATAAACTACAAATAATTTAAAAAAAAACATCAAAAAGAAAATATTGAATACTCAATATTATTTTCCAAATTATTACTTGGAAAATAATTATTAAAATTTTATCATTTTCCAATTTGTATTCACTTTGCTTGTACTTACTTTCAGAGAAAATCATTTATAGCGAAAACTTAAAAAATCAACTGCCTAATAGGCACAGAAGAGAAATTTTCCTCAACTTATATATATATATATATATACTAATTGCTTATTTCTATTTCGTATAAGGATTTGTTTCTGTTTAAACAATTTTAAGGAAAGTGAAAATTTAATCACAATTTATGCAACAAATTAATATCTATTCATTAAATCACTGAATTAAGTGAAGCAATTTCATTACTAAAGAGAAAGGAAGATTTTCAATGAATTCAATAATCCCCCACAAAAGCAAAATTTAGTCTACAATTTCAAAATAAATGAAAGATAGCAATCCTTAGAAATGCATTAAGATATTTATTTTGACTGAAATAGTCCATTATATATGTAAATTAAAGATTAGTTCATTAAAACTAAAGTTGAATTAAAGTAATTTTGGTTTTCGAAATAATCCTAAAGCAAATTATTTTCGCTTGTAAGATGAAATTGAATGGATGTTAACACTTTCAATAAATTAAATATGAAATTTTTCTTAAAGCAATAAATACGTATTATCAACATATATGATTGGCATACAATATTTTAAAATAATATCCAATGTTAATAGAATAACTCATTTCAAATTTTAAATACTTAGGAATATAGTTGAGATTACGTTTATTTCTTTCAATATACTGAAACTTTTGACCTGAAATATGATTCGATAAGTCTTACAAACTAATTTTTTCTTGTTGAAAGTTTCTTTCCATACAAATTTAGAATTAATTGAATCATTGAAAATAATCTTTTCTTAGCTGTGAAAAGCTTCCTTGATATGTATTTCAACAATTTGCAAACGTTGAAAGAATAAAAAAACAACTTAGCTGAGCAAAAAATATGCAATTACCCAAACATTAACAATAAATATTTATGTGTACTCATTACTTAAATAAGCAACTTATTTTGATAAGAAATTCAAACTTTCTCTTAGGGTCAATTAAGATTCTTTTTTCAATGTATAAAATATTGCACTGTAAATAAAACAAGACGTTGAGAATTATTTATTAAATTTTGTCTATAACAAAAGGCTTGCTTAAAAAATGTCATTTTAATTGCTTAAAAAATGTCATTTTAATTGCTTAAAAAGAGTCAAGGGAAATTTCCAAGTATTTCTGAAAGATATCTAAAGTATTAGCATTTTCTTTGCATAAAATCCCTTTTTGATAAGATTATAGCTGTATGTATCTGCATCATTTAATTACTAGGAAAATAATTGTTTTAAAGATTCTTCTAAAATTTCTCCCACATTTAAGCATAGTAATAAGAATAAAACATAATTCCAGACGATACTTGTATCTCTGTAGATAATGAGGTTCCACTTGACATTTCAATCTTCCATTCTAAGAATTCTGAAATGATGTAGTAAACATAAAGGGCCCATGGTGACACAAAGTTCTTGGAATGCAATAACGAGAATTCTAGAAGGATCAGACTTCTCCTTTGCACATTAGTTTAGGCTTAGAATGCAACGGATTTCTTGATATAGCAAGCTTAACTGAAGCTTCATTTAATCAAGTCTCCTCTGCCTGTTAAAAAAAGGCATATAAAGTTATTCATTATTTATTTAAAGCGAAGAATAAATGCTTCTTTAGAAATAAATGCTTGAACTTTATTAATTTTCTTCGTGATTTAGTTATTTATTCTAATAAAACTTTTGCTAATCATATATATAAAAGTTTTATCTTTTGCAATAATTATTAACACAAACAAATTTTTGTGCTTGTTTGTGCTAGAAAAAATTGCCAATCAATATTTATTTTCTAAATTAGAATATAAATAAATGTGTTTTCTGTGAAAAATATCTCACATTTACTTTTATACATGTAGATATAAAGAATAAAAAAGATCAAAGAAAAAATGGAAAAGTTTTCAGAAAGAAAGCTTATTATCATTAAAGAAATGAATTTATTTAAATGTATTTAAAATAAGGGAATAAATAAAGAATTAAAATGATTTTTACAGCGTTTCGAAAAGTTTCTGCTTTTGTGGGAGTTGTTTCTTTAAAATTTTAGTAATGACCCTTACAATTACTCATTGGTTTTTTTAAAATATTGATTATTCTCTGAATTACAATTCCTGCACTAATATTTTTCTCATATGTTTGCCTTTGACTCTCAGAATTAATATTTTTAATATTTAATATTTTAAAATTAAAAATTAAAGATTCAGTTCTGAAATAATTCTCTGATTCATCTCAGCTCTTGAGAGAATCTTAGAAAAGTGCATTTTTTATTTACAAACTATATGAATTCAGTGTATTCTGAAATAGATATCTAAGTATAGTGTCATATATAAATAAAGAATATGTCAAGATTCAAACAAGTAGTCTTATTTAAATTACTCAATGACAAATGTGGTTTAATTTTATTTCTAACTGTGTTCTTATAGTTTAATGCGACATAAATAAATAAAATGAGTTTCAATATTTTTTCAATTCCTACGTTCATCATAACACACATGTGATAGGTTAAAACAACTCTCCATTTTGTAAATGAATCTTTATATTCTCAGAGAATCTCTTGTAATTATGGAACTTTTGGAATTACTCAAATTATCTTTAAATTTTAAGCAACTACAAAGGTTCAGCAGTTGACACTTAACTCCATTTTGAAGTGTTCCTAAATACTATATGCATTTAAACATAAAATTATAAGCACTAATTTAAATTTATTTATTTTAAGACTTTCACACAGTGAACACATTTGCAAATAAATTGCTTGTTTCTTTTTGGTGGGGGAAAATGTGAAAGTTGAATCTTGCATCTGTTTTCCTCTGAAGCAAATTGACTTCTAAAATCCTCTTGGCGGCATCATTTTAATACTGAAATGGTGGTACACTGAAAGTTTCTTCTTTGTCTAATCTTATCACTGCAGTATTTTAGCTGACAAAGATTATTATTATTCATGAACTTTGTCTAAGCTTATTACTATGTTTCTTTTCTTCTAATTAACGAGTCCCATTATCGAGCCCCTTTACCGCTATTAAGGGATTAAGTGAATGGACGTCTTAGCTAAAGGTTTTCTTTTTTCTAATATCTCCGATGCTTTCACACGAGTCATTCTTCTTAAGCTCGACGTTTTTATACTTATAATTCTTGTCTTTAATATACCGAGAAAGCTATGATATATGTAAACGATTTTATAAAAAGAAAAGATCACGAGAAAGTGCTTTAAAGTTCAGTATTTAATATAAAAGTTGACTTCTCTTGGATTTTATTTCATGTACACACAAATTATATATATATATATATATATATATATATATATATATATAAATGAAAATGTATAATTAACAATAAGTCAACATTAATGCATTTAATTTCAACTTCTAAAATCAGAAATATAATAGGAAGATATTAGTATCAATTAGATGATGTTGATGCTTATATAAAAACGAAATTTTACAATTAAAGATATTACTTTTATGTAAACATTGGTGTCTTAATAAACAAAAAAACCCTTTTTCATAAAACCTACGCAATCTGCCAATAAGCTATAAAGTATTTGTTCTATATAAATAGAGTGGATGATGTGAAAATATTTTTTAAATCTAAAATAACATGTTTATTTCATTTCAAAGACTATTTTTATGCATACAAACAAATCATATTTTAAATTTATATATTTTGACGGAAATTAACGTACTATTCAATAGAAAAGCATTGAAATAAACTTCTAGTGATAACAGTTTTTTACAAGATTACTAGATAATTGATAGGGTAAGTACATATATGGGTAAGTAATTATTTTATAAATGAATAAGGCTTTTGAAAAAAGGAGGTGTCTTTTGAAATAAAACAAAATTGAATATTGACAAGAAAAAGTAAGTTATAGTTTGAACTTTTCCAAAAAGACAGATTTTCAAGGAAAATATGGACAGGTAGATATAAGTAAGTACTTTTTAAATGCATATAAGGAGTAAGTATATAATTTTAAGATTTCATTTAAAAAATAAATTCAAAAATATGAAGTTTATATATTGATTAAATGAAATATCTGAATACTAATCAATGTGTAAAAATAACTTAATAACGAATTTCTTTATTTAGAAGCTGTTTTTATGGCATTATATTAAACTTTTATACTGTGAAACCAAAGAATGTTTACATTTGATAATGGTAAAATTCTTTTGACAAGTCTAAATTGCATGCTGAAACATCACAAGGTACTAAATCAGTTGCAGAAGAAAATTTAGAAATTAGTCATCTCTCATTTGCTGGAAAACGAAAGATGAAGACCAATCGAAAACATAATGGTTCCAGAGCATGTTTAGTTGCGAATGAAGTGGTTTCCTGCCATATCATTTTACTTTGCTTCCAAAAATAATTTCATTTTGAAAGAAAGAGATTGAGATAGAAAGGATGGCAGCAAAAATTGTTCCTTTTAAATTAAGTTATTAAAACTATTACATCAAAATTATAAAATTCAGACGTTTCGCAAACTTCTCATAAATAAATACATTTTAACAAGTACTGATAAATTTCTTCATAAATGAAATAAAGAATAAAAAAATAAATTATATAAATTGAAACTTTAATTAATTTATTTCAAAATTATTTATTTGTTGTGGGATTACGCAGTGGACTTTTGAAATATTAACGAGGATTTCGGAAAGCAGAATAAATAATTCATTGAATAACATGCCTACAGTTTAATTGAAGGTGTTATTCACAAAGAAAATTTAAGCATTTTCCTTGAATATCGATTTTAAATCTTAATAATTAAAAATAAGAATCAAATTTCATCAGTTTGCTTTTTCGTAAATATGACATTTCGTTTCGATACTTTTTCTTAGAATAATAAATATGATCTCATGGACATAAACCAATGAGTGTAAGAATATTTTCCTTATGCCCTAGAAATGTTCACATCATTTTGATGGATTTATTTATAACAACAACATATATAATATTATTATTATTTCCGTAGACTTATTTGTTTTACAAGATTCCGATTTTATTTTATCTGATAATATAATTTTCTTATAAAAAAGTAAATATTTTTTGCTGCCAAACTAAATAATGACCTTCAAATGAGGAAATATAAATTTATAATTTCCAAGAATAATTTTAAAATATTATATTTAAAATTTAATATATTGATATTAGCTTTAAATTACAGATGACGATTAAAGATTTGAAAAGTAAATCTATATTTGAAAAGCGACTCCATAAAAAAAATTCCTCTTTATTAAGATTCAAAATCATTTATCTTCTTCTTCTCAAGCGCTACAGCCGATTGCCGGCCAAGGCTCTCTCAGTCAGCTTATGCCATCTTGATCTATTACTGGCAATGACTTTCGAATTATTGACTCCTACGTCCCTTAGCCATTCTTCCACTCTATCTATCCATCTAGTTCTTGGTCTTCCTCTCTTCCTCTTTCCCTCTGGAGTTTTAAAAGTTATTTGCCTGACAGGGTTTTCATTGTCATATCGGAATACGTGTCCCAATCACCTTATCTGTAAAATCTTAATTATTTTAACTATGTTGGGTTCTCTGTATTTCAATTGAAGCTCATGGTTGTACCGTATTCTCCATATACCATTCTCTTTTACTACTCCAAAGATCTTTCTCAAGATTTTTCTCTCAAAAGTCTTAAGTCTCATCTCGTCGTCTTTGTTAATTGTCCAGCATTTGCTGCCATATACAATGATTGGTCTTATCAGGGTCTTATATAGCTGTATTTTTTATTACTTATGTATTTAGATTTAAACTGATTTCGTAATCCGAAATAACATCTGTTAGCTATCTGGATTCTGTTTTTGATCTCGATTTTAATGTCATTATTAGTATTCACAGTTGTACCTAGGTACTTAAATTGGTCCACTTGCTCAAACTGGAATTCGTTAACTTTTAAAAAATATATTAAAATTAATTAATTTTTAAAATCATTTATCATTGAACTTAAAATGGAAGAAAAGGATTACATTTGAAAACTTGCCTACAAATTTAAAACTTTTATTCAAATCGTTTTACACTACATGTGATTTCATTACATGATTTGTCTTTCGTTATTTCATTATATATTATCTCTTTGATTATCATTGCATTTTTTGAAAAATAAAAATACTAATATCCCCAACAAAATAATTATTTCTTATCGATGAAAACGCAAACACTGAACCTATAATTTTCATATTACTGATAAAAAATTAAATAGTTTGTAAATGCTTAAAAAAATTAAAGTGTTATAAATAAATTTTAAAAACAAATTATTCACATGAACAACATTTTAAAACTTATCCTTTAACGATTATACTAATGAAATTTATAAGAATTTTATGATGTAAAACACGTCAAAATTCTAATTTAAATTTATAGAAGGTTTTTTAATCTATTAAATAAATATGTTAAGGAAAGAGAAATAAAAGTATGGTTTTGAAATTCAATTCTAAAATATTCCTAGATATTGCAAAGTCAGTTTTTGTAGCACGTTCTCTCATAGTGTCAGAGATAAAATTAAAAAAAAATTAATATAAGAAAACAATACTGTGTTGTTTAAGATATTCTGATTGAAAGTCAGTTTCTTTGAATCGGATTATAAAATTCTTTCAAAATAACCCCATTTATGCCATTCAACAAAAGCTTAGTGCCTCAATTTAGATTATGACAAAAATATACTCGAAAAATGTAGCTTTATTTAAAATAATGTTGTAATCTTAAGAATATTATTGTAATGAAAATGAAACACGTCTTAATGTTTTAAAGGAGATATGGCGATAAAAGCTAACAGTATGTTCAAAGGTAAAAAACATTTTGGGGCATAAAACTTAAGAATAAATATTTATATTCATATATTTTTTCAGTCCTTATTTCTGTTAAGAGAAGATAATATTTTTAAAAATATATTACACATTTCCTGTTACTCTCCATAGTTAAATTACTAAAGTTAAATACTTCAATTTAGTTTAATTTGTAAAGAAGTCATTTTAAATAATTAAAGTTGTGTTCAGAATTATCTAAATGAAGTACATTGTACTTAAAGAATATTTTTAGCAAAATATCTTACAAAAACACTTTTCACAGTCTTAAAATCTTATTTATCTTACACAAAATATCATGTATTATATAAATATATTATTTTTTAAAATTGGCTAACTACAAAGAAAAATTGCGTTACATTTTTATAAAACACTTCAAAGCAATCCTGACAAACTAAGAAGCTTAGTTTCAAAAATAATTTGATTAAAATTAATTCTTGAATACAATTTGCTAATAAACCAAAAAGTTCAATCAGAATGTGGATGCTTAAATTAATGAAACTTAACTTTTCTTCTGTTGTCAAAGAATAATAATCCCCTCCTATAACAAATTAATTAACTGCTCTATCTAAGGAGATTTAAAAAAAAAACTTTAAAATATGCACATCTATTTGTGACTATAAAATAATGTCTAGAAAGACAAGCAGATTATCTTGAAAAACACAATAAAGTTAAAATTCCTCGGAATATTCTTTCTTTTTTTTACTAAAAATAATTTAAATAAATAAATTTTAGAAATTCAAGATGAAGGATTATATTTGGTTGTTAAAGCCATAATAAACAGTATTTGAATTTTTTATTCATTTTTCTCACCTAAATAGTAGATTTTAATTCCTTTATTTTTAATATCTCAACAAATGCCTTAAAAACACAAGTTCGAATCTTCTTTAACGAGAGGAATCCAACTAAAGAGATTAAAGAACATCTGCTTCAAAATGATTGTGTTATGGATTTTTTTACCGACTTTGAATAGAACGCTAGTGATGGAAAACTAATTAAAATTTATGGCGTGAAATGGAATGGTTTAGTTTGTCTTGCTAAGTAAATGAGGTTGCTGTTCAAATAGAAAGTTCTTTTCAAGAAAAAGTTCTCTAATTTTTTAGGACAGTTTTATTTCTAATTAACGAGTAAAAGTACTTGAAATACTTTGGAAAATTTTATTAAATTCCAGAAAATTGAAGTTATTTTTTTACGAAAATCTAGTTTTAAAAAAGGGGAGAAAGTAGTTTTTTTAAGTTGAGTAAAATAAAGAGAGAGATGATTCTAAAAGGGCCAACCAATTTGATTTAAATAATTTAAGAAATTTAGGTGTAAAGACAAAAACATTTTCCATTTATATATATCTCTTAGATAAAAATTAATTTAAACGCACCTATAATGATGAATTATAAAAATAAACTCTTTTTCAATTTTCTTTCACAAATTACATTAAAAATCTGCATATATATATATATATAATATATATATATATATATATATATATATATATATATATATATATATATATATATATATATATATATATATATATATATATATATATATATATATACATATATATATATATATATATATATACATACATATATATATATATATATATATATATATATATATATATATATATATATATATATATATAACATAAATTGCATTAATTAAAATGAATACGCGCAATATGTTCTCAACAATAGCTTATGCTGTACATTATTTCTCAATCGTAATCCTTCAACAAAAAAAAATATTCCGATTAAGTAAATGTATGTAATTGATTTTAATACAGGTATTTCTAAAGGTATATTAGGATTTTAACGCTTTGTGGTATTTATTACGTAAAACTTAAAATCATAAGCAATACGTGACATGAAAAAACAGTTCAAACAGCTTATACGTGTTGAATGTGAGCCCCTTTCGTCTAATAGCAGTTGACATTCCAGTTATTCCTGAACTTTTTTCAGTGTGATTTAACGGAATTATTGCAACAGCTGTCTCATTCCCGTTTTTTATATTGGGAAGATCAGCTATTAACGGCGGTACATACACATGATCTTTTATAAATGCCTTAGGTAGAAATCTCGTGGTGTAAGATCGAGTGAGCATGGAGGCCATGCGAAACAAACTCTGTCATTGTTTCCTTTGCTTCCAATCCAGCAGTAGGGTACAGTAATGTACGTTATTATACCATTGAGGAGATGCATCATTTTGCTGCGAAATGAAATTATTTTCTTCGTCTGCCACCAAATGGAGAAATAACCATTGCTGTAAAGCATCACCATAAGCAGTAAAAGTTTTTCAGTTGCTTCTCCAAAACAAAATACCGTTGAATTAGCTCAAAGAGACCCGACTTAAGAAACAGGACTGAGGCAGTTGTTGCAACAATGGCACCACAAAAAACGTTTGAGAAGAACCAGATTATGGACTTGATGGGTGCCGTAAGACAAAAGATGCACACATTGAACATTTGTAAGCTTGTAAGTATAGCTGTTTGCTTTGCGATTTTATTTCATGAATTACTTCTGATTTTAAGTTTTTTACGTAATAAATACTACAAAGCGTTAAAACCTTGATATTCATTTAAAAACACCCTAAATAATCTAAAAGGAATATTGCATTTTTTGGTAGTAGTCGGTGATGTTGCTGTAGTATGAAAGAGAAACATTTTATTCTCAGTTTTAACTATCTTATTTAAAGATCCTTATTTGATATAGAGATACAAAGAGGTAATATACTATAGTTTATCCAAGTTCTTTAATGCATTTATGTCCAATGACCACGCTTTATATAAAAACTACTTAATATATACATTTTCCATTTACCTTTCTAATTATTTTACTTATTACATAGGGAATAATCAAGTCAAAATAGAGATATCATGAAATAATGATAAGACATATTATTAAAATTAAATGTTTTATAAAAGTTTAAAAATATTTTGACAAACTATGGAGATGGTTTTAAAAATACAGCTTGAAAATATTGATTTAATAAATGATTTGCTTGATGAAAATATCCAAAATCGTGCATATAATCTTTAATAAACGTGAAACATCTATTTTTTAATTACCAGGTTGTGAAATACAAGTAGGGAATAAATTGAGAAACGAAATGGATGATGGTCTATGAAGATGGTTTTAAAAATATAGTTTAAAAAATTTATTTAAGAAATGATTTGTCTGATAAAAATATTCAAAAACATGCTTTTAATCTTTAATGAACGTGAAACATCTATTTTTAATCCCCAGATTATGAAATGCAAGTAGAGAATAAACTGAAAAATGAGTGGTTATTATTTTTTATTAAAATCAGATCTTTTGTGAATCCATAATTGTCCTGCATTTTATTCTAAATTCTAGAAGTTTTATTTCAGTAAACTTGGAAAAATTAAATTTATATTTATTTTTCTTGTTATATAATACCATATTTTTTCATAATTGGCAGAATACATGATTTTTAGATCTCAAATGCATGATTAAAACACAATCACAAGCTTTAAATGAGTAACATTATGATGGTACATTCAACTTAAAACATTTTTAAATATACTCAGCTTTTATGACTATATCCCATAAACATAAGAGCTTGACAAGTAATGCCCCAAACATTTGTTCATTTCTGACAAACAACTTTCCATTACTAAAAAATCCGAATGAGAAAATCGATGCACAATGAATAATTCATTTCTTTGGAATTCATTTCGAAAATATTTCCAGTATAATAGACACTAATTTAAATATGCATGACTATCCTTTAAAAGTTTTCAAATGTCAATATGTTTCATCCCTTGATAAAGTTAGTTGATAAATGAGTCAAGAATTGTATGCACAGAGCTTTAATTAATCGTTAAACAATATATATATATATATATATATATATATATATATATATATATATATATATATATATATATATATATATATATATATATATATATATATATATATATATTGCTGTAATTAACGATAGCTCGAATGTGTAAAATGCAGAAGTTTATACACATTCGAGCACTTGATTCTTTAGTACATTCTCTCATAAAATTTACCATTCGTCTAATTCTCATAAGAGTTTTAAAACATTTACGTATTGAATATCATGTAAAAGTGGTTTTCTCTTATGCTTTGTATGATTTTACATAATATTATACTTCGTATTTTTTATACAATATTAAATAACATATTATAGATAAGAAAAGTTTTTGTAAATGCTAAGAAATCATTTTAAATATTTTAATTTATAAATAAAAATTTATTTAAAAATATAAATTTGAAGAAAAAGAAAAATCAACCTTTTGCGCGTAGCGTAATATTTATTAACATTACAAAATAGTTTTAAAATAACTAAAATCAATATTTTAATTTTCATTGGGAATATAACTTATTGTCTTATAGTCTCTCTTAAGGATTATAGGAAGAAAATTTGTAAACATTTTAATCTATTTTTAAGGGTAAAAATAAATAATTAAATGAGTTAAGTATATGAAAAAATATAGTTTAGAAAAATTCAATTTAATTAGAATAAGACTCATATTAAATTTAATACTGGATGCAATTTTCCTTTTAACTTTTTAGCAAGAGAAGCTTTGGTCTTATCCACAGCATTATTTTCCTACGTTTTTACATCCAATTCTTACTTCAAATATAGCTTTCAATCTAAAATGTTTTTGAACTAAGAATGTCTTAGTATGAAACAGTGAATTTCAAAAATTCTGATTAAAATCGGAATTTTTGACAGAATATCTCATGCTTATAAGAAAAAATTAATGGTTATGACGGAGATGTGAACAGAATTGAAATAAATTATAAAATCTCGCTAAGATTCATTAGCTATTTGACACTCTTCAGATAAATTCTGATTAGAGAAGAATTTGTTAATTAATAATATTTAATTTTTTGAAATTGTTTACTTGGATAATTGATCTCACTACCTGTGCTGTGTGTGAAAACGAAACACACTCTTTTCTTCAACACTAATATATATTCTCTTTATTCGATTAATTCTCATTACTTTTATCCGCCACAATGCACCAGTCTTTTTGTTTTATCCCCCCCCCAAAAAAAAAACATTTTGATGACAAATCAGCAAAATTTGATTATAAAAAGTATTCTACCAAAAAATACAAGATTAAAATTTTCTGTAACTTTTCCACGCACCATTCGTAGCTCTATAAATATTTCACGCTCACGAGTTCTAATTCAATAGAAGTATAGTTACTATATATTTAAAAAAAAATACTGTTAATATCGATGCTTGAAGAGGAATGCAACTCACGAACTAAAAAGCCAGAACTTTAACTAGTTAGCTACCAGCTCATTTGATTGATAATGATAATCTGAAGATAAGAACCATGAGAAGTAAATGAAAACACAGCTTTTCAATAAAATAGCTGCATCTTATAAATGAATTCATATAAAATTATTATTCCAGTTACTAATGAATTCATATTAAATTATTATTCTAGTTATTAATGAATTCATATTAAGTTATTAAGAATATAAAATCAGTAATATTCTGAAATCTTACACTGGGTTTAAAATTATTTGAGCATTTGTTAGGACTTTTTATTATTGTAGATATTATTTTTCCTAATTTTATCACTAAAGAAAGTATTTTCAGATAAAATTAAAAATTGATGTTTTGCTTCTACAATAACAAGATCAGCTGATGAAGTATGCTTTTAATTGAAAAATAATCATAAATAATGCAGATATATACTTATAGATATCAATATCATAGTATATTTTTCCAAAAATCTTCAAATTCAATTTTATATGTTTACAATCATTGTATGTGTATGGGTGTGATACTTTCCATTATTACAAAATAAACAGTTTCAAAATAAAATGTTTTATAAGCTATTTTAAAGAAAAAAATTGATTGAACGTCTTAAATTGCATTTGTATTGTTACTTTTTTTTGAAACTTTATTTCTTGTTTTTTATTTAAAAGAAAAAAATCACAATGAAAATATAAATAATCTTTTTTAGTTGATTAATTCTTTATTTGAAGTTAAAGGATTATAACCGGAAGCATGTATTATCCCTTCTAACAATATTTTTCTAAAATTAAATTTTATCCCTACTTCGTAACGAAAGAAACTGGGAAAATCCATTCACCTACATCTAACAGGTAATATGAATCCGGAATAAATTACTTCGATGATCAAAAAGAAAATTAAAAAAATTTCTTTTTTAAGAGCGCTTTTGCGTCACTTGAGTAGTCTTTAAAAGAATTATATTAGGGATTTCATTGCCTTATTTAAATTATTTAAAACTAAATATTTTAATAAAAATATATGACTTATTTTGAAGAACATTATCTACTAATATTATTAACCACTTCCGATATTATTTAATTCATTAGCAAAGTTCATTTAAAAGTAAATACTCTTTCTAGCGAATAAGAAAAATATTTTTTATGTAATATAATGTTATTATCATATATAATATACTTTTAATCTTATCTTGAAATTTTTTTAATCAATGAAATACTATATAATGCCTGTAATATTTATAACATATTTTTCTCGAAAAGAAAAACTTTGAAATTTTTTTTGAAAATAAGGTTTTTATTTTATTGTTAGAGTTGAACGCGATTTCTTTTTTATAAAAAAATATGAAGAAATACGAAGTGTTTCTATGTAAACCACAATATCTAGACAGTAAAAATGAGGACTCCCCCAACCCCTCTTTTCACATTGGGTAAAGATTAGAAAGTATAAAAAGCATTCCAGTATAAGGATTAAATGTTGTTTTTAGTGAATTAAGGACACGATAATTAGGCTCTTTGGGAAGTTGCTTTCTTTGTAGTTTGGCGGGAGGGGAAATCTCTCGTTACCACAAATAGATTTCTTTCTTTGCGCCTTCCAACAAATTAAGCAGCTCGCTATTTAATTTACAAAGTTCTGCTGAGAATTGGTTTATTAGCTAGGAAAAGCAATTTGCGCTTAGAAATTTACGGCCACTAATAGAGGAAAGTTGACAACATCCAAAAGCTTTCTCGGTTCTGAAAGGAAATTTAATTGACATTTTACTTGAAGAGGAGGAAAGCTCTTAGAGCGGTTCATCCATAAGCAATCCCACATGCAAAGCATCAAATGAACATTTACTTCCTCAAGAGTGTAATTAATTTTCTTAATGCAGTTCAATGGGTTGATCGAAATTGTTGAAATCTAATTTACCAACTGATTTGATTGGGATATTTTAAGAAAAAGCTAATTTACGTTTATTAATTTACATTGAAATAACCTTAAACATACCTCCCAGATGCACGAGGGTTTGATATAAATTTCCTTCCTTGAATGATAAATTTCCTATTATGATCTGGATATCACTAAACTTATAAAAGCACTATATCATCAAATATTGTTTGAAGTGATACTGACGGATTGCTGTTTATGATGTATTATATTATACTCTGAGCATAATCGCGAATTATTTTGAGGAAATATAGAGACTGTGGTTAACATAAATACTAAAGCAAAGTTGTAATATATATATATCGAAGATCATTAACATATTTATGGTATCCAAAATAACTTAAAAGTGTACCATAACGCATTTATATCTATCGTAATGGAATTTTCCATTGTTTTATCTTCCACTAATAATGGACATATTATAATTACATTAAAAGCATAATAACGGTTAAAATGGACTTTTTGGCTTATTTATATTAAAATATCTTCAAAGGAACCAAAAAAGCAAAAGTATCAAATTCTGAAAAATCTGAATAATCGACGATTAATTTTAATAATTTAAGTTTTCATGTAAACTGCGTATTAAGTAATTTGTCATTTTAATATATTATTCATCTCCAGTAGATTGTTTATTTTGATAAAAATCAATAAAAGTATTAGTTAATCTTTACCTTCAGATTTTCGTAAAAAGCTAGTTGAAAATATTATGAGCTAAATTCACATTAGTGTACATAAAGAGTAATTACATCTGAGCAACAAAAATAATCGTATAAATCAGAGAAAACAAATTATTTTTGAAAATAGCTTGAATTCATTCACGATATATTTTTGTCTACAATATTTCTTTCCTTTTTGCTTAATTTTCTTTAAATTACACTTTCTTTATCATTATATATGTAACTGCTTTCAAATAATTACTTTAGTAACTATGAATAATTAACGGTCTCAGTAATAAAATCTAACCAGAGCATATTAATGTATTTAAATATTTTTTATATAAAATAAAAGTTTTGTAAAGAGAATGTTTTCAACAGAAAAATTTTTTTATCCAGTCCAATATAAGAGTGCAGTTGTGCAATTCAAAGTAATTACAACTTTACAATTTGAATTGCAAATTTAGCTTAAATATGTGATCCCGGACAGTTTGATACGCAAAACCAAACCCAATAACAAATGTTTATTCTCACCATTACATTAGAAAATTCCGCAGCGACAACACTTTTCAACTCAGATTTCACTTCACGAAAAAGATTTTCTCAAGCGAATAATACACAGAAATTCAATTAGATATATTAGAATAAGAATGCATGAAATGTCTCTAAAAGGATTTAAAATCAAATAAAAACCTGGAATTTATTTCCTAATGTTCCCTTTGATTTTCTTTAAAGTTTTTATTTTAAACTGGAAGTATTTGCTTATTAAGTAAGGAGAAACTGCTTTATTCGCTTAAATAATCTCTTTGAAGGAAATTATCTGTTAGAAAAAAAGCTGATAAAATTGAAAATTTTACGTAAAACTAATTAAATCTTTTAATATTATTGAAAAAATAACTTATTTTAGCGATTGAATTATTTTTTAGATTATAAAAAGCTCTTTTATTTATTAAAAATGTATATAGTTTATTATCATTATTATCATATTACCGTTTACACAGGCATCTATTTCTGTTAAATCTAATAGTATTTTTATATTCCCAATCATCAATAACTGCTTAAATTTGCACATAAAAATTTAATAATATTTATTATGGGAAAAAAATGTTATACTTCATCAAATTAAAAAGTTATATTTGAATAAGCTTTATATTCATCCAGTTAAAAATTAATTATAATACTGAAAAAATTAAAGTGAAAGTTATTTGACTTTGCTTTTATCTTATTTGACTGATTTTAAATAAGTATCCCTTCATTACAATAATATGAAACACAAATCTGTTATGAACTTTTGAAGTAAACTCTTGCTTTAATCGGATTAAATAAAAGAGTTTTGAATAATTATTCACCGATTTTTGTCCTTGCCATTTACATGCAATTGTTTTCAATGTAGCTATTTATTATTCTGGTAAGTTTGCAGAAATACTAAAATAAAAATCATTAAAAACATTAAATGTCCTTAAATTATTTTAAAAAACTAAATAAAAAAAACATTAAATATGTAGATTTCCCTACCCTAACATATTACGTATTGTATAATATGCGATAGGCACAATGTATTCAAAATCAAATGTATTCAAAATATTTCTATACATAAATAATTTTCTTTTAAGCCATTTTATAATGTGGAAAAATAATTTATTGAAAGCCAGTTATACTACTAAGACCTATAAGAAGCAATTAGAAATAGTACAGGCAAAATATATCTGATTTTTAGGCTACCAGACACCACTTAAATTCAAGATTTTTTTTTTCTTAAAGCAGTAAACAAGCCTTTTTTTTTATCTTAACTGGCAAGAGAGAAAACTATTCAAATATGTTAGAGAAGAATTAGTATGAGTCAGCATAAAAATAAAAATTTACATATCTTATAATATAGGTAATATTTCCACTCGTTTCACAGACATTTTCATGAGATTCAATTCTATTTTATGCATAAAGGGGAACTAGTTTTGGATTTTTCAAGTTTAATTCATTTTTTATTATTTCCATCTCGAAAAAGTGCTAAACAGTTTCCCACTTCGGAGCACTTTTTCTATTTTCTCGATTCACTGGGAAAGAAAGAAAAGGTTTTCTGCGGACTAAGAAAATAAACTTAGTGACGGGTATTAACGTCTTCCTCTCTTACTCCCACAGAGAGATTTGAAGAATTAACCCTGGAGAAAAGTAAACACCTACGCGTTGAGAACAAGATGAAACATTGGCAATGTTCTTTATCTATTGATTATGTTGTCATGACTACAATGCCTGTTCTAGAACCGATGCGCTGAAGTGTCTTCCATAATTTCCATCGGTTCAATTATGGTATCAGCTTCACGTGAAACCTACACGTTAAATAACAAATTACGTCTATTTCTCGTCACATTTTGCGGGAAAGTGAACAAATAGGGAGGAATAAAACACAGAGCGCAAATATGATTTTTGCGATGTATAAAAAACAAAAAGAAGCTCCAAACGTTGTTTCACAACAAAATGTGCTCCTCTTGACAACGGTAAATATTATATTCACTGTAAAGAGGAGATGGAAGTAAGAAATATGGTGTCAAAGAAGATTTAATTCAGTTTGTCTTCTTAATTTAACAAGTGAATAAGCCAAAAAATAATAAAGAATTACTTAGCAAGCGATGATTACAGCAGATAGAATTATTATTCTGCGTAGTTAATTATACATGATAATGAAATGGACAAATGTATGCTATTTTAAAAAATCAATAATTTCAAAAGTTAGCAAAATATTTCCACTTAATATAATACTGACGGTTGACTATACTTGCATATTGATTTAAGTACAAAGTTAGTTTGTTAAATGAAATCAAGGCCATTTGCTAGACAAAATTTATGTTATACAATCAATAAATAATTTTTCTGAAAGTTAAAAAAAATTAAAATGCATTATTTTCGAAATCAATCTTATTCTAGTGCCGCTGATTAATTTAAATAAAAGTACTGCAAGCACTCTCCAACCTAGCTCTCTGAAGTTGCTTACAACCTAACAATTTTAATGTAGTTCTAATTTCTTAGAAAAGGAGTTCGTATGTAAAAACAGTAGGTAAAGATCTTCCTCAATCCAAATTGTAAAGAATTCTGTTAAATTCTCCTCAGTAATGAAACTCTATTATTTATCTGGATAAGGAGAAACACCACAAGAAACTGTTTAGAAAGAAGCTAAACTGATCTTTATCATTACATAGTATATGGTCTGTCTTCAGTATATAAAACCACTTGAGGAAATAAAGCGTATGATTTAACAAAGCATTGTTTGAACAGCATGATGAAATAGCTCAATCAAATAGTCAAAGAAAATAATGCGATGAAATATATTTTTAACTAAAAGATATTGCACGAATATTTAAACGGATTTACAGAAACAAAATTAAACAGATGAATATTTAAACAAAGAATATTAAAGCAGAAAATCAAAAATTATATTTCTTTAAAGATATCCTTGTATTCTACAAAAATTCATTCAATTTTCAAAATATTAAACTGTTGATCTACATTATGCATTTGCATTGTCTTTTGAAAAAGAAATGATGTTTTTTTTTATTTAAAGCAAACGTCAAGCCCAATTTTAATTCAAACCATATTAAATACAACCAAAACTAAATTGAAAACGCATCACTGATAGTTACTTAACATAAAAAACATTAATTTAACCATTTTTCTAATTATTAATTTTTAAATGTGGATGCTTATGCCATTTTGATCACACCGTGCTTCATTGTATTACAAATATATGTTTTGTATCATGTATGTCGTCGTCAAGACAGTTTCATGTAAACAAAGAACAACAAATATGTATTTAGTTATTGTTTTAATTTTATAGGTATTGTGATAAAATCTTTTGTATAAAGTAATAATTAAATAAATCACATGCAATATCATTGGAAGTACAAAGAGAAAAATAAAATGGGATATAATTTGTCAAATTTTTTTTTAAAAAAATGAGAAATTAAGAAAGTAATAAAATGTTTTAAAATAAAAGCCCGCTTATGTTTTCAGGGCAAAGGCACAAATATAAAAAAACAAGATTTAGTACATAAGAATCTTGCAAAAGATATACACCAATTTTAGAAACTATTCATCAAGACAGAACATAAACATCAATTTTATTCTAAGAACAATTACCAAAATATTCTTAGAATAAAACTGATGTTTATGTTATAAGTTAACAGAACTTATTACCTTCTGGTAATGAGTTCTATTCCTGCTCTTACCAAAGATCAGTGGTATTCATTGATGGAGCAAGTAAAATAGGTTGTGATTGAAACGTCCTCCACGTGAAATGTGATAGCTATAAAGGTGGCAGACCAAGTCTGGAGAGTCTTCTGATTGGTCTGCATTCTAAATTACTATGATCTAACCTCTTTCGAGGCAATTAATGGCACACCCAGTGTATAAGTTGCTCTCAATTCCAACCTTTGCAGTGCTGAAGATCCTCACATTGAGCATGATAAAACTCCCTAACTGTCTGGGCATTAGAAAGAAAAATATATTCACCAATCTTCATATTTTATTATTTTCAATAATCATTTGAGGAAGCAATCAAAAAGGAAAATTTGTTACTAAAGCTTCCATATTTAATTATATAAATTAAATATTCCTTTATTCATATCAACATAAAAATGAATGCACTTACAAAAATGAATTACGTTTAAAAAAAAACAACAATAAATTTATGATGTATATTAGGTAAACTAATTTCTTACATAACATAATTTTACGGTGCCACTATATGCTCCTTTAATAAGCCCATCCATTACAATTATGATCTGCTTCTCTGGAAAAAATATATGCACATTTTTTGTAGAATAATAACATATTTCTCGAAATATAAAGCTTTTTTTATCTCTGAATTGGTTATAGCCAATATAATTTATCACTATAATGTATGATGAACGTTTCAGTAAAAATAAGTTGAGCTGATGGATCAATTTTCAAAAATTATAATATAAAATTAGTCCCCAAGCAATTCATGCTCTTTTGCTAAGGTCCTTTTTCCAATGCTTTCTGCTACTATATCGAATCTTCGCAATAATGTATTCTAGAAGAATTTTTAGTATATAGTATATTTCACAATGCACAACACAGAAAGGTCTCCGTATATTTCAGAAGATGTGGTTACAAATTCCTGCAATATATCATGAAATAAGTCAATATTTCTTTTTTTTTTTCGTTCTAGAGTGGAAGTCCCCTGTGGTTTTCCAGTATACATTACAAGCATTAATGATATTCAGTAATAACTACCTATGTCTCTTATAGCAGTTCTTCATCTAAATTGAGAAGCCTTTTAGCTCGTCTTCCATTTCCCTCGTAGTTTCATCAGTTGGTATTACTTGTTTATTTTATTCTGGCTTCGATTGCCATATAAATTGAAGAACCTCGTTTCATTGCCTTGTTCCATTTCCTTTCTAAGTTTCAACAGTATCTATTTTTTTATACATTTGTCTCTGTTGGTTTCCATTTCCTTTTTAGAGTCAGTACTTCCTATGCTACACTTAGTGATCAATCTCCAATTAAATTATGTGGCTTCTATTTTTTCTTTTAATTTTATTCCACTTTCACACGAAATCACTATTTTTTTTTATCTTCTGCTATGTTTTTTTTAAATTTTCGACTTTCACTAACACTCCTTGATACAAACTTGAATTTTTAAACATTTATTACTTTTTTCACAGGATTTACATTATTCTGACAAAATTAACATTTAGTAAAGTATTTCATTCAATTACAGTAATATTAGGAATAATTAACAGGTTTTCATTTACAGAAAAATTTCCTCGCATCAATAAGTACCTATGTATCATTGTTTCATGAAATATTCAGTTTTCCTACAGACGTAATTTATAAATAAACAAATTATTTAATGAATTTGATTTCTCTAAATTTGAGGATAGACAATAATTTAGATTCAGAATGCTATGATAGATAGTCTGAATCCTCATATAACATCTAGATATAAGTGGTTATATACACTGAAGATTAAAAAACAATACATAAATTTTTTTTAAAAATATAATATATTAATTAATTACCCAAAGAATAAGAAATCAAAATTAAAGTATATTTTATGCTCTGATCATTTATTTTCAACATAATTTACTTTTAATTTTGATAAATATTTACTAGAGGATATATTATTTTTTAACTCTGCGGTTTCGAAATTCGTCAATCTATAGTATAGAATAGAATTCATCACACACACAATCTTACTGACTTATTGACAAAATGTAAAAAAAAAAATAAATAAACAAATATCCGTTTACAGCTTTTACTGATTCAAATAATTATAAAACTATTAATATATCTACAGTTAAAATATTTTAAAATAATTTTCTGGATTTCTATAAAAACAAAATATTTTCATTTTGAGTTCTTATTCAAAATTTTGCCTTTAATTTATAGAATTTTAGAGATGCTAGTCAAATATCAAAAAAGCATTTTGATTTAATCGACACTATTTAACCAATAGCTCAAAATCAGATGGATTGATTGTCTTGATAGGGACTTTAATACCATTGGAACATCTAATTGGAAAAGTGCCATGAGTACAGGCCAAGATGGAATAAGCTCATTGAGAAGGCCAGGACCCACACATGGTTATAGTGCCATTGTTGATTGATTGATTAATTGATTTAACCAATATCTTCCCTTTACTAATAGGAAAAAAAATTTTTTTTAGTATAAATAATTAGGAAATTACCAGTTATTGAAGTTTTTAAATATTTCAATGAAAAACAAAACAAATAAAATTTGAAGCACTTGAAATAAATTCTTGTTTTAAATTAAGCTTGTGCACTCACCTAAATTTATAAACATAAATTTTTCAGCACCTAAAATTATATTAGTAAAAACAACCTGCAATTTATTTAAGACAAAGTGGGAAATGTCGAACAAAGAGTAAAATTCGCTTGGGAAATTTATATAAACTAGTTTAACTTTCTAAATAATTCATGTAGAAATAAAAAACGTCAGATTCCTTCCTTATTTGGAAATTTATCTCGAACAGTAAAAGATAGATTTTTCTGGAAAGAAAAGACTAACCTTGCACATTGTATCCAAACATTGAATGTATGTAAAATGAAAGTGTGTTATTTTTTTTAACTGACACAAAAACATAAATTGAAACAATATCATTCTCTACATTCCTTTTGTGTATTTATAAGAACGTCTTGGCAAAACATTACTATAGTAGTGAAGTGCTACTTGACAATGTGACTACTAATAAGATTATTAACTATTTCAGAATATTAATTTTAAACTCACTATCTAAAATAAACAAACAATTCATAAATATAAAATTAAAACTGAGCTCGATTTCTCTGGAGTTAACAGAAGCCACAGTTGAATACAGAATCAGTTCAAAAGGAAATACTGTTGTAATCTACGCTTAAAACTAAATTAGAAATTGCTTTACAGCCATTATTTTTCCTTTACTATTCAATGAATCTAGTTAGTTTTTCCTAAATGTAACTTAATAAATTGAAGCGTATTTAAAATTACAAAAGATGAATTATTTTAGTATATGATCAAAAATTTAAAAAACCTGAAAGCATGAAACTTTTACCTAGTATACTCATATTTATTATAATTTATTATGATATATAATGTACAAAGAGCTACGATTTTCACAAGCACTTTACATTAAATATGTAATAAAATTGTAAAGAAACTTAAATGACAATAATGAAGAAATCATTCTTAAATGGATTACTAAAAACTGTACTACTTCACTCAATTAAACATTAATTATATCCATTATTTTACACCTATCTTTCTCTATGTTTATAAAAATAGTTTTTGATTCCTAAATTAAAAATGACTAATAGTAGTATATGGGGGGGGGGGCTAGAGGACACTCAAAAAATTCAATATTTTTTGCAAAATAAGACCTATTTTGCAAGTTTTATAGCTGTTTTTTGATAAAAATTTGCAAAAATAGAGTATTTTTGATTTTTAAAATTTAAACAAAAAAGTGTGTTTTTCACTAAAAAATGACGTCTTTTTCACTAAAATATGCAGTATTTTTAGTGTTTTTAAGCTGTTTTTGATGAAAAATAGAGCTTTTTTTCACTTTCAAAATTTCAACAAAAAAATTTGACCTTCCATCGAAAAAATGATCACTAAAAAATGTATTATTTTTATGTTTTTAAGCTGTTTTTTCGATAAAAATTAAGTTTTTTAAGCTGTTTTATTATAAAAATTTGTGTTTTTTTGGATATTTAAAAGTATGTTTTTTATTATAAGAAATGCAAGGTTTTTGAAAATATAAGAGAAAAGCCAATGTATGTGTTTTTTAAAACGATAAAGATTTAAACTTCTTCCAACTCGTAATCATAATATTTATCATTTATTTTACCTTTGTAATTGAATAGATAATTATTTTTATTTATTTTTTAATTGCTCTTTCAGATAAATCAGCATGGCAAGAACTTAAGTAAAATTCTTTTTCACTATCGTTTACTTCTAGTTTTGCAATTAATGAAGATCCAAATTTTGTTTTGATTTTTTTCAAAGATATCAAATTGTATTTTCCAACTTCTAAATCTCTCAATTTAAAAGTTTCAGGATATATATTCTTTTTGATGTTGTTGAATTCTTCCATTTATGATATTTCATTTTATTAAATGATTTTACGTTTTCAAAAATATTTTCTGAAAATATTTATTTATAATGTAATAAGATGTTTCATCTACTAGATCAAGTGCTTTTTATCTTATATCCTTATTTTCAACTTTTAAAATTAATTCTCTTATTTGATCAATATATTTCATTATTAAATCATCAATTCCATATCTGTCATATATTTTATTGATTTCAATTATCTCGTTAATTAATTTTGAATTCTCTATTATTTCTTCACTAATATCTAAGTATTTTATTTCTTCCATTTATTACAAACTATTTTTTTGAATGGATTTCTGACACTGAGAACATTTATATAGACTGCACATTGGACCTAATATTCTAGGACATTTAGGAACATCAATATCAACAGCTGGTATATTTAATTCTTCAAATATTTCTTTTTCAATTGTTCCTCCTTTATAAGCAAATCTACCACCATATTCATCACATAAATACTGTATATAATTTTTAACATTTTCATTATACTAATCCATAAACTTTTATCATCTGAATATCTTTTAAATCTTAGACCGTGAATTTCATGAGTGCATTTACGAACAATTTTCATTTCTTGTTCTGTTAATTCACAATTGGGTGTAAATACTTGAATTGTTTCAGCAATTGGTTCTGTTAAATGTGTCCAACTAATTTCTCTGATAATTTTTTTTATCTGGAAGGATAAATCCTTGAATATTGAATATCAATGATATATCAGTCATTTTATTTTAAATGCATTTTTATAAATAATTTTAAAAATTGAGAATAAAAAATATTAAAGATAAAAA
This sequence comes from Latrodectus elegans, assembly GCA_030067965.1. NCBI lineage: Eukaryota > Metazoa > Arthropoda > Arachnida > Araneae > Theridiidae > Latrodectus > Latrodectus elegans. The sequence goes on from CM057817.1 coordinate 50,273,807, forward strand.
ATACTGAAGATATAAAATATTAAAGATATAAAATACTGAAGATATAAAATATTAAAGATATAAAATATTAAAGATATAAAATACTGAAGATATAAAATATTAAAGATATAAAATACTGAAGATATAAAATATTGAAGATATTAATATCAAAAGGGAGCTGAGTTATAATCATCCAAGATTCTACGTTTATCAAATCCAAACATTTATCTCTTATTTGATTTAGTACTTGAAATGTCTCTATTTTTTTGTATTTTAAATTGGTTCATTTCAATATCTATGCAATCAGTTTCACCTGTAATTATTTTCATTCGGTTATCAAAATCTAACATTGTTTCACTCTGATAAGACATTTTAAATCCTTTTACTTTTTCATGTGCAGATCCATCATTTAGTATATATCCATAATCTTTACTAGCTCCAGATATCCAATATTTCATACATTTATCATTTCCAAGTTCATCTGTCCAATGTCCTAACATACATCCTGTTTCAATATCTTTGGTTCCATCATCTATATAAACAACGCTATCTGTATCGTAATATATCACTTTTTCTTTTAATTTATTTAACATTTTATATAATCGTATTCTAGCAGAACTGGTTGTAAATGCTGCTATATAAATATTTGTGTTAAAGTTATTTTTCTCATATTGTTCTTTCATTTTGTAACTCATTTCTACGCAATCATCATTCATAAATACCATGTTTAAATCTTTTATTGTATCATCTAGTATAATTCTATAGAAATCTTCAATCTCCATTACGTATTCAGTTTGTTTCATATTTTTTCGCTGTCCAAACTTTCCTCATAAGGAGTTCAAACATATTTTAGCTATAAATCTCAAACCTGGATTTTCTTCTATGTTTTTCAATTTTATACCTGATTTCTCTTTAACTACTTTCTTATATTCCTTTTCATTTTTAAAATTATTTTTCCATTTATCACATGTTTCAAGTTTAATTTTTAAAAACAATTTTACGTACTCTTTGAATAATTCATTTGATTTATTTTCAAAGTTCCAAACTTCATAAATATTCATTATTTTATATCCTTTTTTAATAGCTAATTTCATTTCATCTGTAGTCCAAGTACCTTTAAAACATCTTTCGTTATAGCTGTGTTTACATTCTGAATTTATGATAACGTAACAATCTTTACATTTCTTCTTATCAAGAGACGATTTGAAGTGCTTACAATGAAAGGTTTCAGAACATGATCTACATAGTGAAAACAACAGTTTTTCCCCTTTTTAAGGTAGTACAGGATTGTATAATTTCCGAGGAGGTAGTACTTTACATTTTATTAAACCATACCAATTTTTATTATATTTTTCAGGGTTAAATATTTTATCAGGATGACCAACTGGATAATAATCAAAGTAATTAACTGTTGGATATAAAGAAGTTACATCTAGGTATCTTCCTTTTTCATTCGTTTTAAATTCATATTTTAATTTAGTAGGTTCACATCTACCACCATAAAAAGCATCTCTAGGATTTAAAGATTCGATGAATTCTCTTTTCCATTCTTTTTTCATGTATTTTTTCATATCTTTATTATTGTCAAAAGCACATTCCCATATAGTTATTAATTCATATCTTTCTTTCATTATTTTCTTATTAATCTTTTTAGTTCTTGCATATAAATCTTTCATCAACATTTGATTTTTAAGATTTATTTGTGTACTAGAAAAACAATTTTTACATCCATGCCAATAACAGCCATGGAATTGAAAAACTGTATTTTCATGAAATCCATCAACTTTATAAGTTTTATTTCCTAATTTCAATTTTTTCTCTCCTCCATTCAAAGCATGTTGAATATTAATATCTTCCTTTTTTGAAATATAATCTAACCAATTAATTGATTTCTTACTGTATTGATCTTTATGAATTGTATCATTATCAATAGCTATAGTATCTTTTTTCAAGAATTTATCTCTGTAAATACCCATGCACACACCTGCTAATGTTACATACTTAAAAGGATCTACATTAACAGTTTCTAAAAACAATCTTCTCAATTCCAAGCATCCTTTTCTTAAAATATCTACAACTGATCTACAATATTTTATAAATTCTTTTTGAAAATCAAATGTTTCATTTTTAACAGAGTTATACCATTTATTAAAATTATTTCTTTCATTAGTAACCATTGTATCATATCCATAGTAATATTTATCAGAATATTTACCAACATAATTTTGATTACTTTTGGTATTAAAAAGATGTGGAAAGTATCCCTTAGCTAATTCAGTTAATCCAAACGTTTTTGGAAATTTTTTAAGTGGTATCATTGTGAAATTTACGGAATCAATAAATCTTATATTGTAAGCAGGCGAATGCATATAAGTTAATTTATTACCTTGGTAAATAGTAAATACTTTGATGTTATTTTTGAAACAATATTTAGCTAAAAATTGAAAATGAAATCCTTTTCCATAATGAGCTAAACAGGTATATCCATAATGATTATCTTTAAATAACCAACTACAAATTCATTTTCATCTTTAAATATTTTCTCTTTACCTTCATAATCGTGACATATTAATAGATTAACTTCATGAATTCCAGTTTCTTGAATTGTTTCAAGATCAAAGAATGTATATTTTTCAGTGTAATCAAATTTACATTTTTTTCACCAATCTTTTTGATCTCGCATGAAAGTAGGACACTTCTGTTTACAGATACCTCCTTTTGAACTCTTTTGTTTCATAAAGCATTTATGATCATTCATTACCCATCTCCAACAATTTTTATACCTCAGTTCACCACATTTATGATCCTTACGTTTTCTTTCTAAGCTACTTATATTTCTTTTACACTTTAAGCATTTCCATAATATTTTACAAACACTATAACCTTTATCATCTTTCGTTTTGTGATTTTCAAAACATTCTTTACCTGTAAATTTTCTATTGCATTTATTGCAAAATATTTCATCTCCTTTACAATTAGAATTTTGAACAAAACATCTATTACATTTCAAAAGACATTTGTGACGATTAGTTTCCTTATATCCTATTTTACAGTAATTACAATAATGATCTTTACCTAAAAATCCTGCAATAGAAGTAATGACATTAAAATGATTTTGAATCTTGTGTATATGTAAATACATGTAGATTTATATTCTTCAGAATATAAACTTTGATTACAGTTTTCTCTACAGTAAATATTAATTTGAATATCTAAGAATTGTTCAAATATTTTAACCTCTTCTAAGCTGCATATTTCTAAAGGAATATTACATAAATTATGTAGTTTTACAGCTAAGGTTTTTTGTAATAAACGACCTTTTCTAATATATGTTATATCATTTTCTGTTAGTTTTTGATGATTTAATTTATCACATAATAATTTTGGATTTTGAACAGCTAAAGCAGTGACAATAGATCCAGCTAAGCATATATTATCATTATTTTTATTTGACAAATACTTCTCCTCTTTGAAGGACCTGTTTCTGAATACGTTCTTAATGATTTATGTCTACCTCCTTCTGGTAGTTCAATTACATGAATTATTTGAGTGATAATCAAATTTCAAAATTAAAATCTGGATATAAAAAAGGAGAGGAAGTTTCCTTGCAAATAGATAAAAGTAAAACTCCTAATTATGATTTACATCTTACCAATACACAAATCAATCAAATTGCAAAAGGTAAAAGAATTACAATTAGTAAAACTCAGTTACAAAAAACTGGAGGATTTTTACCATTCCTATTCTGACATCTTTAGGTCTTGGAGCTGCTAGTGGTGCAGCAGGATGGGGTACTAAAAAATATTAGATAAAATTTCAGGATCTGGGATTAAAAAAAAAACGTTGTGGAAAGGGAGTTTATCTTCCCTCGGAATATCCAACAAAATAATAGAAGAAAATATGAAAAACGAAAAAGGATTTAGAGGTACATTTACTATAGATATGCTACCTAAAAATATAAGAAAATTCGAAAACGGAATTATTAATTTAGATGTATCTACAGGAAGTGGAACTCACTGGGTTTGTTATTATAATGATCCAATATATGATTTTGTAGAATATTTTGATCCCTTTGGAGAATATGAATTTGAAAAAATAAAAATAAAAAATGAATTTCTTCCTAAAAATATAGTCAATTATTTAAAATCTCCAGGAAAAGAAATTCGTTATAATTCTAGTTTTTTACAACAACCTACATCTGTACCTACATCCTGTCTGGTTTATATTGTATGAAATATATAACTGAAAGAAATAAAGGTAAATCCCCTATTGATATATTATATTCATTTACTCAAAAACCTAGTATTTCCAATGAGGAAATTGTTACTTATAAATAAATGAAGTACCTCATTTTAGATTCTAAAATTACTAGTAAATCAGAAGATTTTACAATTGAATATTCCAACCCTTTTAATTTTAAGGAAATAGCTCTTCAGTCATTTTCTATGTACATTTCTTCGAATAATATTACTGACAAAAATAATAAATTTTCATATTTTGATGGTAAGAAATGGATAGATTTCACTATTCCAAATGGTCATTACAGTATAAAAGGTTTGAATCGTTACATGGTTAAATACTTTGGAAATGATCTTCCAATATTATTTGGAATTATAGAAGAAAGACAAAGGTTTGCAATTAAATTGAAAGATCATTATAAAATTGATTTATCCAAAAGTGAATTGTACAAAATTTTAGGATTTGAAGCAAAAATATATGAAGATGCAGAGCAAGAAGGTAAATATATAGCAGATATAGCTAATGGAAATGATAATATTTATATTCATTGTGATATAGTAAATGGTGCTTATATAAATCACTTTCAATCTGATGTGATTTACTCATTTACAACCACAAATCCTCCTGGAAGTTTATATTCTAAAGAATTTGAGAAACCTATATTTTTTCCAGTTAAATCTGATTCCATACATAGAATTAGAGTGAAAATTACAAATCATAGAGGTGAACTAATTGATTTAAATAGACAAGAAGTACAGTATAGATTTATAGCTAAATAAATGAATAAACACAGATTGCACAGAAAGAGTAAGAAAATAGAAGGAAGAGGTTTCTTTTCTGATTTAATAGAAAAAGCAAAACCTATTATAGAAGAAAAATCTAAAGATTTCATAACAGAAAAATTAAATGAGATTTTATCAAAAAAGAAAAAACATGGTGCAGGATTGAAAATTTTTTATTCTAAATAAATGAACAAAATTTATGATTTGAGTGATACCAGTTATTATTACAATAACGAAATTGAAAGCTTTGAATACAGAGAAATTAAACATGAGAATAGAGATAAAAACAATCCATATGAAAATGCTACATATAATTTCTTTATAAATGATACAAATGCTAATATATTATATTCTGAAGGTTATCTGCAACAAGAAATTAAAATTGTAAAAGGTGATGGAAGCAATATAAATAATGAAAATATTGCTTTTGTAAATGGTGGTGGTTTAATTAATTCGAGCATATTAACAATAGGAAATGCTGAAATTGAATCTACTATTAATTATAAAGCAATCATAAATCAAGTTTTAGGATTGATAAATTTCACACCTGATTATTCAACATCGGAAGCTACTAATATGTTTTTCTATATGGATACTTCTGAATATGCTGACAGAGATAATTTCAAATATAATGGAACTTTGGTTGATGCAACTAAAATTACTGATTTTTATAATAACTTCAAAATGAATGAAAAATATAATGATGGATTTGCAAAGAGATGGAAATTCACTAAAGGTAGTCAAACTGTAAGAATATGGATACCATTAAAATATAAATTTGATTTTTTCAGAGAATATAGAAAAGTATTTTCAGGATTTCAAATCAAAATAGAAATTCAAAGAAATAATAGTAAAAATATGTTATATACAGATATTCAAAATCCTGATTTCAAAGCAGTTTTTGAAGATCTATCTCTCTGGTTACCATATGTTAGATTCAAAAATTCAGCTGCTGTAAAATTCAATCAACTAAAATTATCTGATACTACAATAGAAATAAATTGGGATCATTATAATATTATCAAATCAAATTTATTTAATAAAAATTCTAGTGGATCTTATAATATTCCTGTAACATCTGATGAAGTTTTAAGTTTATACGTCATCCCTCAATATGATGAAAGAAAGGAAAATATGAGCCAAAACAATATGATGTTTGATAACTTGGATATGACAGAATGTTGGTTAATGATTAATAACATAAAAACTCCAACAGTAAGTTATTTCATGGATTTTAATAAAAAACATCATAATCGAATATATGCAGCTCTTTTAGAAGCAGGAATGAACAATATAAATGCAGAAACAGGTTGCATGATAGATTATTCAAATTTTAGTAAATACCCTATAATTTGTTTCAATCTAGAGAACCATGAAAATTACACAAATCTGAATAACTTAATGATCGAATTCAATTGGAGGTTAAAAAATAATACAACCAAAAATTACTTTTTCTATTTCATTTTGAAAGAAAGGAACAAATGCTCTATGAATATGAAATCTGAAGAAATAACTATGATTAAAACATTGAGAAAGCATAATGAGTTTTTTTACATTAATAAATGACAGCTTATTATTCTTTGTTTGATGATGAAATAAAAGAAGGACCTCCAGGTCCTCCAGGTGTAGGATTTAAATTAACAAACGATGGAAATTACGATATAGAAAAAAAGAATTTAAGAAATGTAAATGAACCAAAATTATTGAATGATTCAGCTACAAAATCTTATGTGGATAGAATTCATGAACATTTTAAAAATGATATTAGAAATTTATCAGATGCTTCTCTTATTCATTTACAAAATGAAAACTATAATGCAAAACATAAAAGAATTTCAAATGTGTCAGATCCAATAGACTTACATGATACAGCTAATATGAATTATGTGAATAAAATTGTAAAAGAATTAGAACACAGAAGTTTAATACACTCAGCTCAAGGTAGTTTTGATGCTAAAGATAAAATAATTAGCAATATAAAAGATCCTGTAAATGACAAAAATGCTGTTAATAAACGTTACTTTGAAAACAATGCTTTAGTTTTGAAAGAAAATGCTTTCGATGCTAATAACAAAAAAATAATTAATATTCCAACTCCTACTGATAAATACGATGTGTGTAATAAATATTATGCAGACAGTAAAACACTCATCAATAATAAAAAGAGTGATAATATATTAATAAGAGATAATGATGGATTATATGTACCTTCTTTAATTAAAAATGGTGTGCATAATTTTGGAAATGTAAGACTTTCAAGCGTTGCAAATCCTGTAATAAATAAAGATGCCGCAACAAAAGAATATGTCGATTCTCAAAATTTCTATGCTACTATTAAAGAGAGATATGCAACATATCATACAGGAGGTTTTAGACCTGTAGAATTCAATTTAATGAGATCTAAACTACTAGAACCTGATTTAAAACTAGTAACTAATATGCATATGAAAATTAAAATTTTTTCGAAATCTGAAAATCGTACACATAATCCTTTAGTACAATTACATATTGGAGAAGAATTTATATTTACTAGACCTTTAACACCTGAAACCGAATCGGTTACATGTTTTGCATATGGTAAAAGAAACGATCGTGTTAAATTATCAGTTGGTAGTGATGGACAATCAAATAAATTAAAACCTTTCTTGCATATAGAAAAAATAGATTATCTTTAAAAAAATACATGCAATGGCTTATATCTTATATTTTCAAAAACCTTGCATTTCTTATAATAAAAAACATACTTTTAAATATCCAAAAAAACACAAATTTTTATAATAAAACAGCTTAAAAAACTCAATTTTTATCGAAAAAACAGCTTAAAAACATAAAAATAATGCATTTTTTAGTGATCATTTTTTCGATGGGAGGTCAAATGTTTTTATTGAAATTTTGAAAGTGAAAAAAAGCTCTATTTTTCATTAAAAACAGCTTAAAAACACTAAAAATACTGCATATTTTAGTGAAAAAGACGTCATTTTTTAGTGAAAAACACACTTTTTTGTTTAAATTTTAAAAATCAAAAATGCTTTATTTTTGCAAATTTTTATCAAAAAACAGCTATAAAACTTGCAAAATAGGTCTTATTTTGCAAAAAATAATGAATTTTTTGAGTGTCCTCTAGCCCCCCCCCCATATACTACTACTAATATTTTAAACTAAAAGCTATAATAATATTCAGTATAATATCTGTCTTTTATCAAAAAGAATAGTCGACTAACTTGTCTAGTGGTCCGCCTGCTTGACTGCCGACAGGAAGGTACTGGGTTCGAATCCCGGCTCGGGCATGCGTGTACTTTCTCTCTCTATCTATCCTGTCTTTGTCCTTCCCTTGTGTGGATGAGGTGTGAATGGTTGCCTACCCTATAATCGGGTCCCTATGGCATGTGTGTGTACTGAAGAAGCAGGACTTCATACCAAATACGGTTCAGCTGGAAAAGTGAAGCAGCACACCCCAATTTGCCAGCCTAGCTGGCTCACGAGAACAACAAAAAGAATAAATTTTAAACTAAACCTCGTAACTTCATGTAGAAACTATCTTTGATTATGCTGAAAACTTTTTTAATCACCTATTATTCATTTGAATATTTTTATAATTCGATTATTATTACATATTATCATTATTTATTCGACTAATAGTAATAAGAAATGTGCGTATCTTACATTTTTGTTTAGCACAAAAATTTGGAAAAATTAATGACGCCTTACGAAAGTTATTAAAAATAACTTAAAGAAGAAGGCCTTAATAACTAAATAATTGCTCTCTAAGTATAAAGCAGTAATAAGTAGTATAAAAAATGAATATATATATTACGAAACCAATTACTGAAAGAAGAAATATTGCAATTTTAATAACTACGGAAAACACACACACTACGGAAGCCATAAGCATAAAAATACAAATTGTGGTTATATGATGAAATTCTGTTAATATATTTTATTATATGATTAAATTTCTTTATAAGAGGCGAAACTGCAAACTTAATTTATAAAAAGTTGGACTATTATGAGGTCTAATTAATAGAATTTATTAAAAATTCCCTGATAAGAAAATGTTCCTAATTATTATTTGTCTGATCAAGAATACTAAGAGATGAAATATATGTATTTTTAAAACAAAATTTATTATGTATTGCATCAGTATTTGCTGTTTTTTGTTCTCTAAATTAGTACAAATAATACCGCGAATTAATGATAAAAAATACTTTGTGGTGGTCTAGTTATTTAATTAATTAAATAGAACGTTTATTTTAAAAGTATTACAAAAAAGAAAATTTCCAGTTAACTAAAACTAAACAATTTATTCAGTTTGTACCCATCCTTAATGCAGATATATTAAGCAGGCTCATTATAATGTTAAAACTTTAAATCACAAGTATTATTAATAAATAATATTTTGCTATGCAAAATTTAAAAATAAATAAAAATCAAAAAAGAGATGTCTAGTACACAAACAATTCACATTAGAATAAAAAATATGTTATGTGGTAGATTGAAAACGAATTTTCAAAATGAAATATTTTAGAAACTATTTTACTTTGAAATTCTATGTATTTTAATCAATATGTAGCATCTGTTAATAGGTGCATTTAATACTAAAACTAATTTCTTTTAGATGTTGAAAAAACTAGCTAGAATTATGGAAATCAATTTTAGTTTATTTTAAGTATAACACATGATAACTAGTAGTATTTACTAAGATATAAAGTTTGACTTTATACGCTTGAAATAATCATATATTAATTACTTGACAGCTTCTTGCAAGTGAAGTATTCATTCATGTGAGTACTTTCAACAGAACATGAGAATCGATAGCTGAAGAATAAAATATACTGTAGGGAAAAGAAAATACATAGAAAGAATGTACGAGTGTGTGTATTTATGATGAGACATATAGACGGCTAAATATTAGAATCTACTATGGGGGAAAATAATATAAAGAATTCAATTAATCAAGCAAAAAGTGATATAGAACAAAGAAACTGATAAAATAGTGCAATTAAGGGACTTTAATTATAAAATATTAGTTGATTTAACCCAGACACTACATTGAGTTTCCTTCAAATCATTTTATATTTAGTTAAATACATTTATAATTAACATCTAAGTTATTTACATGGTTTAGATTTTACTAGAGGTAAACTTGTGCCTAGATTTCAGAGATACCATCCTTTTGCGGAGAGTTTATTCTTTGATAGAAATGAATTCCATTATATTTTTTTTCTTATTCACCATATCGAAAAAAGAAAAAATCCAAAGAATTTTTCTAAAAAATGTCCTCTATCTGAAGCTTTTATTTGGGAGTTTTAGTTAATTGAAACATAAGTTTTCCAGTGCATAAAAGAGTATACTTATTACAAAACATATTTTAATTTCTGTCCTCATTATGAACTGAAAAGATAAGCATTCAGTGAGTGCAGGATTTTCATTTGTTTAAAATCACACTTCATAAAAATTTAATGAAATCCTTTCGAACTGGAGTTTTAATTTAAATGTGAAAGTTTTAACATATGAAAGTACATGTTACGAAATTTACTAAATTAACTGTATTCGAAAACAGTTCGATTTATGGTATATAATCACAAAAAATAAACATTAACTAAAAATGAATCGTGAGGTGGTTTGAAAACTCCTTTTAGATGAAGAAGTTCAAACTCTTTCCATTTAAGTTAAATGGTGAAGAACTGAGAAAAGTGAAATCGTATTCTTTGCTGATGGAAAAACAATACTTTTTGAAACACCAAAAAATAATTAGGAATACCATTATTTTTAAAGAAAATCCTGAGAATGTTGAAGAGAGGGGGATCCGATGCCATTAGTAATTTTTTTTCCCAGTTCCAATGAACTTAGGAGATAATTTTAAAAGGATAAAAAGAAACACATGCTTCTTTCTTGAAGCGTGAAGTGTTCTGGAATGAAATCCGCTTCAATTAATTATATAAGCAACTTTACAGGGCGTTCCAACCAGCATGTTTTCTGTTTTAAAATAATTAAAGGCGAAATAAGACCAAGCAGAGACATGAGCCAGAGACTGACGGAAGTTCATCCAAATCCTGTTTTCAATTCAACGCTGGATTCTAAAGAAGGATTTTGTTTATACAGACACACAATGTTTTTCCTGCTTAGTATTACAAACACATTTCCTTAAAATATTCAAATTTAATCAATTACAAAATTATTAAATTATCATGTTCATTTAAAACAACACTGGAATTAAATAATCATTCAAAAATATGTTTTCCATTTCGCGAAAACTCGATACGTCATCTATAATCGATATAAGTCTTACAAGGATCATAATTTAATATATAAATTTTTAATTTAATTAAAAAAGCGCTTGCTTCCTTTGTCACTTCTGGAATTATTTGTTAAAAATTCAAAAATGAACTCTGAATTCATCAATGCATTTCAATGTTTTTTATCTTATGAATGTAATTTTAAAACGAGAATAAGGTCATACATTAATACTTTTTAGATCTTGCATATTTGATAATTCAAAATAACACATTTTATGTGTTCATTGTAACCTGAATGTTTGTAATATATTTATATACATTTTATCATTAGCTATTTAATTAAATTTATATCTATCTGTCTATCTATCTATCTATCTATCTATCTATATATATATATATATATATATATATATATATATATATATATATATATATATATATATATATATATATATATATATATATATATATATATATATATATATATATATATATATATATATATATATATATAATGAATGAATATGAAGTTAATAGTGTGAGATGTTACATATTTACTTAAATTTCTTACTGTAATTGACTAAGAAATCTAAATTTCATACTCACCAAAGGAATTTAAAAATTATAGTTCACAAAAGTAATTCTATAAAATTATATACTTTTGCATTGTTTCACTGAACTTAATTTCTAAATTCAAAAATAAAAATGTAAAGCTGAAATTAGATATTTTTACTTTCAAATTTACTTTAAATGATTTTCATTAGTGAAACTTCGATATAAATTTTTCTCTGATAATTAAATATCTCCATGTAAATTTTAAGTGTTCTTAATAAATAAAAATGGACCAATAAAAGGGACAGGCCTGCTAATCAAGTGAAAAAGGCTCAATTCTTGAATGCCGTGATGTTTTCCATGGAGACTGGATGAATAACATTTATCCTACGTCATAAGAAACACACGTCATATTTCTTTTCATTTAATAATAGTGCGTTTCTTTTATAAATTTCAAATAGCACGCAAAACCAGAAAAACATAAATAAATTGTTTTTTCCTACCTAAACATACAATTCCGTATTTGCAGAAAGTAGGTTATTTTAAGAATTCACCGTTGTAGATTTGTATTGGAAATCTATTGGAAATGGATACCTCACGAAAATATCTTTCGTTTTTATTTGGAATAAAAACAAAATTTGACTAAAGGAAATTAACGATCAATCAAGATTTAGGTGTTACAATAGGGAACTATGCAAGAAAATTGCGATATATTTTCAGTTCATACACTTATGATATTTAATTTATTTTACAAAGAATTAATTCCAAAATAACTTCAAAAAATTACATATATTTTTTTAAGTTATTTTGGAATAAATTCTTTGTAAAATAAATTCGTAGTAAAAATAATCCTCTCTACATAATAAATGATGTTTATTTACCAAAAGAAATTGGGAAATATTTTGCAAAAGTAATCCAGTAGTTTAAAAGATTTCCAAAATATAAAATTTGCTTAGCAGAAATGATCTAGAAGTGCTTAAAGTAGGTTTATTTCACATCGAATACAGTTTACAGTACATTAAATATTGAATATATATATATATATATTATTTTTTATGCAGTTATCTCAGAAAACGTAAATTATACATCACAAAAGAAAGTATCTAATAGTTATTAATGGAGTCAATTCAACTTTGATAAAATATATGCTACAGTAAATCTTATGGTAAATATTTTGAAATGTTTACAAATATTTTTCAGGTTTGTAATGCGGAAACTTTTAGATAAATACCCGTTCATAAATATTTACTGATGTTAATGATTAAAGTTGAATAGAAATTTTTTTTCAGAACTACAGAATAATGTTTAACTTTTCTTCGTATTTAAAAAATGATAGTTGTAGTCTATGCATATAAATATCACATCCTATAAATATTTAAGCTGATCTTTATGAAAACTGGTATGATTTAAGGTATTGGCATCCAAAAATATTACTCATTTTAATATTATATTGTATAAAATGAATATCTTTTAAAGTTTTAAATCAAGTTTATTTTTCGAATAAATCATTAGATGTAAAATTTTTATTAGTTATCAAGTATTAATTAATATTGTATTAGTTATTAGCGAGTGATTTTTTTAAATAATCTCGACATTCCATAATTATAAAATCGCTTTGTTTCTTATTAAAAATCGTATGAGCTTTCAAAATCATTTGCTTTTAAAGTCTTATGAAATGTTTAAATTTGCATTACAAAAATGTACAAATAATGGTATTAAAAAAGGGGGTTTAGTTAATAGTATGATATTTCGCACATATAATATCACATTTAAGATAAATTCAAATATTACTCATCGTAAATTAAAAGATAAAACAAAACTGCTTAGACATCATGAAAAAGAGAACATTATCATGAATACTCAAGATGTCATGAATTGGAATACTACTTGGGATAGTGATATTTCACCGATGAAAATGTTCATTCAAACGGTAGTATTCGGTAGATGTACTAAACGATAGTATTTATTACTAGTATGATTTCAAAGTGGAATTTCTAGATGAAAATCAATAATTATGTTGTTGACTTTGTGATGGTATCAAATATTTTGCAAATGAGAGTAAATGGGATTTGAAACGAATTCTTTGAAAATATGGATTCTCGTTTTATCAATAACTGCATTGTGATAAACTTATATTCTTTGGTTCACTTTTAAAAAGGTCAAACTGAAAATTTCAATAAAACAATGCGCTTTAAAATGTCTCTAGATCAGCTGAAAAAAATTTGGCTTCAGAAAGAAAAAAATCGAAATATTAAGCTGTAGCTGATTTAAATTCCATAGAAAAATTGTGGGGTCCTTTCAAGTATGCAACTACCTTCAATATGATTTTGCATTCGAGTTCTCGAGAATTACAAGTTCATGAATAAAGGAAACTTTTATCAGAAACTTAATTGGTTCAATGAAATAGGGAGTATTCGAAGTTACTCGGAAAAGTAATGAACCAACATCATTTTGGTTTTGTTAAAGTAATATAAAATTTTGTCAGATTTAAATGGGAAAATTTTAATTTGTTGATAAAGTAGTTTTAGTATATTCAATTATGTACTTTTAAAATAATATATTATACTTTTTATTTACTTACATCAATTTATCACAATTTTAAAAAAAATATATGCTTTATTCTATCAAAAAGTCTTAAAAATGTAGGAATCTTATGATTTTGAGTAATAACTATAAAATTCTCAAAATAACGAATCCTAAGTGTTTTAAGATGAGTGTTATCAGTAAACCATAAAAGCAATATAGAAGACTAAAGCTTTGAAGAATAATTCCAATTGAATAAAATTTAATAAAGGCTTAACTGTAAAGATTATTATTTTAAAATACAATTTCTCGTTGAAATGCGGGTTATATAATCATCAGAACTCCTTATATATACAAAATAATATTTTTAACTTTATGTTATTAATTTAAAATAAATTTTCTATTAATGCTATAACTGTATGATTAGAATGTTTTTTCATTGAATATGATGAGGGGAATTTTAAAATTATTTTTTCCTCTATCAATACATGGGATCAAATTTTCGTAAAAGAGGTTAACTTCTTTAAAATTAAGTAACGGTAACTATGCGGTGAATAGAGATCGCAAAATAGTTTGAACAAAACTTCACGAATACAGCTATAAAAAAATGTTTTAGCAACACATTTAAAAAGTATTTTTTATACTGTGAGAATAGGGACTGCATATAAAATTATCGCGTAGAAAGTGACTCAGAACATTAGGAGATAACTAAGAATTGCTTTTATAAAGAATCAAAACACGAGGCTTGTACTTTCAGAATAACGATACTCCGGTAAAGAAAAGCAGAAAAGTGAACTTAACGAAAATAACGCAAATATTTTCAAAGCAAAATTCAATGATAAGAAAACATATATAGGCCAGTATTATATAAGAACTTCAAAGAAATGAATATATATAGAATGGAAATGAGTATATGTTTGTAAACTACATTTATGTATTCAGTGCTTTGAAAAATAAATGTTGATCACTATATAAATAGTGATGTCAGTGCTTTTTATATAAATGTTGATAACACGATACATATGTGACGTAATTGGTTTGGGCAATACTTATGTAATGGAATCAAATACAAATGAAACATTAAAAAATTCAAGGAATATTAAACTACTTTATTTTTTATTGATAATTTTGACAATTATATTCCAGTTTGACTAACATTTTCATGCACTGCACAAAACAATTCACACAAAAAAATCTTACAAAAATGACCACACCAAAACAAGTTTAAGTGTCAAGATTCAGAAAAGTGGAATTTGAGACATAATGGGTTTGGTGGTTACGTGGAAGCAATCAGTAACATTTTAAAATAAGTAGAATGAATGATAAAACCAATGAAATCGGTTGATGGAAATGTAAAGAGTTGTATGTTGTCTTTTGGAATTAATTAAGGATTTTTTTAAAATGAAGTGTAGATAACAAGTTTTATACAATTGTGGTGCTTATACAACGTTATTTAATCTTAGGTCTGAAATTATATTTCTCATATTTGAATTATAAGTTTTTGAAAATAATTAATTCAGAATTTCGTTTGTTGATCATACAAAGTTTTCATTTTTTAAATTAAATATATAAGGAAAATAAAGAGCATATATATATATATATATATATACAAAAAAATACAATAATATATATAAAAATTGAAAAATACAAGAATGAATACAAAAATTGAAAAGTGCAAGAATAGATACAACAATAGAATTACTAAAATATTGTTAATAGTACATTTTTATAAAATTAGTCAAAAACCAAATTGAGAATAATAATCAAATACTAGATGGAGAATAATACATTGAAAATACGAAATATAGTAAGCAGATGGAAAAATTTTCAATATGTAGCTTAAAATTTCAAAGAAAATAGAATAAAGGAAGACGGAATAAATTATTATTTTGATTTTGGTTTTTGATCAATTTTATAAAAATTTACTAATAATTATATATATATATATATATATATATATATATATATATATATATATATATTATTTATAGATACCTTTTCAGGTAGGAAAACTACATTTGTGTGAAAATGAAGTCTTTCCCCTTTGTTTTCGTCTTTGGCCTCCTCCTGGTTATCAGCATGGCGCATGATTCCCCTTATATTGTCGAAGGTAAGACTGATAAAACATTTTTTTAAAAAAGTTTAAATTAAAGTTAGTGTACTTAACTAAATTTTAAAATATACTTTGATTGGTTAATTGCATCTGCAATATTGTAATTAGATTATTTTTAATATGCTATTAAAGGTGATCGATATAAAAATTTACTATTAATAAATGTTTTAATTGATAAAAAATGAAACTATTCTTATATTCAAGATCATTTCAATAATTTAACATTCTTAGTTATTTAATTGTTAAATTTATTATATTCCCAATAAATTTATATAAACAGTTCTTATCAAAACCTTGAATATCTTTGAATCTTTGAAGTAGATACTCAAATAGATGATTGGTATAAAGTTTTTCAAAAATCCATAAAGCCTTCCATTATACCTTCCATAAGCACGGCATATATTTTTAACAAAGAAGAGTTAGTTTCCTTTGTGGAGAAGGTAAATTAGTTTTAATAAAGCATTCAAGTTATTAAAATGCAATTTTTATCAATCATTCTTGAGCCATAGATGCATAACAGTTCGAAAAGCTCAGTTACTTGGAGTTATAATACTATTTATTCTAAGATTCTTATTGAAAATGTGCCTAATCTATGGTTTCTTAGACCTATACTCGTGTAATTATTCCTCCAGAGAAGAATGTTTACATCAAGCTAGTTGACTACTTATGAATTATTGGTATCTCAACCATGGATGTTTCCATAATGTGGTCACAAGACTTTTATTTCGTTAAATATTTTAAATACCATAGAATAAATTGGAATGAAAATGCTGAAAAATTACATTTATTCTGGATTAATTTTTGATTTCCAGATGGAGTTAACCAACCCATGAGCTACACACGCAACTAGAATTTAAATACAGAATTTAATCAAACTTCTTAGAGTGAATACTTAGATGAAAAATAATAGAATAAAGTGCCCCCAAATTTTAGATTTTAAGAATTTACTTTCTATCTACATATGTATCTAATTCGAATTATTATATCTTTAAAACTAAATTTCAATTACTTAAAGATTTATAAAAATATCATCTGTATATATTTGATAATATTTATTCATGAACCACATTATGTTCATTTGAATAATAAAATTTTATTGTGTTTCAGTGTTCGCAAACTTTATTTTTTGATACAAACTTTATTTTTTGACTCGCAAACTTTATTGATTAATGCAAATTCCATTTAATCACAGCACTTATGTTTAACCATATATTTTCCGTTTTATTTTTGAAATATTGCCCTATTTTAATAGCGTTTAACATATTCATTAATAATAAAAATTTCAAAAGCGTGGAAGTTTTTAATTGTGTTTAAACTATTTATATTTCCTGCTAAATCATTTTAATGATTACGAAAACAACCTATAAGGAATTTATTAACTTGAAATCTCCTCACGAAAATATTAAACAAAACAACTCGAAGGAACAATTTTCCAAAGACATTTTTAATGGGATATATTTCAAACACTTAAATTTGTTTCATAAGAAACTTTCAGAATAAGGAATCCTGCTTGCATTTATTATACTTTTTCCTTGAAAGCGCAGGTCGCAAATGGCTTAAGAGACAATTTAACCACCATAATAACTATTTTATTCATTCATGAATTACAAAAATGATTCACGCTGGCTGAAATTTTTTATACATTACATTTTGAACTTAAAAATAGACCTATAAAAAGTAAGTTTATTTATTTTTTCAGAAACCACGAGTGTTTTGATGATACAACTTCTTTATTATTCATTAAATCTGAGATAGCTCTTATCTTCTAATCTTATCATTTATTGTGAAATATTTTATTTTTATGACATGATATATATACTAATTAAAAAAAACCTAAAGAAAAATCTATTAACGCAATTCCGTTGTGTAGTTGAATAATTTATATTACAAAGCTCTCAATATATATATATATATATATATATATATATATATATATATATTATAATTAACTGTGTGCACGAGGAAATAACCAATATGACCATTTTAGTAAATAGCACCTAATAATACTTTTGTTTCATGTAAATATAAGTTAAATTGATTGATACCACAGGTAAAAATAACTGAAAATCTTATAAAATTAATTTAATACTTATGAAACAAAAGTTTGCCTAGTGATAATTATCATGATTTTACCCTCGAGTCAACATTTACAGAGAATACTTTATGTCTCGATAATGAGTGACTTCTTCAGTCAACACTTTTTAAATATGATTCTTGGCGAACGTACTGCTTTAATCGAAGAGAGATTAGAATCTTTGAATTCGTTGCTAAAATTAATATGAAAATGGCTTAAAAGGATGCAATTCTTGTAAACTTGTTAAAAATATCTTAGGCAAATCAAAACTTCTTAGAAATCAGAAAATTTCTCCTGATTTATGTTTAATCAAGTTTTGGGTATTTCATAAACATTAAAAAATACACATTTTAATGAACCAAAGTCAATCAGTTTAAGAAAATAATCTTTCTTGAATCATTTGATAAAAAATACAGATCTGTTATATTTACTGTGGCAGCATTGTTTATAAGATGAATTAATAGGTAACTCTTTTAGGCAAATATACAGTAGGAAATTTCGTAGTGTTTGCTTCAAGTAAAAAAGTATGCACTATCTGCCAATAAGCTCTTGGACAATCATGCAAATGAAAATATTTTTGATCCTGATTTAAGTCATACTTTTTGTATGTAAATATCGTGGAAGGAACATCATTAGCATTAGTTACATGAAAGATGCCTCGCAATTCAAACTGTCGGGCTTTAAAAAGTTGTCGTATCACAGAAATGGCCTATCCTTAAAAGACTAGTGAATTTAACATTCTAAAATCAACAGTGGTTTTTGTGATAAAGAAGTAGAATATAAATGGGGATTGTCGGAAGTGTTCGTCCCGCAGATCCCTGAAACTAAGAGGTAGAGATCCACAAGAGATGTCTAAAAAAATAGAAAAAACTGCTCCAAACCGATGACCTACATTCTCCAAGAGTTCCAACATGCATCCCTGACTGTTGTTTTGATAAATACCATACGCAGTGAAGTATATTTTTATGATCTTGTTTCCACCCATAAGCCTTCGAATACAAAATATAACTGTGGTGTTCGGTTGAGATGGTGTGAAGTACTTCAAAATTGGACCACGGATGAGTGGAGATAGATCCTCAAGCGTGATGAAACGAAGTTAAAGATCTACCAGTCGGATTATAAAGTCTAATGTTGGCGTATAACTGGAGAACTATTTGCCATAATGTATTGTGTCTACAGTACATTTTAGCAGAGGTAGAATTATGGTCTGTGGGTGCTACTCTTGGTATGAACTTGAACTTTTGATCCGAAATTTATGGAAGGTTTGGTTCAACGATGACTCCTACTCTACTATTCTAGAATAACAGTTTACTTCTTACGCTGTGTCAATTTTACTAGTTAAATCATTGTTAAGGCTAGATTGACGATGCCACTAGTCTCTTTGCGACGACCACCTTGGATTGGTATGCTGACAATGGGGTAAACCGATCGGACTCGCATGACAAAAGCCCAGGCTTAAATCTTGAATATAAAATACCTCTGGAATGAATATAATTGCTGAATTAACTGGTGAAACAACCGTGCAAAATCGATGTAATAACTTATGTGTCTTCTCCAAGTAGAGTGGAAGAAAGTAACACTGTTCATCATCCAAATGCTTGTAAAATGCATACCCTGTTGGGTTAAGGCTGTAATTACCTCACGTGTAGTTTATAAAAGTAATTGAATAAATAAATTGCTTTTATCACAAGTATCCGAATACTTATTGCTAAAGACTTTATGTTGACATCAGCAATAAAATGAAAATGCTTTGAATGAACTATATTCAAATTTCTTGCATTGGTTCACAATACATTAAAATAAAATGATCAGTTCAGTCATTTTTCATATTTTTATAATAAAATATTAAACAAAGTATTCGCATGAGAAAAGAAACCTTTAAGTCAATACCCTGAAAAACAAGTGGAAAATCCAGTTCCAGTAGAATCATGTGTTTGTTTTAGATACTGGTGAAGTAAATACTTAATTTTGCATGAGGCAGAACTCCAAAAACTAAAATACAACACTTCATTACCAGAGAATCTCAAAACACTTCCTAACTTTTGTAGTTTGCATTTGATCTTAAAACGCTGGAATTTTTCAGAATGATCTAATACTGCTGTGTATTTGTTGCTACTGTAAAGTTTAAGCCAAATAATGTGGACATTTAAAAATAGTTCTTGAATTAACTTAAATCGAAATTAACTTACAAATTTAAAACATTTCATCAAGAAAGTTGGGATAAGTCCTGAGCTAAGAAAAGATGCATTCTGAGCATAACTGCCAATGTGGTGGAGTTAATTATAAAAACATTCCCACAGCAGCATTATTGATATACCTGCAACAAGTGGATGACCCACCAATTGTGACACATTTATTAGTCTTACTTTATTTTCATTTTTTAAAGTTATGGAAATTTTGTTTGTTGAAATATTATAATTTCATCATCAAAATTTAGATCAATAATTGAGGCGTACCCAACTAGCTTTTGATTCTGTTATAATTTAAGTATCTATTGCTGATCTAATTTTGTGTAAAGCTAGTGAAAAAATTTAAAAAGTTCTTAGTATCGGTTTTGATGTATAGGTTTGATTATTTAATTTTCCATTATGCAAAGATACAACGAAAGATTTCATTCAAACTTAATTATAAAAATTACAAGTGATACGTGAAGTGCAATCATTTACGCCACTTCAGTCCTATTACATATTTTCAATAGTTCAAGTGTATCTCGATGGAATCTATTTGTTTTGTCGTTTACTACCAGTTATGCTTATTCCCGGAAATAACTCCATACTACTAGCATATCCATATAAATTTTATAACACAGTGTTGCTGATATTCGACTTAACGTGAAGTTCTTAATGAAGAGAACAATGTATGCGTCATATCATTAAAATGATGGCAATTTAGTACTACAAGAGAAATATGCAGATTCAATTGTATCGCAAGATAGATTTAAGATTTTAACATAGTCATCAAAAAATGTCACCAAGTTTGGATTTATATTAGTTAATGCGATATTATTTATTGAATGTATAATGGATCCACAATCTCTGTGCTATATTCAACCCACTTATATTGAGTTTCGTTTCAGGAAAATTAATCCCTATATTATACTCAAATATATGGAATATTAATAATGAAGGGAAGTTAATTTTAACAACAGATTTGCTCTGTCAGAGCTAAAACATTAAAAAGTTTTAAAAATAGCATTTATATTGATAAAATATGAAATTATACAACTTATTAATTTTTATTCCAGGGGATTATGGCGCTGGAGAATATGATGATAAGGTGGATGTGGTATTGTTACCTTTCGACAAGTGAGTATCCAATAATACACAGAAATAACTATTCCTAAAGACTCAAAATTACTCAACCAGTATGAAAACTAATAGCTGCGTTTTGGAGAATATGCTCTTTAAAGTGCTCTTTATATACTATTTAATAGCAACTAAAAAAATTTCTAACATTGAAAATAAAATTCAATATTAATCGCTATTTATACTATGTAAACATAATTTAGATATGGTTTCATACATATGAGTTGAATGCATTATTTAATAAGACATTATAATAAGCAGGGAAGATAAGTGTAGTAAAATGTTTTATATTTTGAGCTTACAAAAAGAGAAATTATTAAAAATATTTTCTAAATATTAATTTTCAATGGTATTTTGTGTCAGTCACTTTTTTAATTTAGGTTGCACTTTAAGCAAAGTTTTCGCAAAGATTGCTCTCTGTACTTTAAAATATATACATTCATGATATAATTAAGTAAATATAATATCCGTGAAAAAAACTATTATAAATTTTTTTAAGAAAATAAAATCTTTTACACAATTTATTTACAACAAAACAGTTTTGTAAATTTAGGGAGTTATATATATATATATATATGTATATATATATATATATATATATATATATATATATACATATATACATATATATATATATATATATATATATATGTATGTATGTATGTATATATATATACATACATATATATATGTTTTCATTAGCTTCAAAACAATAGAAAATCTACGAAATTTTTATCGGAGAATCTAAATATAAATCCTCAGGGAAAATTGAACACACTTTATTCGATAAATAAGTTAACTGATTGTGCTCTAAGCGGATTACTATATTTGCTTGGAAACAAAATTATTACAAAGTGCATCTTAATTATCCATTGTTCTTTCGTAATAAAAATATGTGAATTAAAATGAAGCAATTCCAAATAATCAGCGTAAAGCTAAATTTATGAAATAAAATTTCTTTAATTTTGTTTTCATTATTTTTTATTTTTAATACTTAGGATTTTCTTCATCAAGTAGGTTTTCTCAATCCTAGAAAAACATTGAACCTGATCAAAATTAATTCCACTTCCTGGTTTCGTAATATGCACGTTGTTGACTTCAAATATATTGATTGACCATCTAAACTGTCATCGTTAGTAATTGATTCGTCATTAATGCGTGAGTTGAAAAATGAAAACCTTGTAAAAAGAAAAATATGATATACAGATTAGTGTTTACAGTGGTTCAGTAAGTAATGATTCCGTGCTAAGCACACACACAGAAATGTCAATCAAAAAGAGAATTTTGCTGAAAACAAATGAAATTATACCATGTTTTTGATTAAAAGACATTCATTTCATTAAGTAATAGAATTTAAAATTAATTGAACCGCAAATGGTGAACACCTCTCCCATTCCACTAAGGTAAATTTTATTTTGACTTCATTCAAATGTATTTATAGCAGTAATTTATGGATTTTATGCGCATACAGATATAAGGAAAAACTTGCATCCAACTACCATTGAATTTAACTTAGTTGACTTTAGAGAAAGAATACGAAATATAACTGTCTTCTTCAAATTATATTTGAAATTATCAAGCTATACAAAGATTACTCTAATACTTTATGATAAATGATAATAAAAAATGCTCTTGGTATTTTTATAATATAATTAAAATTGTTTATAAATTAATATCTTCATTTTGGTAGTGTTTTAATTATTCTTCGAGTGAAACTCATCTGAATTTGAGGCAAAATTCCTTCCAAAAACTATTATAATAGCTCAAGTAAAATATGTACTGAATGATGTTCACTGTCCAGTCATTCTGGTGTAGCTAGTAACTCTTCCTAGCTTATTCTGCCCAATATTTTAATGAGGTCTACAAGCTTTATGCTTCCCCCTTTGCCGTACTGAAACAGACATCTCACTACGTTCTTAATTTCTTTCCCAAGGTGAACATTTGATTTCACCTTGGGAAAATAAAAGTCACTGGAATAGGAGTTTATGCAGGCAATTGAATATAGTTTCAAGAAATATTTTCATAAAAACTTGAACTTTTCTTGTTCCAGACCACAAAATATTATTTGTATTTGTTGATAGCCTTTATCTGTCTTCATATGCTTCAGAGAGATGAAATTCATTTTTATCAAAATAGTTAAATATCTTAAAATGTTGACTAGATACCATTTAATATGCAATTCTTTAAATCAAAAACTTAGACATATCAAAAAATACGTATTTCAAATTCAATAAGTGTAGTATAATGTATTTATACTTTTAAGAATTTTTAGATCTTAGATAAGTGTCATGCTTATCATTGATTGTAAGCTTATCTATGTAAATGGATAGAATGCACAATAATTTTATAAAATTTTATTTTTACTTATTCCCTTTTTAAAGAAAGTAGTAAATTTAATTAATTGAACTGGTTATTCGTTGTTTTAAGAACTTTGTTAAAATGTTCAAATAATTTTAATCACGATAGAGTGTTAGGTATTTTAATCTTTAAACCTTTAATCGTAAAACATATTTTTTATATGTTTTATGTCATATTTAAACCTTTAATCATAACAAAATTTTTCTTGCTACTAGAAATTTGATATAATAGTACACAAAATATGTATAATGTATTTAAAAATATTTTGTGTTATGATAATACAGTGTCATGATCTCATCCCACAACTAATGGTAATAACAAAAAGTCTTCTTCATCAAAATCCTGAGATCTTGGTCAAAACTAAATGTTTATCCATTTTAGGCGTAGCAGCTGCATCCGCCGTGGTGGAAGCTGCGACCATCGTCCAAACGACTGTTGCTTTAGCTCTGCTTGTCGCTGCAATTTGTGGGGCACAAATTGTCGCTGCCAAAGGGCTGGCCTCTTCCAACGTTGGGGTCGAAAATAATGACCACACTGACTTGAAATTTGAGAACAAGGGATAATCCCATGAAATTAATTGTTTGTGTGATCGTCATTTTAGATGTCCTGTGATTTCCGGAATGATTAATATCTGCTTTTGTATGCGTCTTTATGTATGTAACTCATGTACTCGCTGTCTTTAAAGTACAAAATATTCAAAAGTATGCTTTCCCAAAGTTTTGATCTCTAGGTTTCAATTTGCCAGTTGAAAGACGCATTTGTCTATTTTATGATATAATCAACCAAAGCATTTGTGAATTCATTTTTAATTCAAACCGAATCTAATTTAGTGTTAGCAACATAAATTAAGGCCTCAAAATTTGCAAAGTTTATTTGTTCAAATTTATGTACTAATGCAGAAAATAGTTTCACAGAAAAACATTTAAAATACTTCCCTGCAAATAAAAACTAAATAAATGCAAATAATTTAACTGAATATGAACTTAAGAAAGTGAATATTTATATTTATATAAATTTTTAATACTAAATTTGTTAGAGTACAAACATATTTCACTCTATTTATGAAAGCCAGATATGTTTTTATGATTATTAATTTATTGAACGGTCTTGAGATTTATTCTTTATATAATTCATTCATATAATTACTCAACTCTTACAGTTATTTACCAAAATATTTTAAAAACTTCAAAATTTTTGCAATCAAGTCTATTTATTTCACAATTTTTTACCAACATGTTAGCAGTGTAAAACGTTGCAAATATAATAAAATTGTGTGTAAATATGTTTATTATAAAAATTTAAATTTCCCATAAAACATGAGTTTTGAATTTTCAAGACATCTTTTTTAAGTAAAATTATTTTTATATTAAAATTATATACAAGTTTAGATACAATATTTATAGGTGTGATTAACTATAAAATAATAAAATTGTGTTTCTAAAAAGCGTTTCATTGAAAGAAATTTTCTTTTTATAACAATCTTGTGCCAATTTTTGAAATTTAAAGAATAAAATGTGTGTGAAAATAAGTATAACTATTAAATTCCAAACAAATTGAAAAATAATAATACAGAATTAATTGTTATTATGCATAAAATAACAAAGTATAATTTTTAATAATTTACATATAAAACTTAAAGTGAATTTTTCAAATAAATAATAGATACTGAATTCGTAGAAGTAAAAATTAATCAATTATTTTACTAACTATTAATTTCCTGTATTGCTAATTTTTGTCTGATTTCTTAGCCCATAATTTACAAGTAATAGATTTTGTTGCATTCATTAACAATAAAAGTATTAATTTTTTTCAATAATGAATGATGAAAAAAATTTAAAATAATTAAATTAAAAAATGAGATTATTATTAAGTCTCTTGTTTGAATGAAGGATTAATAAAAGTATATCTTTGATATAGGCCTAATATTCATTTCATAAATTTTATGCAATTTTTATTCAGGACTATCTACAGAGAAGTAAAGAACAAATTTATTTGAAAAGAACTTAAAATTAAACTTAATTGCCATATTATGTGTCATTAGTTTACTTTTAAATGGTGAGTTTATATTTTTATTGGATGTTTTGTGTGCACACATACTTTCATTTTTTCTTAATACTATATTGAAAAACATTTTTACTAATTTATTTGAAATAAAAATTCCTTGAATGCAGTTATTTTATAAATTAATCTAATTAAAGTACTTCTCTCAGAAAGCCTAACATATTTTCATAATTAATAAAATCTTAATATATTTTATCACGGTTCTGTTTACAAATAACTTACCAATGCATCATTTTTAGTCAGGAAAAACAATCTATTTATTGCCCAAATTTGAACAAAATTCGTTTTAAAAAATTTTATATTTGATAAATTTTTAAGGAATAAAAAGATAACTATTTTTGTATACCCTTCAATGATTTGAGATATATGTTTTACTTAAATGTTCAAAATTATCATATATGAAAGAAAATCTTTTAAATTTAGTAGATATATAAGAGGAATATTCTGAACTGAAACAAGACAAATGCGTCGCTTTTAAATTAAAGCTTTTCTAACAATTTTTATTAATGACTTAAAAAGCAATTATTTGACAGCCAAAGAGCTTATTTATTTTATTTCGTATTTTACCACTTTTTACGTACTGTTTGATAAAAGAGAGAAAATCTAAAATCAAATAAACTTTATATATAACCTGCTGAAATATTTCTATAAAGATGTAGAAACTTTGCATAACATATATATGATATATTTTCATGAGAAATAAGCATAGCGAGTAAAAACATGTTTCGTAAGTGTCTCTTTATGTATGACTATAAAATTGTAGCCGTAGTAACTGTAATTGTAACCTCTGAATGTTTAAATGTTAGATAAAATAAGATGAGTAGATTTCTTAAATAATATCTCTTTTGTCATAAATGAGCATTAAATTTAGGTTATTTTTGTATTATTATTTATTAAATATTTTCCCATTTGCTTTAAAGGCAAAAAAGGATATAGTAACATAAAAAATTTCAAAAGTGAACATCCTTCCTTCAAATTTTATATCATAAGTTTTAATTTAATTACATTTTACTCCTAGAAAATATCATAACACTAAAAATAATGGTATCTAACTGACACTAAAATAGTTGTCAACTAAGAAACTTAAGTATATTGTTATTTCATAAGTTAAATTTATTTTACAAAAATGTTATACATTTTACGCCTATTATCTATAATTAAAGAGTGGTTTATGATTAAAAACTCGTAATATTATTAAATTCTTTATTTGAATATTTAAGATAAATATCTCTATACTATGTAACTCCCTTACAACAAATTTCATTGCAAAATTTAACAAAAAAGAGAATTCTAGAAATCTTTAGTGTTGTTTCTATTGATATTCTACAGTATTTTGGTATTAATATTGTAATTAATTACAAAAATTAACAAATATTTAAAATGTGACAAGGCAACTAGAGATTTAATAAAATTAATTTTTTTTTACTTTATGAATTATTTGCAATATAATGCCATTGTTATCATTTATTATTACTTTTATTATTGTTAAGAAATTCAACGGCTTCGGCGAATGTCTTCCAAAATCATGTTCTGTTACATGTTTTTACCTCATTGATGTGTTTGTGTGATTTTCATAATAACTCATTTAATCATTTAATACTAATTCATCGTTAAATATTTATGTAAATTATTTTATGCACATGCATACATATATAATGATCACTTTTTTAAAATTAATTAATGCTATTTCTAAATGAAAAACTTAAAATATATCTTCTATTTAACAACATAGCTGTCAAAATTAATGATTTTTCGTTTTTAATTCAGCAACTAATTTATTTAAGCGATCATCAGGGAAATTATCATATAATACTCGAATATTTCCTATTTTTAGCATTGAGTATATTTTCAATTCATTGTTATGTACATTCTGTATGAAGGAAAGGCATTCCCAAAAATAGGACTATATATAAAAATTATTTTCTGTAAAGTATCAAACATAAAACCACTTTATGGTATTTATGTACAATTAAACTTCGATAATTTCCCATTATAAGTGAACAGGTGACAATGCATATGTATGTATTTGGTGTTCGACAAAAATGTATCTACAAAGCCTAAGAACCAATGTAATGGTCGATGAATACATATTTCTTACTTGCACTAATGAACTAGAGTACCAAGTACAAAGTTATCTAGGCCAGCTTAAAGCACTTCTATTTCTTTCTTTTCTGAATAGTTTGGCTTCATCAACGTTTGACGGGGACAGACGTAAAGAAAGATGTTTTTGAAGTGACTCGATTTCACCTTTTTCAGCCAATTTTTATTTGCAAAAATGAAGTGAAAACTTTTCTAAAAATTGCAATTTTAAACATAATTAATTTTTAAATTAAGTCCTGTACTTTTAAGATCTTAAGCGTGCTTCAGCTTTTCATGGAAAACTTTTTCGAATATTTTATATCCTTATCTCTTTAATACTTAGCTGATCAGTAATGATCCTAAATTTTATGTAAATATCAAATCGAATTTTAATAATTTGTAGAAAAATACTGAAATAAATTCCTGTTCTATTTTATTCTAAATTTAAAGCGACCAATATTGTAATACCTTAACTTTAATGTTTGAAAAATTACTTTAAAAGAAAAGTAAATGTTATAAATACCAAACTTATTGAATATAATAGCATAAGACGTTTCTTATTTCCTACAAAAACTCAAGAATTCAAACCTCAAATCTTCAGAATTTACTCATCGAATATAGTAACTAAAAATAATGTGCTAAATCATTATAAATTAACAACAGTTCACTGTCTTTATCTTTTTATGAAAATAATTATCGTTTTGAACTGCGCTTAACAAATCACATTTACCGGAAGATGCCTCTAGTGAAATAACACAAGCTTTAATGCTTTGTTTTGTTTAAGAATGGAGATATGTTAATTCCTAAGTATTCTTAAGCAAACAACTTTTCAATTTTCGTCATGTATTATAGAGATTATTTTTGTAAATTTAAATTAGATAAATGTATCTACTTTTCTGTAAAAGTGTTTACACTTAGAGTTCCTATATGGAAAGCAATTCATTTGTCTATGAAAATCACTTGTATATAGGCCAAGAGCATAAAAATTACGTCTATAAATTCTCAAATTTATAGGATTAAAAAATGTCATTAATTGTAAAAATTGAATTTCTAGCGGCGTAATTGAAATTAATATATAAAGATACAAATTAATATATTTCAGAAAGAGTATTGATTTTTTTTAATAACAAGAAAACCTGTTCTCCCATGTTCGTGTACTCATGAATAATTAATAAGTATTTATATAGAAATACTTGTAACAAGTCAACAACACATTCTCTAAATTAGCTCATTATTACCTTTAGTTTCAGACTTTAATATCTATTTATTAAATTAAATTACGAAATATTTATTTTTATTACAAAACTGATTTTAATAATTTGATTGGTTAATTTTTAAAATTACAAAAATTGTCCTAAATAAAGTATAAATTATAAGATCTTCATTAAAGATTTTTTGAATTCTTCAAGTAATCAATATTTTACAAATGTTATAATAAAACTAAAAAAAAAAAATTAAGTAACCCACACACATTTGTGTAGAAATAAATAATCATTAACCAAGAATATTTTAAATAAATTTTTAAAATTTATTTAAAATATTTTTGGACAAAAACGTAATTTTTTTGCTTGTATCATTTTTGTAAATATTCACATAATATTTTGCAAATAAACAATCTTTGCTGGAAACAGCAAACCATCACTTTTGGTAACTATACAATTTTTGAATACATAACATTGAATTCTGTGTTCGATAATGTGTTTGTGAAGAATGTAAATAATCATATATAAATCTATGCAAAGAGTTGATGTCTTTAGACACAACCTCATCACTTGGGAACTATGCATTATTCTCGCCCGCTTTGCACAACGTGTATCCATAGTAATAATTATAGCTGTGTAATTATTGATTGTTGTGTTTGTATTTTTATTGAATGTTGTAGATATCAATAACTCATTCCCCTGCGGAGGCATTTCTTAGCTTGTACCGCTAAGTTGCATTTTTCACACTTCTGGCATACGTAGTCCACACAAAAAGGAAGCAATAAAAATGTAAAAGTAATCTGCACTAACTTATTTCAGACATTGAACACAAAATTATGGCACAATTCCTTCACGTTATTCCCTAATTCTTTGGCACATTAAAGCACAACTTGAGAACTTTACATAAGAAAAAATTCAGAACTAAATCAAGTTCGATTTTGCGAAGAGTGTAATATCATTTTAAATTGAACAATGTGTGTTCGATTGCCACTTTTGAGAAGAATGTATGTTGTAGCTTCCGTCTGGTAGTTCCAGAGGAAGTTATTGAGGAAATATGCGCTTGAATAAACCACTTCCTTCAATAAATTCCATGAGACTGCCTAGAGGGGTTGGGTTTCACATATGTTGATGTTTATTAAAGCTTGTGATATGTCACGCAAACTGTGAAGTGCCTCTGCTGACACTGATTCGTAACGTCTAATCTGAGTGTTCTTCACAAAAGGCTTGTGTCTTAATCGTTTCGCCTTTATTGTCTAATGAACAGCATGTTAACCTTGTTGTACGCTTATCATAAAGTGGTAAGTCACACATGTTGTGCGCTCATCATAAAAAGAGTGATAAAGTGATTTTCTGTATTCCTACTTGTGTCATGTTAGAATCGCCTAAGCAAGCCGTTGATGATATTAATTTACTTTTCAATACCTCAATTTTATCGAT
The DNA here is from genome assembly GCA_030067965.1 of Latrodectus elegans. NCBI lineage: Eukaryota > Metazoa > Arthropoda > Arachnida > Araneae > Theridiidae > Latrodectus > Latrodectus elegans. Next base: position 50,304,747 of record CM057817.1, read on the forward strand.
TCGCTTACATTTAGGGCATTTGTAATAAACCAATTATTGATTCAATTAAAAAAAATTTCTTTAAGATTCTTCATCTTCATTTTCAGGTTATCTGTTTATGTTATTATCTGTATTTGATTATATTATATTGCGATATTATTTAGTCAGTATTAATGATTTATTATCAATAAATTATCAATAATGGTATATGATTGGATTTATTTATTACTCTACTTGCCTTGTCACATGAAATTTCTTGTTTTTCTACATAATATGTACTTGGGTATGAAAACTTTAAAATCAAATTGAAATCTGTATAAAATTAAGATAGCCATTCTCCCATAAGTTGTATCAGTAATCAATAAAATCAAATTATATATGTTATTTTATTCTAGCAGCTAAATCGCCATTTTGCCTGTTTTATGCTATGTCAACTTCTTTGTGTATATTGCAAGAATTAGAGTTCTGTTACTTTTAATTCTTTATGATGCGAAACATTTTGCTTCATATCTGTGGTACTGTATGTTTCTGCGGTGTGAAATGTAAGAAAACATTAATAAATGTCATTGAGACTCAGTTTTCTTGTATCTTTCAAGAACCTCACATTTTTAGGGAACAATAATAAGGAAAGCACACACAAAACTGATTTTATTGAAAGTTATAGCATTGTATAAAAATATACTTGATTTTCATGTTAAAAGAAATTGAACCAAACAAAATAAAATTTACGGTAATAATATAAATTTGAGAACAATGATAAAAGATGAACTATCGCAACCACATTCAATTTAATAAAACAAAATGCCTGGCTAAAATACTGTGAGAAAAACGGAATCATATTTGAAATTCATGATAAGCCAAAGCCCTTAGTTACTAAAAAAGATATCACCTTAAATCTAATAAAAGAAAAAAAATTAAACAAAAATTTCCCCAAAAAATGTATTGAGAGAATTTTATATATATAGGCACTATAGTACTCTCTATATACTAATATTATTCAATGATATTCATAATTCAATGTTATTCTAAATAAACAGCAATGACAGTTTCTCTTCTGGTTGAAAGTAATCATAATGTTTTTCCCCATTGATTCTTGAAATCAAACTTCTAGAAAACATTTACGCTCTGGATTTACCAAAACATTCTTAGTACCCAAATCAAAAGAATTTCTCAATCCTATAAAAGAATTCCAATAAAATAAATCAAAATCAAACGACACATATTCTTTGCTCTATACTTGCTTACGAGGCAAAATAAAATTGGTAAGATTTTAAGAAAATAAAAAATAGCCCTCTCTCTACTATAGTTTTTCTTACATTTTTCTCTGTTTTATTCAACGAGTAAAGTTATTTTTTAAACAAGACAGAAAAATCTAAGAATAGACATTTTATGATATTAAAATACTGTGTCCAGGATATTAAATTCTGTTTATGATTTTCAAATATGTAAATGACAAAGACAAATGTTTGATTTTAATCAAAAATAATTATCATTATAAAATAATTTGATTTCAAAGGAATAGCTTTTAAGGAAAACAAACTTTTTTGACATTCATTTTGTTGGTTATCTATAATTTTGCTGATATTATGAAAACTTTGAATGAAACGAATTAAAATGAATCTAAAAGCTTATTATCTAATAAGAAGTTTCAATTGCATTCCAATAAAACTTCTTGATATATCTGTTCGTAAAACTGATCTGAAAGTAGGTAGATTAATTGGAAAATTATTTTAAAAAAATAAAATATTTCATTTTGGAAATAAACTAAACTGGAATTTTTCAAAAAGAATTTTATATGTAATCAATTAGCAATACTTTTAAATATCTAAAATATTTTCACATTTCTTACCCATATTTCAAGTATTTAAAACACAGCGAGAGATACAAAGAACGGAATATGTTAATATCTAGAAATTCTTTTGAATATATCTTTTTTTTATAATACAACATCAATCACACACACAATCGTTTTCCGAATATAAATTACACATTCCGTAAATAAATTTCTACTGATGAAAGAGAACAGAAAAGACATTCACTACTTCTTAAAAAGCGATACTTCTTTTTAAAAAGATAGAAAATATGTCATCAGAATTTAAAAACACATTAACACTTTTGTTTTATAGAGACTTCATTTCTCTACAATTTTTAAAAAAATTATTGATCATTTGTCGTCTAAAACTTTTGTCCGAAGATAGTATTGATTTTATAATATCCTGGTATTGTTGCTGTTTCAGAGAGGATTCCTGAATTGACTGAGACTTCCTTTCAGATCTTGAGGTCACTTTAATAATATAATTTTTATGCATAGAATATTTCACCATTGATTCACTTTGAGCGGATGGTTAGTACATTTTTAGACTCACTTAATCAATCCTCTTCTTGTTTTGAGAATAATTATTATATATTATTACAGTTATTAATAACGTAAAAATGGAAGTGAGTCATAATAAATAAAGTAAATGAATGCATAAAATATACTTCAATAAAAATAAATGTTAATTTGAGTTTTTATGATAATTTTCATCTCCAGTGACTTTGGCTAGGAAACGTAGACAAGAATAAGAACAAAATATAAGAATAAAAAAGGAACAACATCCATAGCATCAAAAAATTCAAGTGTAAACTGAAAATTATTTACAAAAAAATATCACCTTCAGATATCTAAAAGCGTCAGTATCACCACAAAGAACTTTATAAGCACGCAAGTATAGGCTCATTTTCGTTTGAGGTAGTTTAAGTAAAATAAAAAACCAAAAAATGTGTGCAAATGAGATGCAAGTCAATCATTCTCAGTAAACAAGTGAAAAGTAGCAATTGCCTTTTTTTTTTTTTTTTTTTTTTTTTTTTTTTATCCTCAGGAAAATCTAAGAAAATTATTCTCCTTCAAATTTGATTTCAATTTTACATAAGAGTTTATCTTGGCAATTCGGCTGCATAAATTGCCTAATAAATGATTTATAAATATGAAAAGAACTTTTATTTTTATTTTTGATTAATTTCTTAGCATAGTATCTTTTCTGGCGTGAAAATCCGCTTGTCCGTTCCTATAAAATTTGCAGTGGTCAGAGATCCAGTCGAAAACAAATTGTTTTTGTGAGATCTTGAAAAAAATCAACACTCTTGTTATTGGGAATTCTTATTTGATAGTATAGTTTAAATAAAAATGGCCTACTGAATGCAAACCTGTGCATATGAAAAAATACAATAATTTTAAATTTATACCATTAAATGCCCTAGTAACATCAAATCGCAATAATTCACCGTCAAAAATATGCCGTACTTTCCAAAAAGTGGAAATTTAGAGTTTAAATTTAGTATTTATTTAAGGAATGTTTAAAATTTTCGTCGGAAATTTTGAAGCTTCAAATACTTTTAAATGAATTTAAAATAATTAAGGAATTCAAATATATGATTTTCTGAAATGACATTTAATATTTATTTATAAATCAGAACAATGTTTCATTTCTGAAACAATAAGGATTTATTTTCTACATTGTAACTTCCGGTAATTGCATTAAAAAAACTCAATTTTTTGATATACATATAAAGAGTGTGCAATGATATACTTATTTATTAATTTAATAAATATTCAATAATTTTTTTAATCATTATCTATTAATTAAAATTATATTATATTAATTTATTTACATATAGTACTTGCATATTAGAAAAGCAAATTAAAAAGATAGAGTGCTGTAGAAAAGCTTTCATTCCATTTGAAAATAAAATAATCCTTTCATTTCAATCACCATGTCTTCATCAATACTTTTCTAAAATCTTGATTTTTTTTTTATGAAAAATGAATTGTTGCTGTGGAGAAGAATGATTGCAAATCAATTAAGATTTGTATCTCACTGATTGGAGACTTATAAATATATATTCGGAAGTACTTTCTTCCGCTTGTACTACAAGGTACAAGACAAAAGATAAGTCAAAATTCCCTATCTACAATTTCTCCCTTTTGGAGTGACTTCATTAAGAACTGTCAATTCCGCGGAAATGAGATAAGGGGAGAGTAGCCAATGTGTTTTAATGATGCAATTCGAACCCTCCGTTCTCTTTAGAATTTTCGGGGTAAAATAAAAATTGCAGATGCGAATAAAGTGATCCGCTTATAAAACATTATTATTTATCGTACAATTTAAATGAACACTGAAAACAAATCTCACAATATTTTACAGACTCAGATGATAGTATTAGGATTATATATATTCCAATGAGTTATGAAACTGACATTTTCAATATACTTTTTATGGACTAGGAAAACAGATAACAATCAAAACGTGGAATATTATACATTTTTACATTTCGATTGCTCTTCTCTGCTTGTTTCATTTCTTTGCCTACCGACCGTTATGTTTTTTTTAGCTTATATAAATCAAAAAATGAATTCTATGCATCTGTGTTTTGAAATAATGAGTATTGAATTTTGTCTGATTGCAGAAATATTTCATAATGAAACAGACAAGGAAGTATTTGAGATCTTATTCTCAATAATATATCGTTGTAATGGTATAATCAAATATTTTTAAGAGGGACACTTTCTTAACTGCCAATATTCAAATTTTTCAAGTGCAACAATTTTTTGAATCTTATATCGTAATTTTATATTTTCTTGTAAAGTCGTTTTTAATGTATTTTTTCCAAAAAAATGCCTTGAGAAAGTTTTAATTTGTATATATTCAACTGCCTAGAACGATCCTAGAGAATAGGATAAGTATTAAAATTTGGATCAAGTTTTCTATTTAATTGTGTAAATCTATTTGTGATTGTAGATTTAAGCTTGCTTCTTTCAAGTTAGAAAGAATGTTAATATAAAACGTAAGTGCTTAACAAACCCTCAGAATCCTTTACATATTAGACTATTAGACATGAACTTTTTTTCTTTAAAATCCACTGAAGGGTCTGAAAATGCATTTTCAGACTCTTCAGTGTTTTTAAAAAGTAAGATTTTTTAATGTCTTTAAAAAATATTAAACTCTCATATGATCAGGTTAATTAAATTTTTGTCATCAAATTTCAAGACATAAAATCCTAAAGGCATACGATTTGACAAAAATACTTTCAAAGTTATGAGTATATTATCCTGTTAACATTATTAAAGTTAAAATATTCACTAAGCAGTAACTTTTGCAAAAAGCTCTAATATATTATAATCTTTTAAGACTCCTTCTCGATTTTAAATGCCATTTCAAATTTTGATATTCAAAAAATCATATTCTAATAATTTTGCAGATGAAAAAAAATTTAGAACAGTTTATTCATCCTCTGTACACGCGTTTCTTTCTCTTTCAATTTCTTACTAAATTTTCATGAAATCATTTTCTTTAACATTTTTTTACAAATTAGTACATTAAGTTATAATACATGATTTTTTTCTTTCTTCAACATTGTAAAATTTTTTAACTTTTTAACAAAATACCTGTTTTTTAAGCATATTTTCAAGTATATATACTTTTGTATATATCAATGACAAAATGAAAATTACTGATTTATGTAACGTGCGAATACATGGAATTGAGTGTAAGTTTTACATGAGGAGAAATTTTTTCAATATTACAAGGCTTGAAAAAATGTCAGGAAGGAAAATTATATATTCACAATCTTTTGAATTTCACGCAAATTTAAAAACAATGATTATATCGAAGGTCTTAATACATATAAATACTCTTACAGCAAATTATCTACTTTTTATGGTAAGATTTATTAAAGAGTAATTGCTGCATTATAGTTAAATAATAGAATCAATTACTAAATCAAGTTTTATAAATTTTTTTAATTTCTATACTTATCATTTCTATATACAGTGTCTCACAAAATTGATGGCACACTTGTGCCTTACAAAAGAAAACTGTAATAAAATTAATTAAAAATACATGCACAAATTCTTGTGGGTGTGTTTCCTATTTAAAGTTAGTAAGAATTATTACATAACATACATTTTGTCAAAATATTAAAATATCTATTAAATAAAAATACAATTGCTTAGAACGGAGCAAAAAAAAGCTCACTAAGTGATGGGACACTTACTTTTCCATCAAATATTTATCCAAAAATTTTATTTTTTTAAAAGGTTTTAATATTTTTTTATTTCTTTTTACTTTTAAAACATAATAATTTTCTTGGGATGGATTTGACTCATTTTTTGGGATTTCTGGAGTGATTTTACCCATTCTTCTTGATGCACCAATTTTAACTGTTGTTTTGAAGAAGTGTGGTGTATTTACGAATTCTTGATTCCAATTCTTGCCAAATATGGGATTTAAGTTTGGAGATTGTGGTGGAGTTTTTATTATTTCAGGACAGTTATACATCAGCCAAAGTCTAACGTTCAAAGCAGTGTGCTTGGGGTCATTGTCCTAGTAGAAATTATAATCGTTATGAAGGTTAAATTTTCATGCTGAAGATTTCTAATTTTAACTTAGAATATCAATATACTTGTACTGATTCATTTTACTATCAATAAAAGCAAGATAAACAACTCCAGCGAGCGACATACACCTCCATACCATAACTTCTCCACCATGTTTTACTGTTGGCACCAAGTTCTGTTTACGCAATGATTCCCTTGGTTTTCTCCTCACCAAGATTTTTCCTTCAGAACCAAATATATTAAATTTATTCCCACCAGGTAATATAACTTTATTCCAGTAATCAGAATTTTTATTTATGTTGGGTTTTGCGAAAGTCAGAGTTTTCTCTTTTCACTTTTGAATAATTTTTTCCTGATATCCAGCAGACTCTACCGTGATATCCAGCAGATCGAATTATTCTTCTAATATAGTTTCAGGATTAACAATTACTCCATATAATGCTTGTAAATCATCAGCAACTTTAGGAGAACTCATTCTTGGATTTTTTTAATAATTCGAACGACAATTCGCTTTATTCCATTGGATAGCTTTGATGGTCGGCCATGTCTTCTTTTATTCTCAATCATATGATTCTTTTTATATCGTTTAATGATATTGAAAATTGTTGAATGACTCAAATTAACTGTTTCAGCAGTTTCTCTAACAGATTTTCCAATTTCAATATGCAAATGAATAGCTAATTTTTGAATTTTAGGTGAAGTTTGTTTTCGTTTAACATTCATGGCTGCACACAGCAAAAAAACAGAAAAATTCCAAAACAATTTTGAAAAAAATACTGCAGATGATTTTATAAATTATTGTCAATTACTTTTAAGTAAAAATAAAACACCCAAACAATATTTTTATTGCTTATTTTTCAGACTATTTTATTGTTGCATATCTAATGGTGTCCCATCACTTATATGTGAGCTATTTTTTTTCCCGATCTAAACACTTATATTTTTATTAAATTAATATTTTGACAAAATATATGTTGTGTAATAATTGTAACTAAATTTAAGTATGAAATACACCCACAAAAAATTTGTTCATGTATTTTTAATTTATTTTATTACAGTTTCCTTTTGTAAAGCACAAGTGTCCCATCACTTTTGTAAAACACTGTATTTGATTTAAAAACCATTAAAAAAACTTTTTGCAGCGACAGATAAGAACATTGATCGATTAAAGTAAAAATCCCTTGTTCTAAAAAAGAGGACTCTTTGAAACAAAATAAAGCACATTTCTGTTTATAATGAATAATTACTTAAAATCGTGATGATTAATCTTTATAAAAAGGTATACTTAGATCTTCTCATTGAAGCAAATAAAAGCTCTGTTAAGTTAATACTCGCAAAAAAGATTTTTTTTCTACAAATTGAAGAAACAAAATTTTTTCCTCAACCATACATACAGTCAGGTACCAAATCAGCCAAACATGAAATTATAAGTTAAAATTAGTTAACTTAATTGCGCAAGATAACAGCTATAGTTTTAACAAAAAACATATTCAAAAAACTTATTTTTATCGATAAACAACAAAATGCACCATTGTTAGACGACTGTTTACCAGATAGAAACGAAAGTCTAGTCTAGGTATATTTGATAAGTTCAGATGCTAATGGCACAATTTTTAAAGTTAAACCTTCTGTTTCTTGAAACTACAATTTGGTTATATATGGTGATTTCGAGTAGTTTTGCGGCTCTTAAAAGAAGCAAAGATAGCGTGCAAATGTTTTAAATTGACGGAAACATCTGTGGAAAGCCATGGGATGAATTCCTTTAATTTAGTATTTTATGTTTTTTCCTTCAACTGGTAAACATAAAGCAACATTTTTAGGAATCATACTTATCATACTTCAAGGAAGTTTTTTAACGAAAAATTTTATGAAATATCAATAAAATAATCTATGAGAAAATTTTAAGTACTCTTAAGGTAGAAATAATTATTTCAAATAAAAACTTACTTAAAAAGCTAATTTGAAAATCTCGAATATTTTTTTACATGATTAACTTATATCAACCATAAATCGAGAAAAAAAATTGTGTATAATTTCTACTCTAATCTTAAAATAATAAGAAAAAGTATTATTTCTAACAATGTAAACTAATTTTTTAAGCTTAAGCAATAATTTTTTTTTCCATAAAAGATGTTTTTTACACATATAATATAATATAAAAATCAATACATTCTTTACTTATTTAAATTATAGAAAATTAGAGTACTCTGTTTCAAATTCATTAGAATAAAATGCAAAAAATAACTGACTGTGGATAGGGAGGTCCTGGGTTCGAATCCCGGTTCAGGCATGGATGTACTTTCTCTATCTATCCTGTCTTTGACCTTTCCTTGTGTGAATGGTTGCCTACCCTATAAACAAGTCCCTATGGCATGTGTGTGTACTGAGGAAGTTGGACTTCACACCAAATAGGGTTCAGTTGGAAAAGTGGAGCAGCGCACCCATATTGTCAGCCTACTGGCACACAACAACAACAAAAAATAACTAGGTGTTTCTTTGATGGTATTAAAGCTCATAAAAGGGGTTGCAAACTCAAATTTCATTTGATCAAAGTTAAAATGAACAGTCTCAGAATTTGTCATCAGATCTAACGCGCGAGCGCATTAGAAATAAATCTTAGAACATAAGCAATCCCATGGGATATAAGCATTTAAAATACAACAAAATATATAAAAAAAACTTACGATCAAAAATGGTTTTAAATTAATGGAACTGGTAAAATATTTGAAATTTCTATTATTAAAAATAAAAAAAAATATCAGTGAAAGCAAACAGTAGTCAAAAATTGCTTTTAAAGAATTTTTTTTATTGAATTAATTTTTTACTTTGGTTGGTGTCGTGTTCATTTGATGTCAAGTCAAATTAATCCAACAGCTAAAATCCGGCCTTATTTTGCACTTATTTGTACAAAATACAATATGAATTACACATAAAAAATTTCCAGTTTCAAATTTCAGCGTTTTAAGAATTAATTTTAAGTCCTAATTGAATAAAAAATAAAATCTGATATTGTATAACATTATCATTCAAAATGCTGTCAATTGCATTCATTTACACGAAATTTTGAAACAAGTTCATTAAATTATAATCAATAAATATGTCTCAAATATTTAGAAACATTAGAATAGAGAGCTAGATTAAAAGCATATTTTAGCTCTACAAAATTCATCCCAGTGAAATGATAATAGTCAGGTTTTTTGTACAGGTAAAGCAATGCAAACAAAAACCTTTTTTTAAGCAGATAACCTTAAACAGATAACCTTTAAACTATACTTGAAGGGCTGAGAAACAAATGCAGCTTACAACCAAATTAGAGTTGTTGTTTTTTTTTTTCCCCGATTACTCTTGCTATCCATACTTTGGACGATATACTTCTCTTTTCGGCTGTAAAAATTATTTTACCTAGATTATTCGATAATTGTAATTTAGCAATTTTATATTGCAAAATAATAATAAAATGGGTGTACGTAAAAATAATTTTGAAAAATTGTAAAAGTTCTGGAGGAATTTTTGCAAATATTTTCCTTTTAAGTAATTTAGGAAATGCAGAAATTTTGGTAGTATAAAATAGTTGGAAAATAGTCAGTTTTGTAAATAAGCTTTATTCCTGATAAATTATAGTGATTATTGTTTGCTTAAAAAGTATTTAATTAACTATTAGAGCTAAAACTTAAGCTGGGTACAACTCAACACTTACAAAATATTTCTTGTTACATAGGAAGCCACGTCTCCGCAGGTGTTCAGAAGATCCAGCAAAGGTTAGTTATTAAGACAGAGACGCGTTTCTTCCATATTTATCTTTCTTTTCACTTTATTAATGAATTTCGTAGTTTCTAATAATTGATTACTCCAACCACAATACTAAAATTAATTTATTGTTAGCGCCAATTAAATCTCGAATACATTGGCCATCTTTAACTAACTGATTTAATTGTGACTATAAATGAACACTAACCAGTGTATATAACTACATATTTCAAACAAACTTATGCTAAAGAAAGATAAATCAGAACCAAAAATATTGTCTAAAAGATAAGATTTGATAAATCGCCTAATGGAAAGATGATAAATTAAAATTGATCTTTTTTTTATCCTATTTTGTATTGAAATTAGATAATACATGCAATATCTATTTTTTGAAATAACTTGGAAATATAGAGATCTTGTTTCTTCAAATTTTAAGCATTCGGACCTCTCAAATTTCTCAAATCTCATATTCTTAAAATCTGCGCATTAATTAAAAATATTAAGTAATACCCCTAATTTTTTTCACTCATCAACCAATTTGATAGATGTTAAGAAATCATTCTTTTTAACGATTTTGACTTAAGACAAAAAAAATTTCTTTTCGCAACTTTTCGTAAGATGTTTTATTTTTTTCGTTTTTTTCTAGCTGTATATCATGTTCAAAATGTTCGTATTTTCATGTGAGCAATATTATCTTTATCAACTTTAATAAACTATTAAAGAGAAAATAAATCTTTAAGTCAACGGTAGGCTTTTTACCACCAATAGAAAGCTGTATAATTTCCAACCCAACATCTTTATGAATGATCACGCGCTGACAGTGGATAAACACCCTAAATACTTGGGATTTGTGCTGGACCCGGAAATTTTGGGCAACAAACATATTGATCACCTCTTGCTAAGGGCAAGAAAACGGATTAATATCTTGAGGTACATCTCTGGTCGAAACTGAGGCTCAGACGATGATACTTTACAAAACATCTATGTCTCATTAATTAGACCAGTTCTGGAATACGCCATTCCAATTTATTGTTGTGCTTCTGATACTAATCTCCAGAAACTAGAAAAGGCTCGGCTCAGCTCAGCGCAGCGCAGCTCGGATCACCACCGGTATAAGAAATTTCTGTCACAGAGATATAGTACTTTTTGAGGAAGGTCTTCAGCTGCTTAGCCTTAGAAGACCCGAATATCTAATCAAATATTACAATAAACTTTGTGCTCTGGACTCTCATAATCGCACCTCAAACTATTTTGGGGTTTGGCGTAATAGTCAGACACTCAAGAGAATAGCCACTTCAGCCAAATAGCCAATCTGAACATAGCTAAAAATGCCGTGGAACCACATCATCTGAATCAATGACTTGACCCATCGGATGATCTAGATGGTGTCATTTTCCATCCAGATTTGCCAGTTCATGCAAATAAACAATATGATATTCTCAACTATCTGAGGCAGGTGGCCCTGGAGAGAATTGGAGAAATACCGAGCGATGCCATACAGGTTTATACGGATGGCAGTAAGGATGAATTCAATCATACTGGCATCGGAATTTACATCGAACAGCAAAATAGTGTCTTAAGGCTGAAAAAGAGAAATCGCGATTATTGCTGGGTGTTCCGTAGTGAGCTTATTGCCATAGAATTAGCCCTAGATTCCCTGAATTCACTTCGACATGTAGCTGAGATTTGAGTTTTTTCTGATAGTAAGAGTGCAATACAGTATTTGGCCAGATGGCAACAAGTGAGAAACAGAACTGGGGTTTCAATTCTTCAAATGTTAAAACGGATGTCCGCATCGCATCATATTCACCTACAATGGATTCCTTCCCACGTAGATCTCGATTGGAATGAGATTGCGGACACTTTGGCCAAAGCTGGTGTGTCTGAGGATGATGTGCCGTCAGCACCTCTCACATTTCAGGAGATTCATTCAAAGATTAAACACGAGGATAAAACCCCTTGGATTGTCCCTCCTGAGCATCATTGGTACCGCTGCGCACTTCCAGGTGCTTCCTTGGCTATTGGTCTTAATAGACAAGAACAAACGGTTATTGCCCGTTTCAGAAGTGGCCATCTTACTAACTTGAAATTCGTCGAGGGTACGAAGAAATTCGAAATTTGCTCTAAGTGCTTAAATAAACAGGCCTCTCCCGAACATATTCTTCAATGCCTTGGTCTCTCCGGGAGAGATCTGAAGGAGAATCCACTTTTGGTACTGGACTTTTTAAAGGTGTACGCGCTCATGGATCTGGTCTAGCACTGCTGACCTCGAGGGCATGCAACAACAACAGAGAAAATAAAATTCAATTAAATCTTCTATGAGGCTACTAAATAATATACCAAAACAGTTAATCTTATATTTTCATCCTTTTCTGAAACAAACATGCATTTTCATGAAAATGTTTTCTTAAAAACCGAGCAACTTACGTGACCATGAGTATTCAGTCTTAGTTTCTAAAATTTTGAGTGTATAAATGATTAATAGTCACATACCTCTAGATTGAAATCCATATCGAAACACAGAACAATCAATAATAAAAACAGAGAGGAAAATACTCTTTTTTGAAACGAAAAATATTGACTGCCATCGCTTTTGAATTAATCGATAAAGTGACAGAAAAATATTGAATAAAGAATGAAGAGCAGAGAATATTTTCAATGGAAAGACACTTTTCAAAGTATCAAAAAAAAACAATAGTAAAATTTTTGTGTTAAATTCTAAAATAAAAAAGGAAAATTTTTGTTAAAAGAACAGTATTGAGAAAGCATTATTTTTAAAAATTTAAATGCAAGTTAAAAACATTATATTTGGCATTAATAAATCGTTCTTACTATAATCTCTTGCTTTTTGACACACTTTTTTAAGTAGGAAATTTGAACAAATCAAAATTTTGCGTGTCCACTGCAAATGGCACTTCTGTCATGGAGACAAGACTATAATGCCAGTGAATGGTTTAATTATAAGATATTTTTAATTACTTTGGGAGAATTACATTTTCTAAAGCTAACCAAAAAAGAGTTACTTTTAAAAAGACGCCAAAAAGGACACTTATAACATATTTTTATTTACAGAAATGGATTATTTATGGATTTCATAAATTTCTAAATTTACACTACTGGCCATTAAAATTGCTACACCAGAAAAAATGGAAAAAATAATTTATTTTAGGCATAACTTGAAATAAAAATTGATTATATATATATATATTATATATATATCAAAAAATTTGGAAGCAAATATATCATTAGAAATTACTATCTAAAACAACCACACCACCTCTGGCAGAAATAACACTCATACATCTGGGCATTGAATTAAATTGGTATGCATAGACGCCTATACATGAGGCTTCTGGTCATCGATCGGCGTGTGATAGCATTGATTTATTAGGGAAAGATCTGGAAAATGTGGAGTTACAATCAAATTTTTTCTGCATTAAGGAATATTTGTAAAAATGAGGAACATGCAGTCGTTCATTATCCTGTTGAAATATAGCGTTTTGTAGAGTTCAAACAAAAATAAAACACGGCCTTAATGCAACAAAAATGTGATTGTTTCAAGTGCCATCGATGCAAACAAGAGGGGATCGAGATGTGTATACAATGGCACATAATGTCAGCACTTTAGGTGAGAAGACAAACAAAAAGACTCATCTTCATGATGTCGCTAAACATTATCATGATGCTGTGAGCAGTGAAGGAATATACCTGAAAAGTCATTTTTTTTGCGTCCATACCATTGGGAATGCTCCTTTCTGTGATGGAACTTCATTTATCTAGCCATGATCGTCATTGAAGCCATGATCGCCGAGACCATGCTGCAATAAAAGTCGTTGAACTGTTTATATAGATATATTTATTCCATATTAATAAAGACTGTTTTCCATATTTTTAACCAGAATATATAAATATATATATTATAATCACTTAAATGCAGAAATAAAGAAAAAGCATGTAGAATCTTTATTTAACCAAGTCTAGTGTGTAAATTACATATGAAGTATATATTTTACAATTACAGAATATTTTTCTGTCCTACTTCTATACTACACTTTTTCCATTTGTAAAAATATGCTAGTATAAACATTCATATGAATAAAACCATAAAATACATAAAAAAATAAAATTAAAAAAAGATAAAATAAATATTCATGTGAATGTTAGAATAAACGAACATTTTGCCACAAAATATATTTAACACAAAACAATACAAAATATATCGAAAATTTACCCAATAAAAATATTATTCACTTAAAATACATATCCTATTGATACATTTAAAAAACCTTACAACAATTTTAATAAACTTTTAATGTTAATAAAAAAATCACTTCAAGTGACCCTTCCAAATATATAGATGTCAAAAGTCAAAATACATATATAAATAGTCTTTTTTATTTTAGTTCCCAACCTATTTTTTTCTTCCTTAAAGAAAACTTTAACAGGATTAAATGAGCTATTGGAGAAAAATATTAAAGCTATTTTCAGTTTCGTAACAGCAGACTGACTGAATTTTTTAGATAAATCGGCAAATATGTGAATATTTCAAAATATATATGTGGAAAATTTTTATCTGTATATTTAAGTACATAGCTGTCAGAGAGCAATTAATTTCGTGCATAATTGTAATAACCATGAAGAAAATGCAATACATTAAATAAAACATTACTTTTAATCCGAAATTCCGAATATTTCAAAATAAATGCTCTTAAAATATTTTTTTCTGCCAAAAAATTAAATGTACAGGTATAATTAATGTTATTATATTATTATCACACTACTTTAGAGAAGCATTTTAATAACAGTACCACATAATTGTGAATATTTATATATAAATAAAATAATTATAGGTTCCAATTTGGTTAGCTGCAGTCGCAAGTTTCCCTGTTGTGTTATATCCAGATGATTTTATTTACCAGTAAATCATTTAGAATACTAATCCACATTCAGCTAAATAAGAAATGGAAACAGTAACAATAGTTTTTTCCTTCACATTTGGTTGAATTTGTGTATTTCATTTCTGTTTCCTCACAAAACCATGTCATCACTCCTTTTATATTAAATAACGTTTTAAGTGACTCATTTTGAATTTCTACCAAGTTCTTCAGAATACTGTATATTTTATGTTAGATAAATCCACTAACATTAGCTGTGCATCATCCATGTTGGAAAATCAATTTGTTTTAAATCAGAAAAAAAATTTTTTTTAATCAGCTGATAGGATTTTCAGATGATCGAATATAACAAGTAAAGTGGTATCTTTTACTTCACATTTTTGGAGCCAATAAAATTATTCAAAGTTTTTATTGTTAACGTATTTCTAACACAACTCAATATAAGTAATGAAACCAAATATCTTCGCTTTTGCATCAACACGAGTTTTATTTGTTCCTTGAAGTTGCTTATTTAAAATATTTAATTTTTCAAAAATATCGGCTAAATAACTCACAAATGCTTTACCATCGACTGTTAAGAGATACTTCATTTCAGTTTTAACATTTAAAAAATCACTAAGAGTGTCAAACAGTTCGTTTTAGAAAGCCATCGAAGTCTGAATTAAAAGTCCCACGTGGCCTTCAGTTTGTTCTTCACAAAAGAAAATGAAGATACTCTCATATTTGTCATTAGTTTTTAATAGCGTTGATACACTTTATCACTGAATGTAGTACTTCCTTTAGAGAACAGGTGAGATGTTTTTAGCTATCATGTTTACCCCTTATGAATAGCGCAGTGCACAACAATCATTTCTGGATTCTCATCTTTCTTTCATCAGTTTTTAAGCAGCCATTTTTCTTGCCAATTATATTATTTCTTGCAACCATCTGCAGCACAAGATGTTACAATTTTCATTGGTATATTATTGTGATTTCCAAGTAGTTTTTTAGTTTATTATATATATATCTTTGGAGGTAGTGGTGCTTCCTAATCTTTTACAGAACGACATTTCTTCAGCAAAACGTCTTTTATCACTATATCGTATGTAAGTTATCAACAATGCCTCACTGTCTATTAAAGTTTTTTTTTTTGTCTTGTGCCAGCTAGGCTGACAATATGGGTGCGATGTTCCACTTTTTCGTACTGAACCATATTTGGTGTAGAGTCCGACTGCTTCAGTACACACATGCCATAGGGACCCGTTTATAGAGTAGGCAACCATTCACACCTCATTCATACACAGAAAGGACAAAGACACGATAGATAGAAAGAGAAAGTACATCCGTGCCCGAACCGGGATTCGAACCCAGGATCTCCCTATCCGCAGTCAGGCACTCTAACCACTAGAAAGAACGGTCGGCGTCTATTGACCATTCATGTTCACATGTTGATTCATCCATTTAAACAGAGAATTTTCTTACTTTCAGCTTTTCAACACAAATTGTTTTTCCACATCTTTACTCATTTCGTCTGTTCTTCTGCTAACAGTATTGTTGCTAAGTGGCATAGCTTTTATATCTTTGTCATCTTTTTCAAGAGCGGTTTTAAGAAATGCTGATACTGAACACTTTATAATTAATCATCTACTCTAGCATGACTTTTTCCAGATTTAGCGATAAATAAAGAAATTTGATAACTAGCTTCAAGAATACGATAATTAGTTGAAATGTGAGCAGTAAATAAGATTTTATTGTTATCTCTTTTCAAAATTTTTCTTTAAAGTTTGAAATTAATTCAAATTTGAATTAATATGAGAAATTTTATAGATTCCTTCGAATATTTACGAATATTTTCCTTGCTTGCACCACTCATTTTACTATGAACTGAAAAATTGTATATAAGATCAATTGAAAATTAAAACTAAAGTATGTGTTAAAATTAATTTAATGTGGCATACAGTAAACGTATATTATAAACTGCATATTTATTTAAATGTATTTAATACATTTATCACATTACCACAGTAAAATAACAATTTTTTTTTCAATTTGACAAATTTTTTAAGAAAATTATACTTTTAAAATTATAATTAATAAAAAAATCAAATACTTATATATCAATTATATCTATACAATGTATATATTTTTTTAAATCAACGAGAGAGACTTTTACAACAGCCTATTTCAAATTAACACCAACTGAATGCTACGAAACACTACACAAGTTGAGACGGGCCATTCAGATGCGAACCACTGCTTTGTTTAGCGAGATTTTAAAGTTTCCTGGGGTTCTCGCGGAACCAGCCGTCTGCAGAAGGGAGGTAAACCTGACGATGCCAAAAACGCAGTTGATATTTTGGTCTCGTCAAACGAATTAGTAATATTTATTAGCCACAACTATTTAAAAATGTACTTTTTTCTTTCAATATTGGCACTGAAATCTAGTATTGCATTTAAATAGTCCGGACCAAAAGTGTGAACATGTGTCGAATCCATTTCTGAATTGCCTCCCTTAACAATCAGATTGCCCCCCTATGGGACGTTAGCCCCACGATATGAAACACTGCCTTAAAGTATCGGTAAAATGTATCTGATAGATTAAGTTAAATTATATAAATTTAATCATATATATTATTAATACAAAAAAATAATAAATATTGAGCAATGAAGTTTTTTTTTCGGACTTCATTCTAAATTTAAAATTGTAATAAAAGTGCAACAGTGCTAGAAATCTTAAGTTAATGACTATTAAATTTTAGTAAAATGAAAGAGATATTGTGAAAAAAAATTAATGTTAAAAAAATATGATTAATATCTTAGCACATAAATAGTGCAATGATAATAGGGAAGGACAATTTAAAAATAATTTACTTTTAAATCAATTTTGTTTTTTAAATACAAAATTTAATAAATATATCAGAGAATAAAATTGTAATTAAATTGCAAATAAGTTGAGTGAGCGCCATCTAGGTGATAAATAGGGAACAAAAATAACAAGTAAAATACATCTCGGAAATAATTAACATTATAACTATAATTAAATAAAAGTTATGACAATATAATGCTACCGAAGTAGAAATTAGATAATCTAGTAAAAAAAGATTGTTATTACTGTGATTAAATTTTAAAGTTAATTATGTTAGAAGTTATAGAATTGCCGTCTTTAAACTTTTTTCAATGTTGAAACTGTTAATTATTTAATAATTTACAAAAACTTTCTCGTATATGTCTTCATATAAGAATAAATTTTATTGCTGTGCATTACAAGTGAAATAGAATCCAGATTAGTTTGCTGTTCTTTTTTAATTAAAAATTAATTTCTAGAAATTAAATTTGAAAAAAGATATTAGTAAGTATAAATGCTATTTTAATTGGTTAAATTAATTTAAAATATCCTCGTAAAACCAGTTAAAAAGCGAAAAAGAAATGAGCATTGCGAATAGCTCAGAAATGGTATTCCTACAAGTTGCAACATAACCAAGAACTGAAACCTCTCTCTCTCCTGACACAGACGAGCAGCACGATTAGCTACACATTGTGCTTTGAACAGATGAAGCGCATTTCTCACTCTCTCGCACTGTTAACACCCACAAATGACGAGTGTGGACCAGAGAAAATCCACATGCATTTGTTGAGGTATCTTTGCAACAGCCTAAAGTGACAATCTTTTTCGAGGAGGTCACACATACAGGTTTCAAAATACTTAATGTCAGTGGTCAGCGAAATGCCACACTATTACAGAACAACATTATTCCTGAACTGCAAGCGGGACAGGCACTTCAAACAAATATCTTTATGCAAGATGGAGCACGACCTCATATTGCTGTATTTATGCAACGCCTGCTACGCTCAACATTTGCAGAGGTTGCATTATCAGTCACTACTTTAATCACGCATGGGCTCCAAGATCTCCCCATCTGACACCCTGTGACTTTTGGCTATGAGAATTCTTGCAGTCAAAAGTGTACCGTAATCAACCGGTATCACTAGCAAAACCGAAAGATGTCCTCCACCAAATTGTGCTTGTCATAACCCAAGAAATGCTACTAAATGCTGTGAATGGTATGGTGACTCGTCTCACAGTTGTACTTCTGAATGATGAACAGCTCATTGTGAATATGCATTGTAGAACTAATTTTAACTGTAATTAAGCTGCTTTGTAAGTTGTCATCTGTTGATCTCCAACAAAACTATTCTTTAATTCGTTGCCAAGAATAACCTGGTTTTTTTCCCATCCATTTGGTACAAATCGTATCTTTGTAGCTCGATTCGTTTTCGAATTATTCAATTTTAAATTTCGTCCTGACTTTTGAATCACCCGATGTGTGTATATATATATATATATATATATATATATATATATATATATATATATATATATATATATATATATATATATATATATATATATATATAGATAGATAGATAGATAGATATAGATAGATAGATAGAAAATATTAGACTGCTATCCTGCTGATAGGAAGGGTCTCGCACTAATTGGAAGTGTCTGGTCCAAGGTTGTCAAACGAATAGTTTGTAATACGTAAGTCATTACAGTCTATGATCTTTAGCATTATGCTAAAACTGCATGTGCTGTTATACGTTAATGATATCCAGTCTATAGTTGACTTGATGTTAGCTGTATAGTTACACTTATTGCTTCCAAAGGTAGTAGTTTTGGGTACTGATTTCCAGAGCCTATGGTTAGAAATTATATGAAAATGTGACCATTCCTGTGTAATATATGTGCTAAATGAATATCATTTTGTTATTTATATTTCTTCCAGATATAAAAATTTGTAAACTAATCATACATATTCAAGCGAAAATATTCAAAATTTTAAAATTTCAGTTGAAATTTTGACTTTTATTCAAAAATTTAAATCTTTTACGTTTTATTTTAAATATATTTCGGACAAAAACTTACAAGTATAAATGAAAATTTTAGAACAGTATAAATGACAATTTATTTAATTTACCAACAAAAAGATGAATTATATTCTAAATAATATATTCAGAGAAATAAATTGAATTTTTAGTATTATATATTTGTAGGCAAAGATTTCAATAGAAATGATTTTAATTTTTAGTATAAAAAATAATTTTACATTCAAGACAAAGTAACCACAAAAGCAGAAAGTTATATTGTATTACTAAATAATATTAAATGTCTCTGCACTCAAAATCTTATTTGATAAAAAATAAGTTATGCAAATATTCTAACATGTATATGATATAACGTTCTTATATAAAAAATACTACATAATAGTTTGCTTTAATATAATTTCATTTGAATATGAATCATGAATTCATTATTTGTTTTCTTAAAGCTTAAATGTATCGTAATTATTTTTTTAAAATTTCCTATTAATGAACTCATTAAATTTTGTATGCGACAATGCATGCCATCTTTACAATAAACAGAAGCAACCCATTAGAGTTCTGACGTCTTTATTCGAAAAACTGCTTGCTTTTCAAAATTTCAATATTAGGTGAAACAAATGGTTTCAAGAATTTTAAAATGGTATAGCAAGTTTGATAGCGTGAATATTATTCAATCCTATTGAGGAATACGTTCGTTCTTTGGATAAAATTTTCCCCGGAATACTTTCTCATCTCCTTATAAAAAAATAAGTATTATTTGTTAATCCCATTGTTATTTTAATTCTTAAAAACTAGCATTAAGTATAAAATATTCAATAAAATTAAATTTAAAAATTAAAACTAAATGATCACCGAAAATATTTTTGTGAAAATAGTGTAAAAGGTAAATAATGAAAATACTGAGTACAGAATGATTATATAAATCAAATTTATTGAGAATATAATATTGATACAATCATTGTTAAAATATGAGAGAGCTGGCAGGCTATCTCATTTAGGGTAACACAACCATACTCTTTCAAGAATAATGGTGAGAAATTTCAGCATAATTTATAAAAGTTATTAAAACCCCCTTTTAAAATAATATGCATATATTTTTATGAATACAATTAATAAAAAGGTATGTATTTCATGGTTTAAAAATAACCATAAAATATGAATAAATACCTAATTGAAATAAATAAGACGAATAAATACGATAATTATGAATGTGATCAAATTTACCTTTTACCTGGATTACAATCACAACAAAGTTGAAAACTGACCAGATTGCACTTATTGGTTGACGGAAAAATACCTCCTACAAGGTTCTTATCTACAGTGGATTTGTGCGGTTATTTGGCATTACATAGTATGACTACTATATCTGCGTAACATCTTCTCATTTTATACTTTTGTTATAGAATGTCTGCATGAAATTGATTATGATTTGGGTTTTCTGAATCTTTATTTCAAATGAAGAAAGTCAATTAAACAAAGAAGAACATCAGTGTAGTCATTAACCTGTTCAACAAAAAAGAAAATGTGACCGTTGGCTAAATGATTATTTACTTATTGCATGAAATTTTAAAAAAAAATTACTTTGGAAAAAATTGCACAAAGAGATGGTGGGTTGGACAGTTAAAAGCTTCCCTTGGGCCACAAAAAGTCTTCAAATGTGCCTCAGGTTGGCATGATTGTGTTAGACTCATTTCAGAGGAATCTGTCCTGCATACACATCTACCCAATTCCACTACGTTTATACTCTGCATGTTTTCACGCAGACATTCAGATAAATTACTAGTTTCTTTTCATCCCAAATTGTGATGCAGTTTGAATTATACTATATTAGTTAACTGACATTTTTAACTGTAGATATACTTTATTTCAAATCTTTAGCGTTATATTAGTAAAATATTTATATAAATTGAAAAGAGTTCATGGTGCAACATCTACATTTAGAAGTAAATATTTCGTAAAAAACATACAAAAACTATTATATCTGTAAAAAAAAAATGAAAATGAAATTAACTTTATAAATTATTAATTTCCTAAGAATATTTTTAGTTACTTTGTTTAGGAAATAAACAATTTGCAATTTTTTTAAAATAAAAGTACTGAGTTTAATGTGTAAACAAAATTAAAATCTGCATTTATACTACCTGAGAAAATATCCTATTAAATTGTTCTTAACTCTCTTACTAATCCTTTAAATCAAAATTTATTGAAATACAATCTTATATAAAGGTAGATATTTTAATAAGTTTTTGGTTTCTTACAGCTTACTTATTTTATTAGATTTTTTTTTTTTTTTTTACTTTGCGTGAATAATGTAATTATTCAGAAAAATTCACTCACGAATAATTGAATAACAGAAATGAAGCAATATTTTTCTAATATTGGATTAAAGTTACAGAAAAAATATTTTTACTATATTGATGATATAATGCAACTTATACACAAGGGAATATTTCTTTTCATTATAAAGGGAAAAATTGTAACCGAATAGCAAGATTTTCCATGCACCAAGAAAATCGCATGGGATAACATGGATAATATACTTTACAACTGTGAATAACAATAAAGAGAAAATTGACATTTTGATGGTCCTAAATATAACAACATGAAACCCTTTAAAATCGTTTATAGTATGCAAGTGTTTGTCTGAATGTCAATCAGGTGAATAACATCTTCTATAAAATGTCTTAAGAGAAATGCATTATAATGTCTTTAAAGACATACATTAATAATCAAAAAGAAATACGAAATCAGCATAATTAACTATCAATTTAAATTATATTATTTTAGAAACAGCAAGTAAAATTTAAGTAATCATTTATTTCGGTGTACACAATTTACATGAAAATAATACTGCTGAAGATTCATCACCTGATTTTTCGCGGTTAGAACGAGTCTAAGTATATTTTTTCCATCATCATGCCTTTTCATGTGCTGCCCTCTCTTGAACACAGGTCAAACAAATATTTCCAGATATAAATCAGAAAAAATAAAGCAATTAAATATATTTTCGACTATATTCTTTGGACTTCATTTTATCGGATGTAAAAAATAGAAATAACAAAGATTTTGTCGCGATCATATTAAAGTTAATACTTGATAATTCCAATATATATAATATAATATAACCCTGACATCCAATTTTGTAAGATGGATAAGCTTATAAGTTAAATTATATGCTTTTGCTAAAATTTTCATCTGATTCGAGTAAAAAATCTGTAGCCAAATAATTTACTATGTCGCCAAAGGCGACATAATATTGTATACTCTTTTAAATTTCAAATAAATAAATAGAAAAATTACATATACTTCGAAATTCAGAGATTCATATTAAAATTTTAATTATTTCATTCTTTTTTAGCATTTATAGTTTCTATGTCTACCAAATCTAAAATATGGTCATGTACAAAAAAATATTGTCTACAGAATCTACTAAACATTCTGAAGTTTCTTTAAAAGTAGTACGTACATTTTCTTCATAAGAAATTCGGTACACAGTGTATCTGCACATGTGAATACAATTTAAAATATTCCCTTTTTTAAAGTGATTTTACATTTTCTTACAAAATACTTTAATTTTTGCGTTTCCTATTTCGCAAAAATTCTTAATTGCATCAAACTTCGTTAAGAATGTAATAGATTGCAAATATTACCTTTTCTTGAGTTTTCTTTCAGCAAATATGTTATTCAATGAAAAGATGCGCATTCTCTCACCTGCTATTTAAAATAAATTAATATGAAAGTACATCCGTTAAGTTTATAAAATGATTTATTTTCAACTTTATAAATTTATGCCACATTTCTGCTATATATATATATATATTAAATATATATATATATATATATAATATATAATATATATATATATATAAGTTATTTACTTAATTTTGTATAATTAAATCGTTAAGAAGAATCTTCTCGCTCTGTCCTAGTTTCTTCAAGAACTCATATCTTTCCACATTTCTTAAATTTACAAAAATCTAAATCTACATTTTTGTACTTTCTAATAAGATTGTATTATTAAACGTAACGTAGTTAATATATATAAGCTAATTTTAAATATTAAGTTTGAATTAATTTTATTTCAATTAGCTTCATTAAAACTATATTATTGACAGCAGAGAACAGAATATTTGATAGAATATTTGACAGAATATTAATTTGACAGAATATTTGATATATGATCTATTCAAAATTTTTATATTTTAGAAAATTTCTTTCAGAACATTAATATTTAAAAAAAATATTAAATTTTTATATCTCAAGGAATATTTTCAAAGAAATAATAATTTTTCTAAGAAAAATAGTGAGAGCTTGAATTTTCAAATTCTGACTTTGCGATGTAAATTCCGAAATATTAATTTGACAGTTCAATAAACGATTAAATTCGCATGTAAACATTGCTCTCTCACCATTAAAATTGGTAATCCACTTTACACACTTGAAATATTCATGACAGGAAGAAACTGTGATATGCAAATAATTAGCTTTTTTCATATTATTTATGTAAAATAAGTGGTGATAGTGACACCTGATATGTGTATGAAAAAGATATTGCACAGCTATTTCCTCAGTTGCAAGTTACATTTCAATATGCATGGTAAAAAGTTACTGCTATGCCTAATGTAAGAATGATAGATGCTTATTAATGCGGGTTTCTGGTTCTGATACGAGTTGTTTTTCATAGTTATTTTTCAACTCGTAGTAATCGTTCTCGTAGTCCCGTAGTTATTTTTCAACTAACTATACTAGTAACTTCCCTATGTAACGAGTAACTTCCCTATGTAACAGTTTATTACAGCGCCGTATTTCTGCTCTCTTTGATGGAGATCCCATGAATACCTGTAGATTGTGGATGGAAGCAATGAGCTCAGAACGCTTATATGGACGTTGTACAAGATTTCAGGGTTCTATAACTACACAACTGTGCAAATTAATTGGAACACATTTTTGAAGGAAATTTTTTCGGGATTTTTAAGGAAATTTAATTAATTGTAAGCAAATATTCTCGGGATTTTCTGCCTCAAACCGGTTTCAACTTCATATTCTAACAACGCGTTATTGCTCTTGACTAGTTCAAATCAGTTTGACCATGTGATCATGATATGAAGATATTTCCCCTTTCCATTGCTGTAAGAAATAGTGGATTGTGTGAAAATGTGTCTGCTTCTGATGTGTATTTAAAAAATGGATATCATTCCCAGAAAAAAGGACCTGAATTTGTATTTCAGTCAGCCACTTTTGTATGAAGTAAGTGATATTTCTATGATATGAGTGATATTTTTATGTAAGTAATATTGCTGCTGGAGTTCGAAAATCGAATGTTACAAAGATTATTAATCACCAAAAGAATTTTAAGACTTTGTGAATAACAAAAGAGTAAATGAGTGAAGCAAACGCAAGACCACATTTCGAACAGACAAATTTCTGGTAAGGAATAATAAAACGAATCCTGGCAAAGCAAGTACAGATCTTCAAGAAAAATTATTAGCTACTATTGTGAGCGTTGATACATCAGCAATTCAGCTAAGGCTTGTTGAAGCTGAGAGATTTTCAAGAACACCAATAAAAAAACAGTCAATTACACCTACAATGAAAATATATTTGGATTTTAGCCCAAGAAATATCTATCCTGGATTGCACAGAACTGGTAAAAGGTAGCATTCAAGAACGAAACGTATTTTTTGTGCAAAACTTTCGACAAAGATTTGTCAGGGGAAGTGATGGAGGACTCATCAGGGAACAAAAATTTTATACAAACTATTAAGAGCCTTCAGAAATAGATGGTTTGGGGTTATTTTAAGTCTGGAGGACCTAGCAGCTTAATACTAGTTGAAGGGATCATGAACTTAAGAAAATACATAACTATAATTGGAAGAAAATTTTGCCTATGAGGCAAACATTCGCTGGTGGTGTTGATATCGTTCAACAAGATATGACTCCTTCTAAGCTACAAAGAAATTTTTTCAGTTGCAGAAATTAAAGGGTTTTGGATTGGCCTGGTAATTCTCCTGATTTATATCCCATTGAAAATGTATGGATCATTGTAAAGAAACATGTGATTAAAATGGATTCCTTAACAAAGGAAACATTATGATTGAAGATAAGAAAGCAATAATTGAATAAAATTATGAAAGTTTGGTTTCATGATAACAGGATCACAAAAATTTATGTTCTAATTTAGTGGTTCTAATTTATGTTAAACCGTGTAGAGGATCTCATTCAAGCTACGATAGGACATATTTAGTATAAGATTGCTATACCCCCCCCCCCGCTTATGTAAGTTAATCTATACCAATTAAAAAACGTCTGTGAAAATTTTGAAATGGTTTATCCCAATTAATTTGCACAGTAGTGTAACAGCCGAGAAGACAGATCTGTTAACTCGTGAATTAATGGACCAAATAACGGTGCCATGAGTACTGAGATAAGAAATAAGGTGTCGTCTGCAAGGCAGTAAGAATCCTCATCAATAATATTTGATGTTTGTAAAATATAAACAATCACCTTGGGGCTTTTTTTTTTGGCTGTTCTTGAAACTACATCATACACAGAAGTGCTTTCAATGTTGCAATCAACGATAAGCCTTTACGCTGAGGCACTTGGCAATGTTTAAAAAAAGTTCGAATTTCAGCATCAAGAAAATCATATTCGTTTTTGTTACATGGTGTTGAATACCCATTTCTAGTGTGCTTTCATGTGAACGATAACCTATGCAGGTGTCTCATAATCTCGAATGATAATATAAGATACCATTGGGAATATATCTCATTTTTTGTTTGCACTGATGGCACTTTTAATAGTGTGTTATATTTTGTTGTGTTAAGGTCTGTCACCCATAACTTTTATTAAAATCCTATGAAACACTGCGTTCTAGAAGAGTAATGCACTACTGCAAATTACCGGTACTGTGGAGCAAGCTACAGGAAAGACATCCACATCAAGAGCTAGCAATTAATTTCCTCACTTCTTTATACCAACAGAGGAGCTTCAGAAATTGGGGTTAGATACTTTTAGTATGTGCAGTATGCCACTCAGCATGACAGTCGTGATATAATTCAAGTATGAAACTGCATACACAAAATAGAATTAACTTCAAATTTTATTAATTTTATTATATATTCTAATCTGTTAATATAACCTAATATATATATATATATATATATATATATATATATATATATATATAATTAATAGTACATTTTATATAATTAATACTAGGTGGAGAACAATACATTGAAATATAGTAAACAGTTGGAAATTTTTTTAAAATTTATATATATATATATATATATATATATATATATATAGATAGATAGATAGATAGATAGATATATGTTTTTCAAAATAATTAAAACACGTTATATTTATATAAAAAAAAAAGTCCTATATGCGTAGGACAGAATTTGGCATGTAAAATGCAGCTTAGATAGTACAATCATACAATTTTTGAATAGTGTTTAATTTACCATTTAATATAGTGTTAATATTTTACCATTTGTCATGGAGATATTGCGAAAGTTCTGGTAGAGATACCGCTGGAGGATATCGATTCCGTATCGAACTCTTTAAAATAAACCATAACTCTTCGATAACTGAGATCAAGTGATTTGACAGGCCAAGGTACATGTTTAAATTCATGCTCATGTTCTTTAAAATATGATTGAACCATTCTTACTGAATGGGTAAGTGACAGAAAAATCCGACAGAAAAATTCACTCATCTGCAGGAAACAGTTTGGATCATATGATGCACCTGGTCGCTAAAATTTCTCAATATTTCTTCCAGCGATTATATCTTTCAGGGCTATGATTGTTCTAACAGAAAATCACGACACGTTTGCCCATATCATGACAGATCCACTTCCATGCTTGTCGGTTGGATGGAAAAAATCACGATCACATGTCTGTGCAGGTGTCCTCAAAACGCGTATTCGTTCTGTTGTATTGAAAAGTGGAAAAAACAATCCGTCAGACTATATTATGTCCTTCCACTTATCAATTAACCAGAATTTATGATTGCGGCACCACTGTAGACGACTTTGGCATTTATATTTTCCTCACGAGACATGCAGTTTTGGAATTGCTATTCTGCAGTAAGTGTTCTGTAATCACTAAGTGTAATCACTGTAGAATGCTTTCTAACTGTAATCACTGTAGAATTCGAATGATGATATTACTCTGTGGTCTTTTTTGTTACAATTGTTATCTTTCAGGGCTTTGCAATTTGCTTCAATACCTGTAGATCTTTCACTGAGCATCTCTCGATGGCCTATTTTGCTATTCCTCTATTTATATATTATTATATTTGCTATTCCTACTTTACTTTTATATTACTCGGTGGCCTATTTTGCCCCACCTTTAAAAATTCTTAAAAATTGGGATGCTTTAGTCACACTTGCTCCTGATAGGTGGCTTCTGAAAAATATTCAAGACTTAACTTCAATAAAGGTGCCACATTGTAACAAAATATAAACACTTCCATTTATACATATATAAAAAAAGCTCGTAGCTATTACACACAGTCCAGTCACATTGATATGATTTCCTACCAAAAGCAAGAATAATCACCTTTCGCAAAGCGAACTGCTGCCAGACCAACAAGAAAAAGTCAATTAGGTACTTGGAGGTGTTCACCGTGCTGCTGAGCCATGCCGACTCCTGTACCGAGGACATCTGCGCTAGTTTATGCAGATGAGGATACATGTTCCGAACAGTCTGATCGAGATTGTTCCTCAGATTCTCAATTAAGTTTAAGTCAAGTGAGTTTGATGGTCAGAGAAGAATGGTTAACTCCTCCTGGTGCTCTTCTAACCCCGCGCATACACTGTCAGCTGTATGACACCTCGCACTACCCTGATGATAGGTGCCATAATCCTTAGGAAAAACAATGCACGTCTTGGGGTGCATTTAGTTCCTCAAAGACAGACGCTTACTTGTATTGATCCATTGTGGCTTCCACAACAAGGAATGAACCCAGTGAATGCCAGGAAAATATTTCCACATCATAATGCTTCCGCTTCCAGCCTGTCTCGGTCCAGAGATGGTTGCCGGGTGTTAGTTTTCAGAGTATTCTTTCTTATACGCCAACCTCCATCTGTCTCATGGAGCATAAAACGTGATTCATCGGAAAATGCTACTTGTCACCATTCAGTGGACGTCCAGTTGCGGTATTCCAGCCTTCGTCGTCGATGAACAGGTATCAACATAGGCTCATCAGTCTACTTATGTTCAGCTTTGGATGTTCAGAAACAGCAACTTCCTCTGAATAGTAGTTTGGGAGACAGATTTGGTACCACTTGGTTTATCTAGGTGGTTAGTTGCTCAACGGTAGCACGTCTAATCTCTCGAATGTATCGTCATCACCTCTGTCATATATGACCCTTGGTACATCCATTTACCCCATTACTTATTTTGGACAATGCCATATTGCCATATATGATATACTTTTATCAAGGCTGCTCTCAAACAGTTCAAAAACTTAAATATTTCAGAAGTTCTTCCACCCGTGGCCCGAAAGCTAATAATCATGCCTTTTTGGAAGTCGGATAAATCTCCCCGTTTTTCAATTACATTAACTATTGCAATGTTTTCCAAAACCCTTACACACACTTTATATACGCTCAACTGTACTGTGCTCTCGTGTGTGGTGAGTAGGAAGCGCAATTGACAGCTGATCCTGCCGGAAACAATGATGTTGAGAAAATGTACAAATCAGTGCAGGATGCATATAAAATATTGTCTCTTTATATGTAATATATATATGCGATGATTGATTGGGTTAAGCGGCTCAAGTTTATAGAAAAATGATCAACACTGAAACGGAGCACCATATGATAAAATTTATTCAGCAATATATGGGAACAAAATTCTATCATTATTGGATGGCATGTTATCAACTTGAAAAGTAAAAAGAGACAGAACAAATGAAAGAGAACCATAAGAAATTAATAACTGAATCTCTTAGTTGTACATAACATGCGAAATTTTTTAATATGATTGACATAAGGAATTTCATATGAATATAATAGATTATTTCTATTTCGAGTATTTATCATTAATTTTTTGTCTTTCGATACTGTTGTCGCCAGCTCAGGATTTTCAAGAGAATGAATACATATGAACCTTCCATATGGACGAGGTCATTCCATCTCTTACCACGGAAGAGAATGCTACTTGATTGATTGTCAACTCGCTGCAATATCTGTGCTTTCCAATATCGTTTCATTCTTATTGTTTTTAAATAAAATTAAAGAAAATGTACACACGGTCCACCGTTATTAATACACATTATAACATTACAAACATTAGATATATGGACTAACAAATTTCTCCGTACAATTTCGAGAAAAGAATTTTTTAGAATAAAAATCCTTAAAAAATTAATAACCCTTTTCTAAAAGTTTCTATAAAAAGTAAACTCTTACGAATGAAAAAGAAGCTCTTAAAAAAGTAGTAATCGTATTTTTTAAATTAAAAATCGCACTAAATATTTTTGATCAAACTAGGCCAATCATTGTCATTTGAATATATTTCTAAATGATAAAACACAGCTGTCTTACTTTTACATTCAAATACGTGCAATATTCCTGTGTAGGAACTTAAAATTCATAAAATACCTCTACAACTACTTTTTGTGCTATTCGTGTCATGAATAAAAAAATTTATGAGGACAAATTTTAATTCACTCGTACAAATCTCTTTCCAGATAATTTAT
This sequence comes from Latrodectus elegans, assembly GCA_030067965.1. Classification (NCBI taxonomy): domain Eukaryota; kingdom Metazoa; phylum Arthropoda; class Arachnida; order Araneae; family Theridiidae; genus Latrodectus; species Latrodectus elegans. The sequence continues at coordinate 50,335,320 of CM057817.1, forward strand.
TGTATTGTGCGACGATATAGTAGTGTTCTTATAATAACAACTAGTTAACAGTTTTACAATACCCCGTTCGCACTGCACTTTTAAATGCCTTTAAGTCTCAAATAAACTTTTCATGGTGGAAATTTGTGATTTAAAAGTAAGTTGAAAATGGTTTATCTCAAATCAGTTTGGCGAGCTGATTTAAATACGTTTAATTCATTTGGTGTTATCTTGTTTTCTGCCATAAATATTAGTGTTGAAATGCCTGAGGTAAATCAAAATAATATAAACAAAATTTGAAAAAAACGATGAAAATTATCTATAAAAGTATTAACTAAATACCACAAAATTATATTAGATTTAAGACGCAATATATTTGTCAAAGGTTCCTTGGTTTCGTATTTATCCTTCGTAAAATTAAAACCTTAACAAATGTTATTTTAGTCGGCAAGTGCCCAAAAGAAGCTCAACTATGCAAACTATAAAAAGTAACATATAATTGATAATTTTAATGAACAATAATAAAGTTTTAGAAACAAAACAATAATAATAATAATAATATTTTTAAATCAGCTGCAAGTGAAAGGCGGTGCAAATTCTGTTCTTAGGTTGGTGATTAAGTTAAATTAAATTTTTAAATTAATTTAAGAAATACATTGCGAACGAAGTATAGCGTCATTTAAATCGTTGTCTTGTAAAGAAATTGACACCTGAGTCTTCCATGCTAGACCATGGTTGCGACAAAACAATATTTATTGCGTCATCAAAATTTGATTGGGACACAAAATCAATTCATCGAATCATTGATACACTTCAAATTAATGGTATGGTTTGTACTGGAAGAGTCCCAATTGCCTCAAGCAGCAGATCCAAAGCTTTGACGACCTTATAGTATTAAAGAATGGAGCAAGCATTCATTAAACTAATCTAAATGTATATTTTTCTTGGGACGAGACGCCAGCTATTATATATAAAATAATAGGCGTGATTTTTAATGCCTGACTACCATTAGAATTTCACTTTTCAGCACCACAAGGGACTTATACAGGGGGCATCCAGTGGGGCTGCGCTCATTGTCTCGAAAGCAGGTAGATCTTCGTAATTTAGAAGAAGAAACCCTCAGAAGTGACCTATCACCGCCAAAGGTATTATTTCACGTGGAAGACATTGGAACCATTAACGAGCCACAGCTACTATTAACGAACACGACGCATCTTCGTTTACGTCAGAATTCAGACTCCTTCTGATAATGTGAGCGGACGCCCTTACCAACCAGGCCATCGCGGCTTAAATATAAGAGTTAACGATTGAGTAATTTCTGTCGCATTTATTTAATGGTTTACACATTTTAATAATGGAAAATCATGAATTAATACTTATATAAGAGTAACTATAACAAATCTTATTATATAAGGTACACTTAATAGTCTATGTGGTAGCAGATAAATGACTGAATTGGTCGTTATTGTTGGTCAATGTATTTTGGACTGTTTTATTTGTTTAAATACTTTTAATAAAAGTTTTTTTTTTTTCGAAGAATAAGTTGTGTTAGATTCATTTTAGACAGATTTTTTCCGTTTACATCTACCTAATTCTACTGCATTTAAACTCTTCACACAACATAAAAATACGTCGACTGAGAATCGAAGTTGTATTCCACGAAATCGGTTTTCCAACGAGATCTAAGTAAAAACTTCGAAGTCCACAGAAGTTTAAGTAACATTTCAGGGCCCTATTGGGGATCCATGGTAAATTTTAAATATAATGCAAAATATTATGAATAGTATTTCAAGTCTCTATCTAACATAAATTTCAGATATAGTATAAGAAATTATAAATAGTATTTCAGGGCTCTATTAGAGATATTTGTGGTAAATTTAAAAAATAGTACAAAATACAACCAAAATAATTCAACATAAAACCGATGAATTAATTTTCTGATTTCTTGTTCATATTCTTAGTCAAATATTAATCTATAAAAGTTATATGTAGAAATATTGGTACTATAATTACATAATTTGCTATATAATACAGAAAAGACTAAGAGTCTCTTTAAAGAAAATCAATCATTAGAAATAATGTAGGAAGAAATTTTGCAACCCCTCTACTAATATAATAAAAATCACTTCCCATTTTAGTCAGAAGAAACATTTATAAAAATGTAAAATAAAAAGTAAAATATAAACAAATATATTTCCCATTAAGAAAATGGGGTCATTTTAGGAAGAGAATTTTTATTTCGGTCGAGAAAAGACTATTTTTGTTATTGGAACACAACCGAATAAGAAAGAAAGCTTGAAAAGTATTTATTATTCTGAGATGGTGATCTATTTCTTGCTCACGATATACATCTTACAATAAGTCACGCAATCGTTAATACCATATTACTCTCAAAGCATCTACTCCATGAAGACATAGAAGGGTTGCTTTTTGTAGCCAGAAATTTCGCCAAGAACAAGCGCCAAATCCTCGCATTTTGATAATTATTCTTTAACATCATATTAATAAATCATCAAATTCATTAATGAAATACTACCGAGAAATTACATTGTTTTCGATCAAACTTTCAATTTGGTTCAGTAATAACAATAAGTATTTTAATTTCATCAAGAATTAATAACATCGAACAAGATTAACTAATCAATACCTCTTACTGAAGTCCCAGGAAGGAAGGAGCGACATTTTGTTTTCTACTTTAGTCTTATAGAAGCAATGGAAAGTTTTGCCCAAGTTATATCTTCTTTTCCTTTGTTTTGATAACTGTATCCCAATAAGAAGCATATATATTTCTCTAAATTAATTCTTATAAGATAACAAAAGTAGAAATATTGATTATTAATTTAAAATGTATTAAATGCGAAAAATAATCATTTTTATTGACGAAAATAAACGAAATAAAATTGAATATTGGTCTAAAAATTATAAATATAAATGTAATGTTCAATTAAACATTTTTTTACCTGAAAATACAAAAATGTTTAAAAAATCAAATTATTTTACTTGGAAGTAAATTTCTTATTTTATTTAAAGTTTATGTTATTATTGAGAATCATTTTTTAAAATAATCCATGGAAATGATATAACGGAGTTGAAATAAGACTCAACAAGTTCATTGTTGCGTTGAATGGAAAAAAGAATGAAAAGGAGACGGAATTTTCTTCTCACAATATTCACGGAAATAAAACTATTCCAATTACATTCACATTTTTGATGAGTTTTACAATGAAGTATACAGCAAAAACCATGTATATTTCAAACTGGATGAAACTATAATTTCACTAAAGCATCACTTTACCGTGATTTATGTGTGATATATAAACTATTTAGTTGACTTATTGTGCAATATACGTAGTCAGTAAATGTAAACAAAATTATGGTTGTAAAAAGTATTTCCCCTTTACATTCTGTGTGATAGTGGAAATATAACATGAAAGAATAATCAGAAAAATATGTAAATTGCTGAGTACATGTAGAGCACAGCGTTATAAAAATGATGCCAAGTGATTTGTATTAGTATTGATAGAGATATAGCAGACTCTCGTTTTTGGAACCCCTAATTTACGAACACTCATGCTTTTACGAACTAGTGACTAGTCCTGGCACCATAGGCACAATGATAATTTTAACAGGCAATTACAAACTAAAATTTTGATAAATTTTGTTTTTACGAACTTTTGATTCTGAATTTTTTTTTCTTTCGTTTTTTAATTTATTTTTATGATTTGATATAGTTTTAATTTTTTTATTTGTTTTATTTATATAATACCTGAGAGCTTAATTTATTCTTGAACAACAAAAGGGCATGTGCAACTGTTCCAGGCATTGTGGGAACAATAGTCGAAGACATATTTGACATGTGATGAGAGTGTTTCCCATACGTAAGAATACAGAAAGAGAAAAAGTTCTTCTCCTCCTCGTAGGTTAAAACATAGACAGGGGAATAATTTTAAAAGTTAATGCTCTCTTGAACTGTAGTTTCGTTTAATTTCCACAACTCGATTTATTAAGTTTCGCTCGTCAAGAGAGATTGAATCGATTCCGTTGAAGATTTGAAGCAGTTAAAGAAAAGAACGTATTTTTCAGTTGAAGTAAAAAAAAAAAGAAATTCTGAAAGTTTACGAAAAAAATATTAAATAAACAAAAATCGGCAAAAATGTTGGAAATTCCAAAGAGCAACCTCTTGAAAATTTTAAAATATCGGAAAAAAAAAATCTTAATCAGTACCAGCGAAAGGAAACAGTAACTTCTCTCTCGAAAATATTGTAGAGAAGCAAAACATCCTAAACTGGAAAAAACGTTCCCTGCTTAGCTTAGAAAAATGAGAGGAATGCACATTCTTATGGATGGTAATGTCATTAAAGAGAATTCCAAATCCTTTGCAATGGAGATGAAAAATTTCAAAGCATCAGACAGTTGGCTCCAAAAATTTAAAGCAAGAAACGGTTTGATTTTTAGAAAACTGTGTGGTGAAGAGCAATCAATAAAATGAAAATAATAATTATTTTTAACATAAATATTATTTTTGCATGTGTTCTCATAATACATTTTAAGTAATTCTTTATAATATTATTTTATTTATATAAAAAAGTAGTTTGTTGTAAAAAAAATTCAGAGAGATCTTAATAATTTAATACATTATTTTTGATATTTTACAAACTTTCTTTTTCACGAACTGTTTTAGCAGTTCACACGAGTTCTCAAAAATAAGCACCTTCTGTATAAAAGAAGGAATCTGCGGAATCACGAATGGTTGTATTTCGCTATATTTATCTAGAGAAAACATTCAGTACAAAGAATGCCATTATGACGAAAATGCAGGAAACTGACGAGTTCACCGGGGAATAGTTTCGGTTAAGAAGAGCGTGCAACCACCAAAACAAGTCCTTCGTACATAGGCTGTGGCAAAGATGGCTTGAAGAAAAACACCTTCCAGAGGATGGTAATGCTGATGGAGTGATGTCGGCACGCGTATACTGACGCATGTGCAGGCTTGTGCTGGTGACTCCACTGAACACTTCTGTCGACATTTGCTGCAGGTGCTTAACATTCTTGATTTTGCCAGGCGGAACAGGACCATGATTGATTGGTTGGAATTTCAGAGCCCACATTTATGACATTCGCTTAGACGATTACCATTGAATCAATAGCAAAGACGTCTCTATTTCCAAGTGTCATCGAGATAGAGCCAAGTGGACTTTGGAGTGGCATGCTGTCGAGTTTTCCGGTAAGTCATGCTTTTGTTTGTTACGCAGTTTGGAAACTAAAACATGAAATTCTAAATGGAAACCTCGTAACATGTCCAATCCAATCGCAACTGGGAAACAATATTTAGAGACAAATGTGGCATCTTGGTTTGCGGTACCTTTTGCTGGGATTGTAGATTAAAACTTATACGTATTGTTAGCAGTATAATAGCTTAATACTGCATAGATGACATAGTCCATTCATTAACTCTGCCATTACTTCAGGGATTAACGAATGTAATATATCAGCAGGATAACGCTAAATTCCTACCTGTGTGAATCAGCCTACATGTTCTAGAAGTTATCAGGATATTTCCCTGGTCACTTGTCTTCCCGAACCTCTGACTAATTAAAAATGTTTGAGACGTGATTGGACGTCTTCTGCTTAGATTACCGCCTTGTTTAGAAGATGGTTAGGATAGAAAAGATAGCTTAGGAAATAATCCGCATATTCTTTCAGTCTTTTCATAGATGTTTTGCTAAATGTATTGTTACCTAGGGTGGTGAACTGCAGTGGCTCAGTAGCTTCACGTCGCTTCCCGTTAAGATCAGCAAATTCAAGCATCATTTGCCGCGGGCAGTGATTGGGAGGGTGACCACGTACCCTTCCCCACAGGTTTGCTGGAGATCTGTGGGTTAAAAAAAACATGTCCACGTTAATGTGAAACCCTCAAATTCCTTCCACTGGTGGGGCGTGGATGTGGAGAGGAGGGTGTCAGTTCAGGTGTGACATTGTCACCTGATCATGGCTCAAAATTACGAGGCACTTGGTGATAGACGAGTATTCCAAACCTGTTAACCAAATGTTACACCACTATGTATGTATGTATCTAGGGTGCACAACAAATTATTGTGTATTATAAATATTTTTGCGCTATTTATAAGTGTATTATGTCGGAATAAATATATTTTATTGTGCTTGCTATTTTCTCATCTTAATAATATTCTACCTTTTCTGTGATATGTTTCTTTCTATTGCATTTTTTCACTGTCACGTTGTATATATATATGCATGAGTGTTGAAAATATGCAAATACATTTCTAGAAACTTATTAGTAATAACTTCAAGAAACAATTGTAATAAATTCTCTCTTTTTGGGTAGCATTTATTAATATTCAACTTCCTATAAGAATTATTGAACCGAATTTCAAAGCAAAGAATTGCACATATTTTATAATCATGTAAAATGTTCATTCATTATTAAAGCAATTCAAACATGGAAGGTAGATAAAAGATTCATTTTTAATTTCAAAAAATATGAAGTAAAATTTTATCAGATTTCTGTTGATATCAAAATTAGCATAATATGAATTTTATTTTAATAAAATAATTTGTACCTATATATATATATATATATAATTGTCATATAAATATACTGATAAATTAATGATATATACATCAATTCTCTCATTTAATTTTCTAAAGATCCATAAATTTTTTAGATTTCATCGCAATCCAAATAAACAGGCATTTCGAAATAAATCCATTATTTCTGTTTAATATTTTACCCTGTTAAGATATGATTAAATATTTTATCCATTAAAAATTAAAAAATTTTATTCACATAACATTTATATTTACATTTATATTTAATAATTTTTTTTAATTCTATAAAATTCTTCAGTAATTTTTCACTTGCATTTACACAAACGATTGTACAATATGATTTATAATGTAAGAGCTTTTACTGTTACTTCTGCTGGTGATCATGAAATTTTTGTTAAAAAGTAATTTCGTGTTTTCATTCTTAAATATTATATTTATAAAATTACGCATTCAGATCAATTTTTTAATCATCATTTTTAAAAATTTCATGTAATAATTTTTAGAAAACATTTATATTTCCTAAAAACACAATAGATAGAAACACGATAACTTCTCTAGGAAATACAATAGCTTTTTGATTTTTTAAAAAATATTTTCAAAACAATTTATTATTTCCAATGTATAGTGATGACAATACAAATGATTAGACATTTTTATTCTATCACAAAAGTTCTTAGAAATTCACCAATAATGTAATTAATAAATTGTTGGAAAGGATTTCCTTAATTAATGCATGAAATGTTGGAAAAAATTATGGTTCATGAATTAAATCTTTCGCCTTGTAAGTGTGAACCATCGCAAAGAGGTACTGAGCTATTCCCTTAAACCTCACCAGTGACACCTGGCGATGAGAAGCAAGACGATGTACAACTGCTTAATATGAGTTAAGTCCAAACGTCACCAAACTCGAAGCAACTTCTGGCGAGATCCATTCCTAACTTACGATCTTCTCCCCAGAGGATGGAGTATTTAATTTGTATTAACTCTCACAGAGCGGGTTTCATTGATTGTGTCAAGAAAGCTTTTGATTCCTTTATTACTTACTATACATCGGCCAGAACCGCTAATTGTGTTTAGGAGTAGGTGATCAAGTTCTTCTCTCCCTAAAAAAGAAATTGTGGCTCACAAGTTGCGATAGTTATCATTAGGAATATTACGAGTAGCCTCTAGTTGAAAGAAACATGTAATGCGATTGATTAACGTGCATAAACCAACAGACTATCTTTAAAAAAAAATTAATTCATTTATCAATCTTTATACCACAGCTAAAAGACTCACAGTAAAATAGATGATCAAATTCTAACTAATAATGCTCAACTCCAGTATTGTGATGAGAGTGCATCACTCAAATGGGCCATGGATTTCTTATAACTTTTCCCTGCATTTACTCACGCTTTTGAGGAAAAATAAAGTCTACTTTTTTTCCAAGTCTACTATTATGAGGCTCACTGTGGTCAAGTGGTAGGACAATTCTCTTTGTAGCAAGAGGTTCCGGATTCGAACCCAGTCATTATTGGTCAAAGGGAGGTGAATATTGCGCTTCTGTCTTCTGCATGTACTTCTGTCTGCCCGGGTACTTGGGAGTCCTCCGAGATTCTCCCTTGCGACAGGTAAACACGGCCCGCAATCTATGAAAAGTGCACCCGGAAAGGAATTACGCGGTCCATATCAGCCTTGTGGTGTCAAAGTCAATTATGTCTTTCCCCTTGATATTATAAAGTTCAAAATCTCTCTAACAATATATTTGGGCGAACAAAAATAAATAGTTTACATAAATAAACTCATATAAACATGTGTGCATGCGTATGTAAATTATTTATCTCAAATTGTCCAGATATACTGTTAGAAAAATCTTACTCATAAACATATAAACATAAGCAAATAAGATATCACACACACACACATATATATAATATATATATATATATATATATATATATATATATATATATATATATATATTACATCGATATAAAAAAAACCTTTCTCATATGCTTACGTTTGATTTAATTATAAATTTCACACAAAAATATTTAAATATTTCTTTCCTGTGTAGTATTTTTAAAATAGCAATTTTTTTTTAATTTTATTTTCGCTGCTGTAGTTACTGCTTTCATTCTAGCTTATAATTTTTAAAAATAAAAAAAAGATTCTTTTGTTTTAATTTTACTGATTTTTATGTTGTGAATGATGCAAAAGAAAAATCAAGATTTCAATTATTAAATTATTAAAATTAACAAGATTTCAAAATCTTTTATTATAGGAAATCTGTTATACGTAAGTAAATATGCAATTTACATTTAAACAACTTGAATTAAATTATAAACCCTGTGCTTGAGAGTGAGAACGGTAAAAAAAAGAATTTCACCATTTTTTAAGAAAATTATTTCCGCGGTACATCTTTCCGGAAAAAAGGTTGGCGGGAAAAGCTGGGCGCAAAATGATTCAGTATGGCAAAACTAGGTTTTACTCCATACGGTGGCGCCTCTACACAAACAAAACATGTTCTTACGAGTGAAAAGCTCTTGAATCTGGGCTCGGAAAATCTTCAATTGAAATTGTCACACCGTAAAATAAGGAACATTGAAAACTATATTTGAAATCAAGGTACCGTGGAAATCCTTTTCATCTTCTAGAAATTCTTATGAGTTGTTCTGAAAGTATTCTTAAAATGCTTTTCGAGAATGGCACCCAATGCTCCTAACTTAAAGGAAATTCTAAAGTTTCAGTGATTCTTTTGTCAGGGTGAGTTACGCAAGCTTACCTTTATGTTTATCACACCTTTGGTATTGCTTTCATGCCTTTTTTGTGTATTTTTGAATTGTTTCATTTTTTAAAGATATTCTTTAAAACGAAAATATTTCAAACATGTCGATAGATGGCGCTATCGGACCATAAGGAAGATTTAATGTACAGGTGGTTGATCTTCATTCATGTCAGGTATTTAATCATTGCGTAGAAAGTCACAGCGCATTTTCTTTCATATTAGAGTGATGAACATTATGAATTAGCTTTTATATTTTTCACAGAAGATACCTTTCATTTAATGATGTTTAAACACCTAAACATTCGCTTTATGATAAGAAAATAGTTATAATTTCATTCTCTTAATTACGTGAAAATAATTTGGAAGATTTTTTTATTTAACTTTTATGTGGGGAATTAACCGTTTGAGTTGTCATGAAAACAAACTACATGCGCCATTTCATCACGAATAGTACATTTTAAGGTATTTTTGTATTAATTTGGTAGAAAAATGATTAAAAATTAAAATCAGTGATCCTTTTGCATGTTGTTTTCGTCTTTTATTTTTGAAATTAACAAAGTAAATAATTATATACATAAATATGTGAATATGATGTTTGTTATTATTCAGATATATTTCTGTCATCAGAATTGGTTTGGTGTTACAAAATTGTTAAGTTAAAAAGTGTAAGTTGCTTAATTTACTAGATATTTTAATTAATATTCAAATATATAGTTATGATAGTTCAAATAATTCTACAACAAATTTTGTTATCCATTTACAAATAGAAATATTAATTAATTTAATTCAAAATATGACCATAAAAATAACAAATAAAGTAAAAAGGAAATTGAAAAAACAATTTTATAGATATGTTATTTGCATATTTTCAGATTATAATCCATTTTAGCTTCACTTGATTGATATATATTCTTATATTTTTAAATCGTGGCAATTCAATTCCATTTTTAAATGCGGTTCAAGTGACGGTTTTGAAAATTTTCCAATGTATGATTTTGCAGTTTGATGTTATATTAGTTGTATAAGTGCATTAGATGAGGATATTTATTGATGTAGATTATGTTTTACTTAATTAGTATATAATAAATATTAGTACACTGTAAATAAAAATTTTTTTAATTAGTTTATCTCAAAATTTGTAAGAATTATGATTAATATTTGTAATTAAATGAAGTTTTAGCTATGTATAAATTTAAAAACGTACGGATTTTAATTTTTAAGGCCCAAATATTCTTAATGGTACTGAGAGATATTTTACATCTCGACAAAAAATATCAATGGTTTCTTAACAAAACTATATCAAAAGTATCTTGGAGATGCATGATAGAAAACTCTCTCTCTCTCTCTCTATATATATATATATATATACATAATGGATGAGTAAATATATATATATAATTAATATTTTTCTAATATATTGAATGTATTTCTCCGAAATTTCAAAATGGAACCATTTGTGTCAAAAAAATTTAAAAAGGCGGAACAATTTTAAAAATAAAAAAATTAAAAAGATTCGAAAATAGTATGGAAATAATGCAACAAAAAGTATCGAATAAAACATAAAGTAAAAATGTAATATAAGTTGTAAACTTAAGAAAAAATATATATAGGATTTATGTATTTTGAAGGTATTTTAATAATAAAGACGTGAAACACAATTTGCATATTTTATCCACTTCTAATAAATTTCTAATGAATTGATAGAATGCTTTTACGATTATTTAATTTTTTTCCTTCTATTGTTTTGAATTTTATTTCAACAAAATGAGAAAATTGCTGTCAAACACATGCATAAAATTACTGATAAGGTGATATCAAATAAAATAAATTTTGAAAAATTGTTGATGTGCGTCAGATTCGTACATCTTGTACACTATAAAACTATACTTTTTCGTGCATTACTTGGAAAGTTTAGATTCTCTTAGGAAAATACTAATTTTAAAGATTTTGCTTGCACATTTTGTAAATCGAATTTCTCTTTCTTAGGAGACTGATTACAAAATTTAAGAATCTCTTATAAATAATAAGATAACCGCTTGTTTATTGTAATTATAGGCATTATCTGGGTTAAAAAAATAAACTGAATCATTCTATTAAAAACTTTTTTAAAAATAAGTAAATTAATAAAAGGTTATTCTAAACATCTTACACACAATTATAATATATATTCATTTTAATTAAATACAATCATTAAATTATATTTGATTCATTCTGTCTGTGTGAAATGTCGTGGATTTAAAGTTGAAACAAATTTTCATTTTGCATAAAAAAATTTAAGAAATAAAGACTTCTTGCATTTAATATATTTTTATTAGAACTTTAAAAGTTAGTAACTGTTGTATCGAGAATGTAGTAGTTAATTTGCTGGGTGAAATCAAATGAGATACATGTATGAAATTATTGAATAGAAATAAAGTTCTCTTAATTCTTACTGCGGTAACCAACATTTTTAAGATTGAAATTCCTCTTTGAAAAGTTGATTTGTGTTTGAAGAAAATATGGAAAACTGCAATTGAAATGCTCATTCTAGTAACTCATCTCATATTTGCGTTTACATCAGGACAAATATTCGACATTTTTCCTATATATTATTTGCTGTGACGACCATTTATAATATCATTATGCATAATATCTTGACGTTTAAGTGAGAAAAAGAGATTATGTGATTGTAATTTTTATTTAAAATTAAAATTTTCGGTCACGCTTTTGAAAATAAAACTCATTTGTTCAATATTTAGTTTTGTATGATGTGTTTGAAGCATGATGATATAGTACTATCACATTTTAAGTATATGAAGCACTTTTTCTTCAAATATCTTTGATATAACTCCTTAATTTGTCTCAAATTCTGTGAAGAATCTTATTTAAAGTTTTCGTATGGTGGCAACGTACCTTGTGCCTTTACTTCAAATCCAATTCGTCCCCCCCCTAAGCACTTGTCAAGGGTGCAAAAGCCTCTAATTCACGAGGAGACGTATATACGCTTTTTCCCTCAGGGTAATGTCATCTTGATAACTGATTTACAGTGGGGATGTCCATCGCTCTTATATATATATCACCTGAAAACACCAATACATATTTGCATTTTACATTGTGAATGTTCTTTCTGCTCAGAAATGTTTACTATTATTTGTTGAAATCCTTTACCACATAGTCAGTATAAAATTATTTTTTTATGTCATCATTTTTTTATCCTGAAAATTTCATATAATTCTAAGTAATTTTAATATTTAAATGCTTAACAATATCAAAAGTATATGATAGCAATTTTTATTGATGATCATATTCTATTGTATTCTGAATCTGTATTCTCAATATATTTTTAAAATTCATTTGAATTATACATGCTATTATATTATAATTTTTCCTACATATATTTTATTTATTCACAAATGAAAGTAATTTGTAATTGTGTGTGTGTGTGTGTGAACTTGATAAAATGGAAACACGTGACTTGGTATATGTGACTTTGGTGTCAAATTTAACATATAAGAAGTAAGACATATATAAATTGTGAAATAGTCAAAATATTTAATTTTAAAAATCGATAATTTCTTTTAAATTGGAGTATAATAAGCTATGAATTGAATGTTCTGGACAGTTTATATTTTTGTTTTAAAATGGACTTTTTATTTTAGTTTTATTTATTCTGGTTCTATTTCGTAACTTTTTGAGGAAAAAAAAGTGTGTATTTAGATTTTTCAAAAGTTACTCTCTGGTAACTTTCCTAAAACCTATATAAGAAAAATATTCCTTCTAGAGATAATCGCCTTAGTATAAGAAAAATAGAGGATAATTTATAAAAATTTGTAATTAAAAGTAAAAATTCGTACATTATTGTATAGACAGGGAAAAAAAAGAAAAGAAAAAATTGCTAACAGAATATTTATGACATTTCTGTTAAATCACAATGATTTGAATATCTTCACACAACGCTCCTTGTTCTATAATTTTTACATTGCCTTTTTAATAACGATTAATGTTGCACAAACTCACATCGTATTTCCATAGTATGTGGAAAGATAATATTTTTGAGTGTATCAGATGTGTTTGAATAGACGCAAAAATGTCTTTCCATGTTAAATGCTGTGTAGGACAGTAACACTTCTGTTGTCTAAAATAGATGTTACGGGAGCTTTCTTTTAATATTATGCTGAAGGTATTATACCCTATTTTCATACTGAAAGGGTTGTTCGAAAATTGTTTTTTGAGTGAAGTTATCGTTATTGAAAGAAATAATTTAATAGCAGGAATAACTCTTAAGAGAACTCCTTATCATATACTCAATAAATCTAAAAATACTGTTTCTATTTTCACTTGTTTTTAAACTTGAATACCTTAAAAAGCTAAACTGTTTTCTAGAAAGAGAAAGTGTCATAATTTTCCCTTTATATTTAAGCAAAATTATATTAACCTTAGAACATTTTTAAAGTATTTTTTAATTGCTGATAATAATTTATTTGCTAATAATAATTTAACGATTAATATTTATTATTTGTGAACTAGTAAAGACATTACTATTGAAATCTCTCTCATGTAGATAATTTTAAAATAAACCATTGACGCGCCTATTCATTTTTACGCTTTTCGACAGGATTATTTTTTATTATCTTACATATATTTATTGGAATTGAAGTATCACCAAAAAATTTGCGAAAATTGTTCCCTGTTAAGTGCTTGTGTGAACAACTATCGTCCTTTGCTTTAGTTAATTAACTAATTGTTTATTTACAGCTGTACATGCGTAAATACAATGGCGACAATATTTCTTACATGAACTATAATCACACGTTATAATATTTGAAAACTGTTTATATATGCACTATGCAAATAATTATCAAAATATTTTATAGTATGTGAATGGCTTTTACTTCATTTAATGCTACGTAAAATATATTTTACGCTTCTTCAAAACATTAAATTATTCACTCAAGCTTAAATTTGGATTAACATATAAAAATTACGGATTAGTAAAATTTTGATTTAGTAAAATACGACCATATTTATATTAAAATTAAAGGGATTCAAACTAGATCAGTTTAATAAAATATCTTGAGAAATGTGTAATTTTAATGATAAGTAATTAACGGAAAATAGTTAATTTTGCTATTTTAAGATTTCAATTAATTTGTATTATTCACATTTGTGCCAAGACTCATCATGATAATACAACATTGGAAAAAACATTTATGCACGTTCTTCATTTTTTCGTATCAAAGCGCTTTAATTAGTACAAAAATAGGCTATTATAAACTGTAGCTGTTCTATCATTGTAGCAGTGTGCAAATAAAGTCGACTTATGAAATTGAAAAGTAATAGATGTTAAAAAAATTTTATTTAAGCGTTTATCAACCAAAAATTGTATTCGACTCTTAAATTTTTTTTTTTTTTTTTTTTTTTTTTGTAATTAACTGGAGGAACTTTCATTTTCCTCGTGGCTCCATTTATCCGTCATATACTATTTTGCTTTTCAGTTCTAAACTATCTATTATTTCGAAGGACAGTTAGAGAGTGGTGTGAAGATGACTCTTGCAGAGATGTGTACGCAGAACTCTCCCTCCCATTATTAAAAGTGATAAATCTCTTTCGTCGCTGCCTTATGATTCATTTACGCAAATGATGAAGTGATTTGCTTTGCCATCATTAAAGATGGAATCTCGCGCCCAGTGACAGGTTCTTGGCGATAGGTATTGATTAAACAGTTTCAGTGTCTGCTCGGCACGAGTGGGCCTCATTATTTTAAAGTTAGGATTTACGCCTTCTGTCCAGTCCAAAGAAAATAAAGTCTACAATTATGTATGTGTAATTTATATCTACATTTTTTTTTAAATTTTTGCCTCAGGGATGATCTGTTTTGTCTGAACGATTTACCAGACTTTGAACAATTCTGCTTTTACTATTAATCTTTCGTTTTAGTTACTTAACTATATAAGGCTCTCAGAACGAAAATCGAAAGTATTAAAGGAGCAAAAAATAATTTAAAAAAGTAACTGAGAGAAAATATTTCGAGAAATTTTTTATATTTCTGAACTTTTTATTGTGGACATTCTAATGAATTTCCGTTTCGTAAAATAGAGATCTTATTACAAAGAGGATGTTTGTTGTGGTCAAACACGACAGAAGTGCCAATTAAAGACTACAAAATGTATTCATGTATTGTTGACTTTAGTTTTATCAAGATGAAGTCTGGCATTTAGCACGAAACGGTAGAGAAATTCTCTGAAAGTTCACTAATCGTGTCTGAATATTTGGCACTTGCATATGTTCAATAAATAAACTTTGTGTAGCAAAAACTCAAACAGACGAAATCTTAAACACTGAGTGTCGGTACATAAAATAGAGAATATACTTAATTAGGCTTTAAAATGGACGAACTAGAATGGTATACGAATAATAGTATGGTATGTTTTAGGTAAATAAAGTTTATGGGGATAAATCATTAAAATTTGAAACTTTGGATATACAAATATTGAGTTTTCAGAATACTCACGTGTGTTTGGCACTAATAACAGAATTTATCTGTGTATACTTGAGCATATTCTATGCATGTGTAGAGCAGTCAATTCATCTTCATCACATTATTCAGCAGTCGTAGAAACTCGTTCTCTACCACTTGACGATCTCTTTATAATGTACTAAGCATTTTTAGTTGGAGAAAATTCAGAAAAATGCTTTGTCTTGGATTATTGTGAAACTTATTCTATATCAAAGAAGGCCAGAACATTGTAAGTCACCATGCGTTGTTCTTTTGAAACGTAGCGTTACTATGGTCAGTAGACAGAGGAAAGAGCTTCAACCCATCAGAAAGGTAAAAGTTGCTATTCAAAGTGCTACCGGTTTGAACAAAAGATGATCGAGGTATATGCCTAGTATCTTCCATTACTATCATTCCAGGTGACGACCCAGTATAAGGAAAAGGAATTGTTCATATATTTCTGAAATTTTCTGTCAAAATCTTCTCTATAAGTGAGATTTTACGAATTTGTTAGGCGAACCATATAATATGTATTTTAATTGTTCTATATATATATATATATATATATATATATATATATATATATATATATATATATATATATATATATATATATTACATAATGCATTATTTTTGAATATATATTGTATGGTAAATGTAAGAAACATACATTGTGTGGTACCTACATAATGAATGATTATTAATGTAATAATGTTATGATTAGCACTGTGCTATTACTTCAAAATCATGCAGCATTTAAAACTTTTTTTAAGAAAATCCTTTTTTATTTCTGAGGAGGCAAACTGCAATATCTGTATAATTCAGCGTTTGTAAAAATTATACTGGCCTCGAAAAGTTGAGGAGCAACCGGTTTTTTACGCCTGAATTGCAAATGAATGTAGAACACCAAATTTAGATGACATGTGCACAAAAGAGGTATGTAGTGATTGCAACAGAAAAGTTTATTCTAAAAAAACACATAGATGATTTACAACAAAAAAAAAAAAAGCAATCTGACTGGAAAAGTCCATTTTTGTGAAAATAAATAATTACGGTTTTATGTTGTAAAATGTCATAGTAACGTTACAAAAAGGATTTTTAATAAGGGATTTGCCCACCCTTAGCTTAAATACATTGGCATTCTATCAATTAAGTTGTCGTTTACCGAAATGGGAATCGAACCCCAAGCATGGAGTAATCTGTTTTTTAGCTGTCCCATAAATATTAGAGGAGAAATTAAAGCAGCAATTTGTTTACCAAGACAGTTCCACAGATGCTCTATGGATTCAGGCTGAATATCAAGCTGTCCATCCCATTTGTTCAAAACCAAGACCTTCAAGATTCTGCTCCATGAGGTCGTGCGTTATTATCTATCAGAATGAAATTAGTGCCAACTTCACCGGCATATATGTGGACATATGGATCAAGGATCTCACACCAATTACAGTTCCTATCTGGAACACACGCAGGTCAGTACGATCACCGAGTGAAGTGCCTGTCCAAACCATTAATCCACCACCACGGTAACTGCGTCTTTCCACAGATTTGGATTGATGGTATCTGGTACTTTGTTCATTCCAAATCAGTACACATCCGACCGACCACGACCTTCACGAATCGGGAAAACGGTTCTATAAGACATTTTGGGACCCCAGTGATTATTTTCAACGAATCTGCTCACAAAAGTTACCTACGTAATTACGAAAGACTGATATTTACATATCTTCTCTCACTGATATTTACATGTTTTTTCTGTCAAAAAATGTGTTGCCTAGCATTTTTGCATACATTTTTATAAGTTCGTTTTTTATCATTTATGTAAACTATAAATTTTATTGTCCGTGTCATTTTTTTTTATATTGAGCTTCGAAAAAGATGTTGTTCCTTATCTTTTGGAGGCCATTGTATTTATGAAATTGAAATTCAGAAACATTTATTATAGTTCTTGTTGGTTGCTTCATTATTCACATAAGTACTGCAATTTAATCACATTTTTCGCTTTTGCTGTTCTATTTATATTCCATATATACCGTAGGCGCTCGTTTTACGAACCTCTAATTTTGCGAATTATCACTAATTTACGAACTATTTGTTGGTCTCTAACATGGTTCTTAACACTTTATTAATTTTAATTCTCATTTATGAACTGAAATTTAAACAAAGTCTCTTTCTTACGAACTCATTTTCATAGTTTTTCATTTGCTTTATTTTTTATTATCTGATGTTTCATTCATTTTTATTTTTTGTTAAGAAACTTGGATCGACGTTCGTTATTATTGGAGAATTTCGAATTATGGATTACTAACTGCAACATTAAGTATTAATTAACCAGACGATCTGCGAAACTAGTAGATGTATGGCTAATAAAATTAAGGTACTTTTTGAGTAAAACAACAGTGAGAAATACACTTTGAAGTCGAAAAAATATGATTTTTAAAATATTGTTTTGAATTGAAAAGAGTAGGTGATTACTTTAATAGATTTTTCCTCAATAAATTAAAAATTGTTTTTTATTATGAATTTTATTTTTCGTATGTTTTTATATAATGCATACTAAATATTTTTAATTGCACTTTATTTGTAAAGAGAGCACAGTGTAGTAAAAAAGAAGTTTTAAGATGTAATAGTGATTTTTCTATTTTACGAACTTTCGAATTTGAGAACTCTTTACCGGTCCTTACGCGTTCGTAAAAACGAGCGTCTGCTGTACTACGAATGACTTTAATTTTTAAAGCACGGATTTCTCTTTCAGGATGGTAGGAAGTCATTCCTACAGAAAATAATGCTCATGAGCTATGCCTTTCCGGTTCTATCCCTTGCTCTCTGTGCTGAGCAGTTTGGTCCTTGCGGCTTTCAATTTTCTTTTGCAGCTGGTGGCACTGACTACTTCGTGGTGGGCCACTTTTTCTGCCAGAACAGATTTAGGTAAGAATTGTGGGAATTTTATCTTACACTAACTATTATTATCTTCATAAAATAAACTCTGAAATTGTGTTGTCTTTTTATGCATGCAAGTTATCTTGCTCTAAATTTATTGTATCGAAGATTATTTTTTGGGTTCAAACTTAAGTTGCTTTGAAATGGTAATTTAAAATAATAATTATAGTTATTTTATCAGAAAATACATATTTTTTGTAAAATTTGCTTCATATGCTGATTTTTTCTATAAAGTATTGATTATTCAACACTATTCTTAATATTCAACAATTGAACGAATGGAGTTGATTCAATTTTGAACAATAATCAAGGTAGTTCTTCATGTTTTTTATTGTAAAGTAAGGTAAAGAAAGAATTTATAAAATAAATTACACACACATATATATACATACATACAAGAGGAGTATCATGAATTCATGCATACTATAGAGAATCATATTGCATTCAGCAATTCTCAAAAATATTTTTCCGGTTTGGAAAATATGATTTGAGAGTATTTGGACATAATGACATTAAAAACACATAATGATGAAAAAATAAAGATCAGATGACGCTTATACACACCATAACGAGACGAATCCTGAAAACAGATTAGCAACAATACACCTGGCTGGTATGCCTGCAACATATTATCTTTACCAGAGTGATCTTGTAAATAAATTACTTCTCGAAATTGATAAATTCACATTTATTGTATTGTAAAAATACCGTATAGGGAAAGGAATCAAGGTGAATAAAATGCTTATTTCATTGACTTTTGAGAAAAAAAGTTTGGAAGATCGTCCACGAAGGGACAGAATCATCATTTCACGCGACCCTTTTGTTCAGCCAAAATATTAACAAGTAGCAGAATATGTGAAACTTGTAAAGTTATGATGATTCTATAAAAGTCAATCCATTATATTCCGTACAAAATCATGAACTGGGATCTGTAGAAGATGTAAAAATTTGCTAAATATTATTGGCTGATTACGATGACAGACAACTTATGCAACTTGGTTACACTGAAAGCAAATGTAATACATACACTGTGCAACATGCATGTGTGTATGTATAAAGTATTGATGTGTTGTATGTATATAAAGTTAAACTAAACCGAACTCAGTGGCGTGACAGGCCATATGGGGCCCAAGACTTACAGTCCATATGTGTCTGCATGACCGAGGACTCTGGGGTGTGAAGCATACAACCCGGTTCCATGATCAGCCTAATTCAAAATTCCCAAACTTTGATTCCCAAGCATTCTTGGTACTCAGTTTTATCGACCCACTGAAGGCTGAGTCGACTTTGTCTGTCCAATCCAAAATCAAACCTAGGACCTTTGCTGTTGAAGTGTTACTGCTATGCCACTGGGATTCACACACACACACACACCACACACACACACACCACACACACACACACCACACACACACACACACACACACACACACCACACACACACACACACACACACACACACACATTTATATATATATATATATATTGTATATGTGCTTATATGTATATATATTAGTCAAAATTAATAAGAAAAGTAACTGATAAAGGAATGTCCAGAAAAAAATCATTTTTTAATTATATTATGGGGATTATTATTATTATTATGGGAAAATGTATGTTGTTTTAAAGAATCAATTTTTCCGATATCTTCTTTATTACTAAGTAATCTACTGTGTTAAAATTTTAAGTATCAGTTCACATTCAAAGAAATAAAGTGAATGCGCAAGAGTCATTAATTTTTCATGAATGTAATCACAAATTCATAACTAGTATTATGAATATACAAAAAAAGATCTAAAAGCGATGTCGAGCCAAAATTATCACAATTCACGAGTTGCCTTTGTTGAAAAGCAGAACCTCACTTCACAAATAATTGGTGTCTCGTTTTATAATTCATTGTTCCTTCCTCGTTTCCAATCCAGATGCGGCTTTTTCGCCACTGTATTTGTGTAAATGGCTACAGTATATTTACTGGAAGGAAAGAAAATATATGTTTCTTTTTATTAATGATCATTTATTAAAACAAGGGTAGTCAATCTTTTTATATTTACCGGCCATTTTTGTATCACTGTTACTAGTAAAATGTTCTAACCGCCCACTGGCTATATAGTAATAGTGGTTAAAAGAAATAGCTTCGCTTTATATATTCATAAAGCAGAGTAACAAAAAAGTTAAAGAATATCATAATAAATACTTACTTAGTACTTAATGTCGGATTTTCGCTAAATTTGGTAATTGTGCAGTAATTACTCCTAGTAGGCGGAATAGAAACTTTGCTCCGATACCGCCCACTAGTGGATGGTAGGGACCTGGTTAACTACCTTTTGTCTAATTGCGTGAAATTAATGCTCTTTGAGCTTACATTCTCTTAATAAAGTAATAGATACATTTCAATGAGAAAATGATGCATGTGTGTGAAAACTCTTGAACTTTACCATTGTACATAAAAATACGTTTTTCCACCCACACAATTTAAATATAATGAATTAAAATACATGTACTGTGTAAATAGTGAAATACTTTATATTTTCTTAATTATCATTCCATTTTTTAACAAAATTGAAAAGAAAAAATTGTGCGATTTCCCCCAAGGCTGGTGTAAAATTTCTAGAACTTATGCAATAAATTCTTTTGAAAAAGTAATCTGTTTTCAGAATTCTAAATTTTCTCACACTATTCAATATCAGAGTTTTATTTATTTTTTAAATACCTTGTAACTTGGTATTTCAGATATTAAACGGAAAATTTTATTAAATTTATTAAATGTTCTATAGAAAATACACTTGTTCAAGTTACATGTATTATGATCTTATTTGGAAGATTACTTTGTTAACATTCAATACCAGACTATAAATGATATACCTCGGTTAATTTTAAGTTATATAATTTTACTTTTCTGAATATATTGTTTTTTCTTAATATCATTTATAATCTGTTGATTCTGTTTTTACATTCGGGAACTCAACCAGTTTCAAGTGATTCAATCTTGTTTATTTGTAAGGAAAAAATGAATAATTATAGTAAATTGGAAGATAAGTAACGTAATTGTTCTGTTAGCGCTAGGAAATACCCTGAGTTTTCACCCTTACAATGAGAAATCATTCGTCTCAAATACATCGTAAAATGTTTTACAAAAGCGCAACTCTTAGGCTATGCTGTTAAATTGCATACTTTAAGATAACTATATAAAAATATCCGTATAATAATGGCAGCATTGTCTTAATATTGATATAAAAAGTATTTACCTCATTACAATAATTGCTTAATTGCAAATTTTAGTTGAATATAATATTTTTTTTCCTTTCTTGCAAATGTTTTGTTATTAACAGTGAAAAATAATGAAAAATAGGTATATTTGTTCCAAGTTAATATTCATTAAGAAAAGCACATTTAATATTACCCCATTTCATCATGAATACTTAGAATTTTTTATATAAAAGATATATCAAATTACTCTATGTTTTCACCTCATCCAGAGACTGATTTACCACAAGTACACAACCTTCAACTTTATCACACCCCAAAATGTATTTATTTAAAATTACATGCATACTTTAATTATAAATTGCAAAAAATAACTTGGTATCTTATGTACAAACTTCAAGCGTAACTTTATTATTAATAGTAAAATTGGAATTATGGAGCTAATGTTGTTGTACAATATATATATATACAATATATATATATATATATATATATATATATATATATATATATATATATATATATATATACAATATATATATATATATATATATATATATATATACATTCCTACCTCATCAAAATTTTGAAATAATCCATGTCTTGTAAACCTTTGTGCTATCATGCAAGCATTTCATTTTTAGCACACACATCATCCCATACAATAACAAATCGCATACAGATGTTCTCCATTGATTCCCTTTATCTAACTACTTAATACATCCCACACTTAAATACATAATTCTGATATTCCTTTGAATTGTCTACTCTACCTAGAAATTGGTATTCATTATCTAATTCAAACAGTTAAACTCCATAGAATGTTTTCGTTAATTATGCTGTGCAGAATATGAGTTGTAAATATATCTGAAAACAGCTTTGTTTAAATTTTATCGTAGGTAAGCCAAAGGAAACTGGACATTATGGATTGTGGACCTTGTGCTCGGTCAAAGGCCCTCATTGGACAGAGGATTGTGATCCCTTGGATAGCTTTTTCCAAGTCCCCACTTTTTCTCAAGCGTCTGGAATTGTAGCGATTATCCATCTGTTGCTGTTACTAGCCCTGTTACCATTGGAGTTACTATGGGCTGCACACATGTTCCAAAACCTTCCAAAGCTGTACTTAAAACCAAAGGCCATTTGCATCATTAAAATATCAGCCGCTTTCTTAGCTGGTAAATTTATAATCTTATTTTCTTTTCAATTTTTTTTCTCTAATTAAAAACAAATATATCGATTGAATACACATAGTAAATATCTCACTCACACATTCACTTTCCCCAACCCCTGTGGGTGTCTGAAAGATAGAGAAAAATTGACTTACTGACCAAACTTTTATATATATTTATGCTTTTTTTCTCACTAATTCTCAATGGTTAAACACTTAAATAAAAAAATAGTATAAAACTGATTGATGCAAAAAGTAGTGAATATCTTTTTGCGTTAAAAAATTATTTATGCATTGAAAAATATGCTGAAAACATAGTTCTCTCTTAATTTTATATAATAACCCTCTTTTTGGTTGGTTGGTTGGTTGGTTGGGTTTTATGGCGCAAGGTCTAAATATGGACATGCTGCGCCTACCCTCTTTTTAAAGTTCGTTGACAAAATATTTTACTATCCCCCTGCCAACAATAATTTAAATTAATATAAAATATTGGTCTACTCGCATGTGTGTGTGTGTTCACCATAACTTTTATAGCTGTTACAATTGTTTTTAGTAAAATAATTAATCATTTTATTTGATAAGCGTTGACCATACCTTTATTAGGACAGTTTTAGATCATTTGAGACTGGCTGTTGAATGAACGATGGAGAAATCAGAAGTCATTTTATCAGCAAAAGATCTCTGAACTAGAATTTCAATTTTATCTCAATTACACAAAACCCGATACTATTCAGCCATAGCTAGTGTTGTAAAGTAGGGAATAAACCTGGTTTATTCCCTTTGGGACTTTTAAAAATTTCCGGGAATTTTGAAAGACCTTGAGAGTTTGGAAATTTTTCACATGATTTCGTAGTCTTTAAAGTTTTTTTTTTTTTTTTTTTTTTTTTTTTTTTTTTATTAGCTATTTCTTAGAATAAATAAAAATCCTCTTATGATTTCTACTGCTAGTTACGGTATTAAGAAGTTTTCCTGGAAAAGAAAACAAATTTTTGTTAATGATCAATGCAGAATATAACTTCAAAAATTAATGTCGAGAAAATATTTTTTTTCTTCCTTTCTCAACACATAAATTTATGAATTTATACGAAAGAAACATGGAAATGTAAATATTTATTCTAACAGTCCTGAGAAATATATATCTGGATATTTTTCATTAAATATTAATTCCATATTTTTGTCATCTTGACAAGTGTTTTTGTTTTTCTCAGTACGAAACATTAATTAACTTTCGTACTAAAATAAAGAACAGATATTTTTTTTGCTTATTTATGTAGTTTACTTCATTTTTCTTTATATTTATATATAAGGTAGAATATTTCATTAAACGAAAGATGATTGGCTGAGTTTTGTCCTTCAAAATTTTTAATATTTCCCGAAATTCCCGGTTTATTTCTAAAATTCCTGAATAAATTCTCGTGCTTCAAAATCCCCGGGTATTTTACACCTCTATCCACAGCAGAACAGCTTTTAAAATGATTCGTAGATAATAATTGAGTTTTTTGAGGCCATTGATTTTTGTCTCTTCAAATTCTAGTTATCACCCAATTTTTTTCGTGTTTGATATTCATCCCATTTTGCGATTGATAGGTATTATTTACATATTTACCCTGTTGGGCATCATAAATTTCACAACACTATAACTCTAGTTAACTACCTAACTCTCTCATGCATGAATAATCATTTCAACCAGACTAATTCAAAAGTTTAAATAATTTTCTGAAAATCTACGTACTATATTATAAAAGATAAATACAACAATTTCTGCAGATTTATAAAAACTACTTGTGAGACACACAATAAGTTCGTAGTTACTTCAACTACACTACCAGGGATGGGCAAATTTTTTCGTTCGCCGGCTAAAAATAGAAAAAAATAGTTAGGTGATAAATTTTTCATTTTTTAAGGATAAATTTTTCTAAAATCTTAAAAGCAATAAATACAGATAGTACAATTTAAATATGCTTATGAGATGAATGAAATTGCAATTTCATTTTTAAAAGTTCCTTTTATTTATGATCGGAGCTAGATGTACTGATTCTAAGAACGAATGCTGTATGTATTCATCTACTTCTGAAATAATTCTGTATGAGGTTCATAGTTTAAAATACTTCTTCACATATTTAAGATAAAGCAAACATAGCACTGATTTTTCGGGTGTCAATATTAATCATATATTGTGTGTGTGTGACACCCGAAATATTTATTATTATACCCGAAATATTAATTTTTCGGGTGTCAGATATTAATTAAGGGAAACTTACTTTCGATAATGATTTGTAAAACTCTAGTTTTAGTATATTTAGAAACAACCGCTTGAGATGATTGTTAGAGTGTAACTCAAATAATTCAATTTGCAAATGTGACCTCACTGCTTCACATTCTATGTTGAAACACATGTTTAAATAGCCCTGAAATCTTAAAATCTAGTTTGAAGTCAAAATTCATTTTTTTCAAGCCATCTTCATAATTCTTAAGTTTTTCTTCATTTAATGAGGTTATTGGATTTAACCTTGGCAAATGAGACAAATCGTTCTTCCTAGCAAACAGATTAAGTTTTAGTTTAAAAGCTTTGATATGGGCCCAGATATCGTCGATAATTTGATTTTTCATTGCATCTTAAAATTCACACAAGTTGCTTTTATTTCAAAGAATATCTGAAAAATGCAAAGTCTAAAAGCCACATTCTGTGTGTTCTAACATTTCGCAATCCGCGTAATACTGTTTCTCATTGAAGAACGATACCAAGTCGTCTGTCTGCTGCCAAACTCTCTCGGAAACAGATCTTTTACTATGCCATCTTATTTTCGTGTAATACAGTACATCAGGGTATTCTATTGTACGGACTGAAGAAAATCTCTAAATTGCCTATGAGTAAGACCACGAGATCGAATCGTACTTATAAGCTCCACGACTGTATCAAGTACGGGTTTCATAATCAATGCAGGTTTACACAGAGCATCTTACTGCATAACACAATGTAGAGAAACAAAATAGTTCACTGGATAGTTTGGATTAAAGAATCCAAGAAATCCAGGTTTTTTCCCTCTCATATTTGATGCTCCACATCGATCGTAGAATTATTTATATTTATTATAGGCACTTCCAAAATTAAAAGCTTTTCCTAAAATTTACGAAAGTTATCACATTCCTTTTTAATTTTCTTTAAAGAATGCATGCAGTCCAATTCCTTGATAATTCCAAAGTTCTCATCAACACCTCTCATAATTTATAACTAAGTTATATCATTTATATCAGTGCTTTCATCCATAGCTTAGGAGCAAAATTTATACTGGCTAAGTTTTGACTATAATAGTGACGTCAGATTTTTATCGATACTTTTTTTCGATATAAGCAATCTCTCTATCAGATAATGTTTTTCTTATTTAAACATAAATCATTACCAATTTCTGGAGCATATATTATTTAACGAACTCCCCATCACTAAAAGCTTTATTGTTTTTTGCAATAATATATGCTCAATTTAATTTGTACGTGTAGCTGCTTCGTGGATATTGTTTACATTCTTGAAAATTTTTTGACGACCTGACAAAGACTTTTTGCAGTTGTTTTCTTTCATATACGGACGTTGCTTCGTAACTAAAATTCTTATGCATGCATGAGAAATGTTATATTCTTTAAAGACTACTACACCTTTACTGCAAATGAGATACATTGGTTTATCTTTTACAAATCTAAAAAAATATTTTCAGGTGCATTCATCATGTGAAGCACGGCACTCTGAATCAACTTTACGTGTTTTAGTAGCGATTTTGAGATTGAAATATTTTTCAGGAATGACTTAAGCAAGCATTAGTTACGGTGTACTTTCAATAATTTCACCTATATTCACAATGATAATATAGGTCTGCATGCAATCTTTCCATGCGCCGGAATCAATAATATTCAAACTTACGAAAAAAAAAATTCCGCTGGCTGGAATTTAAAATTACCAAGTTGGCCACACGTGAGGTCTAATTCACCCATATAAGATTCTCATAGATCTTGCTCCATGAGAAAGAGATAACGATTGTTGGCGCCAAACTACAGCTATAACTAACAAAAAACTTAGGCTTTTAACACTTTACTGATTGAAAGCTGTCTATGCTAGATATTTCCGTCGATTTATGTTTAGTAGAACAAAAAGAGAATAAGTAAAAAGATCACCAGTCCTTTGTAAAAAGGAAGAAAAATAATAAATTAAGTAAAAAAGGAGATATATGTACATTAAATATACATATTTCTTTTAATTTGCTTCGGACTGGCAAATAAAAATTCTATCCAGTGAGTCGTAGTTTGCCCATCCCTGATCTAGAATAATACAAACGTTATGTTCTGTGCTATAAAAAATAAACTTAACAACACATGCAGATTTAGAAAAGTTAGCTTATTATAGAATATTGTGATAATATAGATACAAACAAAACTTACAACTATTGCACTTGTGCGTGCAATTATATGAAAATCTTCACTAGTTCTTTACCTTATTTTCATTACATTTTCTAGATATTATATATTACCTTCCTTTTTATTCTAATTAGCTTTTCTAGATATAATTAGTATTAGAATTATTTTATCTAGGATGCTCTACAATTATTTTATTCTCGTGTTGTCTTTTTATTTATTTTTAGTTGTCTTTGCTATATTAGTTGCTATATTCATCAGCATCGGAGAAAATCGTCAAAAGGAATATATAGTTAAAAAAGGATGGTCTTTTTGGATACAGGTGAGTTATTCGAAATTGCTTATAGTGAAAAATAGTTAAGTAATTGAATATAATATAAATAATAAAAAGAGGTATGAAATCAAAGTACTTAGAAATATTTATAATTTGCTGTTATACTAATTTTTTTCATTTTAAGCAAGGAAAATAATAAATCAAAAGTATTCAGATTGATAATATATATAACTTAGAAAACTATTATTTAATTAAAGGATATTGAAAATTGACATTGTCATCTAAAACATAATATGATAAACAATACAGAACAATATTTTTCCAATTTATAGAATAAAAACATTTTGCTTAATTAGTAGCAAAGCAACTTAAATTTTTCTGATATAGTGTTATATAATGGTAAGAAATACCTTGAAATAAGTTTCGGTGTATGTTTCTTATGAATGTTGTGAAGATCAAACACTTAGCGGACGGGAGCCCTCGAGTTCGTTAAGTGGTAAGACACTTGAGAAATAGGGGAAGCTTGTCGAAAAAGAGAGAGACGGTACGGGTATGCCACGACGAGTGGTAGCGGAGGTACCGCTTCCAGGCGATGAAAATTTCGAATGTAAAATTAATCAACTAAAGTTATGTCTTTGTCTATAAATTAGTGTTATGTGTGTTAATGTAAATAAATATATCTTAAAAATCGGATCTTTTGTTATCAATGAGCGATCTTGGAAACAACAGGGGAAACCAATCACAAATGTTATATCTAAACTTCCGTAACACTTGTTTAAATTCCTATGGAAATCCATTTTTATGAACTTAACATCAATCAAATGATCTTGTATATTTTTTATAATATTGAGATCTTTTTTATAGATCAAGTTTAAAATTTTGGCATTATATTTCAAATGAGAAAAATCCACTTCTAAAAACAAATATAGCAGTATTAGTTAATGCCCGGGAAAATTAAAAATTTCCAGCCAATTTTTATATCTAAAGGTAAAAAAATCTTTTAGCGTATTACTATAATACAGAATTAATTTTGTTTAATGGGAAATGATATTTAATTTGAAACGTTTCTTTGAAAATAAATAATTATTACTTTAACACCACTCATACGTTTTTAAAGAGACATTCGATCTCTGTCTTTGTGAAAGCTGGGTATGAATAAACCTAAACTTTTTGGACATTTAGTTTGTTTTTTCTTAGCAGATATACATATTTTAAATTTTTTTTAACAGACTGCTCTTTTTTGTTGTGAAATTCTTTCTTGAATTTGATTTCCAGGTAAATTTATATACATACATACATACATATATATATATATATTCATATTGATATATATATATATATATATATATATATATATATATATATATATATATATATATATATATATATATATATATATATATATATACACTCCAATGCTATATTTCCTTAAAATTGTGGCCTGGTTGGTTTGGCCGTCGTTCTCATTATCGAAAGGTAGTGATTCCGAATTCCGGCTTAACCAAAGACCCGTCAAGTTCGCTAACGGCACGCTAATAATTTGGCTTGGTCGTTGTGTCCTCCAAGTGAAATGATAACGCTGGGTGTGGCCTTCTAAGTATTGGGGGTTTTCTGCTCGGTCCATGTTTCAAAACTACGAAGACACCACCCGGCTGCTTCTATCTAACTGGCAGAACCCCATTCAGGGCTAGGTACAGGGAAGCATGCTGGGCAAAAAAACTAAAAGCTACAAACCCCACACATTTTGCAAAATTTACGTATTAAAAAGCAAACATAAATTTCTAAAAGTCAATACTATTTTTCTGAATCGGTCAATAAAATATAATCTTAATATATTTTTTAATTTACTTTTAATTAATCAAAATAATACGCCTTAAAAATACATTGTATATAACAAAATCAAGCAAATATTAATAACTTCACTATAAATATAAATCACTAACATAAATTTTTATGAAAACTCACGTGTGTTTCTGATTAATTACGACCTGGCGTCCCTCTTAAAATAACACTTTGTTCTTGTTAATTATTCTTTAATTAATCAAGTAATTACAATTAAACAAAAAACACCACAAATATTTTTACACTATATTTAATAATGTATATATATTTTACTACTAAATTAAGCAGAATAATGCAAAGTAAAAGAACTTACCTAATCGTCAACTTCCCACACTCTCCAAATTAAAATATTATTTTGAAAATAATTTTCAGTAATTTAAATGCAATTTTGAAAATAGCTTTCAGTGATATATACCACAAATTAAACAACTTTACAAAATTGCAAAATCCAAATAACATCTAATGAGTTTTCAATTGTGAGGAAATCAAAATTTCACGCACACAATTATTTAAAAATAAACTTAGATAAAATAAAATACAGCATAAGCTTTAAGAATTACTAAAACTGAAAACAAATCGCATAGAATCGCTGAACGAATTCATTTTAGTGCAATAATCTAAAGGTTTGACGTATTTGGCATCCGTATAGACTTGTAGGATGATGCCCAGATATCATCCTCTCAAAAGTCGCCAAATACACTGTGTTATGTATTCTAATATTAAGCCAAGTAACTTATTTTTTCTTTCTTTCAACTAGATATGATTTTATATTAAAAAATAAAAAAAAGTTTGCAGCACACCGAATGTACCATACATAATCTATGAAACAGTGCTATACATTCATTGAAAAATGATCCTTTTTATTTGCATGAGCTCTACACATTCTGAATACGTTTCAAACTTGGTCTCATTAGTCTAAATAAAATTTGTCATACATTTCATTCTTAAATTATGTATTTAAAATTAGATTCTTACATTATTTATTAAATTTTCCAATTAGGCTCTATTAAAAAAATTCCATAATTGGTATAAATTGAGATCTCAAAGTCTTCATGTGTCTTAAAAAGTTTAACATTTAAAAATGTGTGGTGTTGCTTTCTAAAATATTCTAAGAATCTTTCTATTAGTCATGAAAATAGGCATCAATTTCATATGAATTCTATATATTTTCATCCCTAAAACAAAACCCATCCTTTAGCATTTTATAATATGGAAATATTTGATCATTCTTATATATTCTTTATGTAGTGCATGATAAAATCTTATTCGTTGATTGTTGAAAGCAATTTCGAAAAAATAGCTTCCCTAATTTTATAAACTGGCATATTTCTTGAATCATTCTTTGCGCTAGTCAATCACTGTGAGGATTCATTACTCATAGTCTTAGTTTGTAATGGTATTTCAAGAATAAAGGATTTATAGTTTGAAAATTGAAGAATAATCTTAGCTTTTGATTTCAGGCTTTGCCGTCAACAGTATCTTATGAATATCTTGTTATCATAATTGTGTGATTATACATGTTCTTTTCCATCCATATTCATAAATTTTAAAATAGTTGTTTATTCTATAAAATGTGTATAAAATCCCATCTGCTTTTAAACCTATGCATTTTCTCTTCGGAGAGAAGCAAATGTTATTAAAGTAGTATTATGTATTCATTACAACACCCATGACAAATCTTATAGTCAAATAGCAAGAGTCAACAAATTCTAATGTAAAATTTATTTATTATAATTGATGAAAACTTGTAGTTATATATAAGTTGCGTTTAAATTCTGTGTGAGTCAAAGTAACATTAGAATTCTTATGAATTTAATCATTGAAAACATACAATATGTATTTCTACTTTACTCTGTGTATATAAAATATCAATCTATATATATATATATATATATATATATATATATATATATATATATATATATATATATATATATATATATATATATATATATATATATATATATATATCTATATATATATATATATATATATATATATATATATATGTATATATATATATAATTACGTTTAAAAATATTTATATATCAGTAATTTTTAATACATAAAACTTTAAATTCTTGAGAAATTCTTAAAATTTCTTGAGGTAAAATTCTAAATTATAACATTTTACACTTAGTATTTTATTTGTTATATTCATTATGCATATAATTGTTAACGATTCAAATCTTTAAAGCTTATTAGCACATTTCAAGACAAATTCTTCGATGAAATCACACAAAATTTTCCATGCATTTTCGATTAAAAATTTATGATTTTTGCATATTACTTGCATTTTCTATTGGACGGCCTTCTTTTCTATTTGGACGAAAAAAGTTAAAAATATAATTTTTAGTAACTGTGTTTGTATGTAATGTAAAATAAACTTCAATTTAACTAATTATCGCTTTTGTTTCTTTTTAGATATTTGTAATCATTGTTAATGTCGTGATCAACGTTTTATTTTTTGTGGAAAATCTCAGATTTTGGAAACAATATGTTTTGGAACAAGTTGATCCAGAAGGTAAACGTGCAGAAACCTATGGCAATCCAACATTTAATGTTGAATCACCAAGTCAACCTAGACGAAATATCCTCACCAATGGAAATGTAGCTTATACAGAAACAAGTGGCTACCCATATTATGGCACTGCAGCTCCCAATCATTTGCACAATCCAAGTGAGCAAAATTCTGATGTAAGATCTGAGCAAAGTAAATCCTTACCCACTGATCACCAAGGGAAGAAGGTACATAATTCTTTGTCATATGAAAATGAATCATATCAAGAATACTCTCCTGAAATGACCAGAAAACCAATGTAATCATAAGAACTAATGACCTTTTACCTTAGGTGATGAAGTCTCATCTAAAAAAATGATCAAATATGAAGAAATCCAGTTGTTTCTTAAGTATTTAAAAATAATCTGCAAAATTTGCTTTTACTTTATTTAATCATTTTAAACTAAGTCATGCCATATAAGTAAAGTTTGAATACTTGTGATTAATTTGTTAAAATGAATGTCAAGCAAACTAACATTATTTTTAATATTAACTTTACAGTAACTGCCATAAATTATTCAAATTAGTTGCATTTTTTTATTGAATTATTAATAATTTATGGAGCTCTTACCTTTGAATGCAAGGAAGATTTGACTAACATTGCTTACTAATTGTTAATTTGTTATTATTAATATTATTTTAACAGTTTAGATTTAAATTTAAAAAACTGATCCCTCCTTCTAGGAAATTGTTTTTAAAAAATACCTCTTTATATTCTATTATCATGAAAATAAATGTTAAATTGAATATACTTTGGCCGTGTTAAATTTCATAAGATAATAATCTTATGAGTTAAATGTATCTCATAAATTATATGCAATAAAAGATCACATAGTGTTAGATTTTATGAGCACCTACTCAGAAAAAGGTTAAGAGACCCAGTTCTACATTGTGATTCTTATAAGTAATACAATTCTATTTGATTTATATATTTGTATAGGTAGTAATTATTTGTCACTGTCATATATATATATTTAATTTAAAAATTGCTTTCTGTAAATTATGAAATCGTTCAACATTCTGAAAAATATCTTTTTAAAATTATTTATTTCAAATGTCTTTGTACATTCAATATATTTTCTCCTTTTTTTTACTTCAAAACTATTTATTTCTTTAATAAAACTGACAAATATAACACACAGTATCGTAACACCAAGTGGGCATTTTTATATTTAGAAGTTAAATGAGTTATAATATAATAATATATTATTTGAATTTTTTCTATATTACAAAGCAATAGTTGATAATTGAATTCTGTTTTACAGAAATTGATATTTTGATGATGCAATTAATAAGTTACTGTGCTAATGAGAAATAAATATTTATAACCAATAAATCAACTGTAAACAGAAGTATTTTTGCTGCGAAAACATTCACTGGACAATTTCAAAAAAATTTTGAGAAAATTTCTATACTGAAGAAATTACTGTGAAATTCCAGGAATTTCTTCACTTATTCTAAATATTTTTATCGCCAAGTATACAAATTTAAAAAAGAGGACGTATCTTTTTCAGAATTTTTATTTTAAATTACAAAATTTAACTTTTAAATTTAATTATATTGTATTAAGTTTGATACAACATTTATGACTACCTAGTAAATCATTTAGCGCTCTTGTCAAAGATAATTTCCTATTACCATTAATATACTTGTAACTAATATTTACAAATAAAAACAAATCAAATTTATTTTAATGAAATAATTCCAAAACGAGCTTCAATTTTTTCCAGTTTGAAATCCATCTTTGTAAAAGTTGCTGTTCTAAACGCTTGTAGTACTTATTGAAGCTAAATTTTTGTAACTTTATGCCCACAATGTAGTCAGTGCTATTATAGATTACTGAAATGACTTCTACCTATAAATTTTCAAGCTTATTTTTAAGAGCTCTTAAATTATGTTTAATAGAAGTTTTTAGTACATATTTATTCTCTTTTGCCCTAATCAATGTTATTCAGATTGGTGATAGTAAACTGCTGTGTGTAGTAAAAAATTTCTGGTACCTAATAACTAACATGAAAGAGATGAAACAAAAAAAATTGCTTTGTCTCAAAAATACCTTTGAGCTTGTCTCTCATGTTAGAAAATGTTCTGAGCTTGTTTATCTGTGAACTAGATGTAATGAATTTCTATGTCTTTTTATGAATATATAGGAAATTCATATTTCTCTAGAAATTTACAAGTTTCATGCTGTATTGTGATGCTGTGACGAGTTTAAGCTTTAATTTAATTTGTGTGAATAAATACTCTCATGCTGTGCTATATAATATTAACTTGCATTTTTGTGGGTATTAAATAGTTTAACTAGTCATACATGGATGGGGCCAAGTTTGATAAGAGCTATTCATCTATGGTCTTTAATCTATTATATAACTATGACTTTTATTATTTGTTGCTATGTAAAACTGATTGTGAGTGAAATTTTGTGTTTCCATTCTACATTTGATAGCAGTGTAAAAATATGATTATTTCATTACTCAATTCTCATGTTCGTTCTGAGATAAGTATTAATGTAATGATATGGAAGCATAAAAGAACGAGTCAAAAACATAATGGGCTAACTTTTCATTATTTTTAAAATGAATTTATACCATGACTGTGTATGGCTGTAAAAATGTAGTTGAAATTTCATTTTTATAACATTATAGAATTTTCCTATGAGAAAATATTCCTGTAGTGCATGCCATTTACAATTAATATATTCATCGTATTTCATATGGGAACATTCTAAGAGTGAAATCATTGATGGAAATGTATTCCTTGTAAGTCACTCTGCATCTGAACTCATGATTAATGCTATAACTTAACAGTGTTTATTGACTATCAAATGCATTAACCTATTAGTGTGAGAAGCATTCTCTGTGAGATATCTTATTCACTTGTAACTGTTATAACTGAATATGTTAATTCATACTTGATGTTATAAATGGACACTTGGTGTGGATTAAGTTCTCTAACATATTACTTCATAGTTGGTGTTGTAAATGTGTGTGTCTTGTGTGTTATGTACTAGCTGTGATCAGTATGCCATTAAATGTATATTTGCTCATAATATAAATGAGAAATTTTTTTAATACAAATCTAAAAATTTGGTTTCAATAACTACTATTTATATTTTTAACACATTTACTATTCTATTATATCATTTACTTTTGCTTAAAAAGAAGCTATGTTAGTGATTGTCTTGAATTATTTTACATGTAATTGTATAGAAAAAATGGAAATCATCATTTACACAATGGCAGAGCTCTGACATTCCCATATTAATTGCTCAAGATTAAATAAATCTCATGTATGATTTTTTATAATCATTTAGGATTTATTTTAGATCATCCATTAGGGTTTCCAGAAATAATGATGTAGTTAACATGTTATTAGTTCATTTGTTATATTGTTTTTGTTTATAAAATATTGGGAAGCTGCTGTTGTATAAAGCATATATCTTTCTGTCTTAATTTGAAAAAAATGTGCTCTACTTTGAAAGAAAATTATAAAAAGGGAGATTTTTTGAAAGTAATTTTTTTATTATTGACATTTTTAAAACCATATAACTTTATTATAATTGTTTATTTACTTTATAGATTTATATTACAATTTATACATTTTAAAAACTGTTTTGGCTTCTTACTATTCATAGAAAGCATTTATTAATTAAATATATTATACGCACAATATAAGCTCTCAGATCCAAATCTTACTAAAGTAAGATGAAGTATAAAATTATGAAACAATTATTATATTGGCTAGTCTTTGCAAAAAAAAAATATATATATATATATATAAGAAATGAAATAATAAAAATGCTTTGTACTTATTATTTTTAAAATATCCTGAAATTGCTCAGTATATACTCTGCATACCGTATAAAAGTTGAGAATATATTAATTTGATACAATCAAGAAGAGAGAGAGAGAGAGATAAGACAGTTATATACACTGATTTACGTTCAGTCTGAAAATAAAAATCAGCATAAAATAACAACATCTGTTTTTCAGAATTCCTAGTTTTAGAACATAATCATGAATGTCTTAAATGACTTACATATAAAATGAGTCTTTTTTTTCATTCGAAATGTTTTCTATTTGATACATGTCTTTTCGAATAAATTTGTCAAAAAGTTTGGATTCCAAAAAATCCTTTATTAAAATTTAGTACATTAAAAGATCCTATTATCCTTATGAGGATCATTGACTGATATTTCATTTTTTGAAGATAATTGCTGAGTGCAGTTCTTTTAAGATTTAACTGTATTCTCCTTAGCTGCAAGAAAATATATTTTACATAACATGAAAACTTGCCAAACAATAGAATTTAATATTAATCCTAGTTTAAAATTTTGATAGGATATTGAATTATGCTATTAAAATCTGACTAAAGTAAGAAATCTGAAAAAAAATTATCGTTTCATTAGATTCTTTCTATTCGTTTCTGTAGCAAATAATTTCTATGAGAAAATTTAAAAATAATCTGGAAAATATAGGTAATCAGAGAACAGCTATTATATTGCTTATCAATAACCAGTCATTTTTGTGTCATGGGCAAAATAAACAGAAGTTAATACTGATCGTATGGGAATGATTAATTTTATCTCAGTATTCCAGTTGAATAAAAAAAATTTTAACTAATTGGTTTGTGGCAAAAATAATTTATGACAAAATAATTTACACTATTAAATAAAAAAATAAAGTGAAATTTAAAAAATTTAGTTTGAATGTTTATTTAATGTACTGTTTTCTTAATTATATTATTCTATAGTGCAACTAAGAATTTAGCATATTAGATACTATTTTAAAGGGATAAAGAATGTTACTCTCTGTACAATTATTATTTTTTTCACAATTTCAAAAATACTACTTGAACTTTTAAAATAGTTTTTATTATTTAAGTTAAGATTTTAAAGCTATTAATTTGTTTAAAACTAGTGTGTGCAATATTAATGATGGTGAAGTATATAATATTTTTGTTTAACTATATCTATGCAACTGAAATGAAATGATATTTAAAGCTATAAATTGGTTGAACACTTGTGCGCTACCCATTGTACCTTGAATGAACTTGCACATTTCTGCTACTGTGTCAAGTTAAATTTAATGTGATGCAGTATATGTTGTCTATTAGAATACTCTATGTATGAATATTGTTATGTTAGGTGTAATTATATATATGGTGTTTTTTACATTTTAATGTGTGCTGAATCATTGATAACTTTCAAATGAAAGTTCACTAACCGTATTGATGTCATTTTAAAAAAAAATTATTTGCTTTTACAAATACAGCTTTATTGTTGTTTTTACTCAACTTAATACTTGAAGTTGATTTACAAATTATTATTTTTTAATATTGTTTGAAAGAAAAATGTTAATTTATAAATTTAACTTATTTTGCGAATTACATACGTAATTACCTGTTAATTACATACACGTAAAATCTCATTTATGTAATTTTATTACAAATTATAATATAAAAATTGCTTAATATTGCAACGTTTAGTTTGTAATATTAAAATTCAATTATAATGATGGAAAAATATGGAGATAAAAAAATTTTTTTGCTTGGGAAAATAGCGACGACTATAAAACATTGGAAAAATTAATTAAATAATCCTATTTCGGATTTAATTTTCACACTTTATTTCAGTGCTTGTGTTTTCAGTAAGAAATTCTAATAAAAGTATCCATTCTCTGGTTCCTGCAAATATATTATTGAAATAAGGAACTGCATATATTTGAGGAATAATTTTATTTTTTAAGAATATTGTCTTTTCTGTAAAGGATGTTGTGAATACTCTTCCCATATGCCCTGCACCGAACATTCCTGGAAATTTTTTAATATCAGATGTGATTAGACTTGAATAATAAAATTCTGCATTATAGGTTTGAAATTTATAAGTACTGTGTGTGTGACTATAAGTGAAAATTTCGTTTCCCTGCTTTACCTCGTATGAAAAGGCCATCACATAATGAAATAGTGTTCTAAACTTGTTAATCAAGCACCTTCTGCTCATGGATTGCAAACATCTGATATGAAAAATCGAACTACAAATAATTGGTTTTTGTCAAGTACTCGTTCTTGTGTGTCACTAAATGAATTCAGAGTAATCCTGTTGAATCAGCTGCCTAGAAACTCAAAATTTAGGAGAACTTGCTGAAAACAATTTTCATTTTTAGATTTACCATCTTGAATTTAGTTTCTGTGTAATGTCAGTACCGGATATACTGGGCTATTGAGAGAGAGCGAGAGAGATGTTCCATTCTCACGATTATTAATTTTTTTTGTTAAGCTTTCTTTTTAATCAATATATTCTTCATGAATTAAAAATAATTTGATCATTAGGAAAAAATATATTGTTTGACAAGTAAAGTTAGAAATGAGGTTTTATTTGACTGAATCAAATGCCTCAAATATCTGTAAAGGAAACAATTATGTTGTAAATATAAACAAATATTAATCTAATGCTTTGCGATACATCCTATAGTCCTAGTCTCTAGTAAATCTAAGTTTAGGAATTGTTTGTTTATTGAAGTTCTGAAGACGTTAATTGTCATAATTTTTCATAACTCCTAATTTTTTTTAAAAGAAAAATGAATAAAAAGAATTCAGGAAAATCTTTTGGAATTCAAACAAAAAGAAATTGGCCATTTTTAATACTGTCGATATTAATATATAGAACAGTGACTTAGGTATATTACTGTCTAGAAATTATTTTATTTTTACGCATTTAAATTTACTTAAATAAATAAAAGAACTATTATAGGAATTCAGAAATAACTCTTAAGTTACTAAGCCGCATTGTAAATAAAGTTTGCACAAAAATGAATATATTTTATGAGCAGATCATATAAGATGTCCACATTTATATAAAACATTTTTACTCCATTTCAGACAAAACTTCACCTTTTACTAAACTAGCTAATTAGATTTCAAATAACTTTCTATTATTGTGATTACAACTCTCCATACTAAAAGTCAAGATAATGTATTTACTTTCTACTTTTTAATTCTTTTCGTAGTTTATATTTATTTTCATTGCGGTGCATTTTTTTAAAAATTGTTCTTATAACTATGTAATTTTTTACATTTTTTATCAAATGTTATGCCTTTTGTTATTTAAATTATGGTTTTTGTCAATTTGTTTTGAATAAAATCATTGTGTTGCATTATATGAATTGCTCTGTGTGTTATCGAAATCATTCATACACTTTCACATTTAATATTAAAACATGAAATAAATTAGCGATATTTGTATGATGATCTAGATTTATGATTCCATATTAGACTTTTCATTATTTCTCTGTTTCGTATCGAATCATATTACTGGATATTTTCTCTGTTAAACTTTTCGTGTGACATAATTTATTTAAGCAATTAAATCTACATGTAGCAATTATATATTTTGACAATTTTACTATGTTACATGCAATAATTAGCTGCATTTTCTTGCTAAATAAAGGTTGTGGGGTTTTTATTAACCGTAAGTAATTCCTAATAACAAAAAAAAAAAAAGTCTATATGTTAAGGCCGTGTTAGCCCGATGAGTTAAAAAGTTGCGTATGGAAAATTGCGGTATCGAGAGTAGGATAATTCGAAAACCGCCATGTTCACTATTTTCATCTGAGACTTTGGATCTTTTAGTAAAATAATCCCTCTTGTGATGGCAGAGCAAGTCTTCTGTATGTTTTAAAAAAAATTTCGAGGAAACGATGACGCTCCCACTGGATGTCTTGATACAAATAGCTTCCCCCTTTTAAGGTCGAGAAACTTCCATAATTGCCTAATAAACAACAAAAGTTTACACTCGGGTACGTCTCGAGTTGTAACGCCAAGATGTGACTAACAAGATAGCCACTACTCGAAAACTAAACTAAATAATTGGGTTACCAGAAAGTAAAATTTATCGCTAAATTTCTTTGCCAAACCAAGAGCTATTCAATTCTACACGGTACCCCAATAAAATAGTATTTTATGAAAGCTTTCACTAAATGTATTTCTTTTGAATCATAAGAAATTTAATAAATTGTAAAATTTGAATTTAAATATTATATTTATTTGTTTTGGATATAATTTTTTGGATTATAATTTTCGCCTACGTTTAATCTCAAAGATCGATACGTGGGTTCCTCGTGTCCTTATGGAAAGAAGCTCTTATCATTGCATTAACGGCTGTGCTTATCATCGCATTTGTTTCTTATATGTCAAGAAAATAATATCTTTGTGAAGCGCATTATTGCTGGGGACAGGAAATGGATTGTCTACAACAATGTTAAACGCAAGTGATCATGGAGTAATAAAAATGAATCGGCTCAAAACACTTCAAAAGCAGGTATTACGGAAAAAAGGTGACGGTATCCTTTTGTTGGGATTTCAAAGAAATCATTTTTTGTATCTTTTTTTGAGATTCAACAGCACAATACTGGAAATACAATGATTAATTTTGAAGTGTACTTTAACCAGCTGGACAAATTGAATGATTCACTTTTTGTCTAGACCAATTGAGAGATCAGATTTGATGAATAAAAAAGTTGCAGTGTTTTATCAAGATAATGCGAGACTTTATACAATTTTGCTAACTGGCCAAAAACTACAGCTTGTATGGAATATACTGCTGCACCAACTATATTCTCCAGATCTGGCATTTCCTGATTATAATTTATTCTTGTCTCTACAAAAATTGTAGACGCTAAAACCTGTACTTCAAATAAGGAAGTCCAAAATCATCTGGATCAGTTTTTGCCACTAAAAGCTAACATTGTATGAGCGGGGAATCATGATACTTGGCATAAATATGGCAAAAGATATTGGACCAGAAGGGAAAGCATATAATTCAACGTATTTATTCGCTAATAAAGATTTCGTCTTTCATTTTCATAAAAAAAGGAAATTGTTTCCGAGCAATCAAATATTTAGAACTCTGTATTAAAATGTTAAATTCACATAGCATTTAATTAAATTAAAGTCATAAATTCTAATTTTATGAACAATTTTGCGAAATATTAATGAATCATACTTTTTTTTAAGCTTTCAAATTAACAAAAGCAGTTTGAATTCTGTTTCTGTAATAGATAGAATTATCATTAAATTCCGTGGTTTCCAATCTTGGGTTTTTTTCTGTATTAACATTTGTGATTTAAAATTTCAATCGAAGCCCTCAATTTACAAATGGGAGTTTTTAAAAAAAATTAATCAAAAACATTCATTGCTTTCAGGAAATTCGTTAGATTAAGAATTCGGTGTTTCTTCAGAAAATTTTATTCAAGAAAGTACAATTAAAAAGCATTAATCAACAGCTGAAAATAACAGACGCCATTGAAAAAACAATATTACCTGAGATAGCAGTGCAAAAAATGACAGAAGTGATTGTAAAATTTTTAAAACATTCAGCATAAAAGTTTACCATTCATTTACAATAAAGAAACACCATTACCAAATATTATGATCATAAATGCAACAAAAATATGTGTATTTAAGTAAAATATGTAAGATCCAATCCACACTCATAAAAAATCATAAACTTATTTTGCATATTTTTGTGATATTAATTTATGCAAACTGTAATAACAAAATCCAATGAATACTTAATCATTTTAAGTATGAATTATTCTCTTTTGAAAAATCAGAATTAAATATTTCTTACATAAATATTTTAAAACCAACATGAGAATTTTATTTCTGATTCATATCAGATTGTGAATGAAATAAGTCAACTGTATGCTTAGTAAAGCTTTAAAATATCTACCCCTTTTAAGTTGATAATTAAATTCTAATGAATCCGATTTCAGTTACTTAAAAGCATAATTATGATAGTAATGGAATCTGGGAAAAATAAAAGAAAATCAATACCTGAATGGAAAACCAGTAAAAGAAAACACATAAATGTAATTTCCAACTGATTAAATAAATCAAATATTTTATGCGGGATGTCGAACATATTTCTTATTAATGTTAAATATATAGCCGCAATTTCACATTTATACCATTCGATTTATATAAATATAATCGCAATATAACTTAGTTCAAAATAATAACTAAGTCCGAAGTTTTAAATCAATAAATCATTAGGGAATAATTTTAGAAATAATTAAATCGATACTAATGCGGGTTAACTGCTTCATAATTTCCTAAGACCATCCCTAAAACTCTACTCTTCTTTTACTCCTTTGATTACAGTTTGTCAAGATTTATTTT
Source organism: Latrodectus elegans (assembly GCA_030067965.1). Classification (NCBI taxonomy): domain Eukaryota; kingdom Metazoa; phylum Arthropoda; class Arachnida; order Araneae; family Theridiidae; genus Latrodectus; species Latrodectus elegans. Next base: position 50,377,676 of record CM057817.1, read on the forward strand.
CATTTTTAATAACTCTAAAAATTCTTTGAAAGGCGGTAGAAGTTTCTCAATTACAAGATACTATTGGCGTCCAGTGTTTAATGATTCGCACTAATAATGACTGTTATTTCCCTGGGAAAAAAATCATTATTCTTCTTCGCTCATGAATTGAACATAAAACCCTAAGGGCAAAGAATTTCCTTAGTTGAATGAAAACATTTGATTTCCTCCTGACTACAGATTTAAAAAAATCACTTTCTAATACGATATTATTGAAACATTTTTTGGAATATAACAATTTAGAAAAGATGGCATGAAAATGGAATATAATTATTTAAGATTTTCTGACCTCATTTGTGTTTTGTACGAATTACAGTTTAATTTTTCACAAACTGGGATAATTATAAGTTAAGTTCGTCGCCAAATATTTACAAACAAAATTAACTTGTTTTGTAATTATTCCTCGTCTCTTTGAAAATGTAGATAAATATCTGGTTATATTAACAATTAGATATGAGATAATTTATTTGATATTTTAATAGAATGTAGTTAATAATTTAAGTTTCACTTAAAAGAAATCGATTTTGGATTACAATAATGCAAACTGGATTAAATGTATGATACTTTCTCTTAAAACGACAGGACTTACACAGTTTTATACAGATAGTGGAAGACTCACCTACTCTATAAAAGATTTAAGTTCTTTATAGCTTTATAGATTTTTATTTTAATATAAATAAAAATGGAGGTATACATTAAGTATCTTTTAATATAAAAAGTTCTATGAAATAATTTTGAATCGATGATGTTTATATTAAATTTATTGAAAGGGCGAAAATATTCAGTTAATGAAAGATTTTCAGCTAATATCCAGTTATTGGATGAAGGATTCAGTTATAATGATAGATTTTAATATGATATTTGATTCAAATGTTACGGGCAAAAGCAATCTCTGCAATTCTTACCTAAAATTGTGTAGATTTAAAATTTTACTGCGGTCTCCATTAAGATAAGAAGCGCTATATATGTAACGGAATTCAGATAAACCACACCAACTAATGTGCACCTAATATAATCACTTATTAGAAAGAATTTCGTATACCCAGTTTAACTTTCCTTTATAAAATAACTAAGTTACTTAATTTCCCAACGAAGAAATCAAAATTAAGTCAAAACAAAACCTAAATAATTTAATAGCAAATAAAGGGAGAGAAAGTCATTATCTAAGTAGTGAATATGAAGTGACCTTCTCATAAACAAATAAAAAAATTTGATACTATGTAACTAATAACTGAAAAAAAAAAACAATTAAAATATTTCAAAAATTAATATTTTTTTTAAAAATTATAATTTTAGTTCAATTAAAATAATAATTTCCCAAGAAACAACTAAGAATTTGTTACTAAATTTTTAAAGGATGCTCTACTTAAATTACGTTAATGAAATATTAGTTGAAATCTTTGTATATTATGAAATAAAGTAAGAAATTTTTTTCCTATCCAAAAGTAAAAAGTTCGTAAATTTAACGTTATTGGCATTTGCTGTGTGTGGATCAGCGTAAAAAAATTAAATTATACTACAATAAACCTAGATATTTTTGTAAGAAATTTGAAATGAAAAAAATAAAATTATGTATGAAACAATAAAAACCAATTATCATTACCACACTCTAATAACTTATACTAATCACACATATAAGGTATATATACATATACCACACTAACCACACATATAAGGTTATTAATTTAATCTTTTCTTTTATGTGGTGATTCTGTGCTATGATGATTTTTTTTTTTTTTTTTTTTTTTTTTTTTGCTATGATTGAGACTGACTCTTTGTCTTCAGTTGACTTCATAGTCAACAAAATTTTCACTATTGTAGCACTTTTAAAAACGAGAGCTAAGCAAAACACTGGGAGTTCGAAACTATAATAATGTTTACAAACAGAACATTTCGATAATGTTGTTGTATGTATGTGTGTATAATTGTGGCGTCTCTTTTTTTTTTTTTTTTTTTTAATAAAACAATTATTATATTCCTATGAGTTCAATGAACATTGCTATAAAATATACTACAACTATGCAACAGAAACGTTGAATACATACGTAGTATTACACAAATGGTACTGGATGCATTATTACCCTTCGTATTTCGAAAAATCTTTCTCTTAGAAACTTATTTCAGAAAAATATTGCGAGAAGTAGGTTCACATTACCATAGCTTTCCATATAAATTATATCTTCCGTATTTTCTTATCATACATTAGAATTTATATTACTTTCTTTCTATATTTCAATTCACATTTGATTGATAGTTTTATATATTAAAAAAGAAAGAAGCATAGTTTGGCAAGCATATGCAGAAATGATGTTTATTAGTAATGCCATCTTACTACAGTAGCAAATTAAAATATTGAAAAATAGAATGAAAACATTTGTAGTAATGGACTGCCTTTAATTTACACGTTAGTTTTATTGCAGGCTAAAAAGTAAAGAAAAATTATTAAAGTTAAAAAGTAAAATGAAAAAATAGTCTTAAATTAAGTATCTTAAACTTTGAAAGTAATGCAAAAATGAATACCGAGCGAATGTAATCACTTGTATCTTTATTGAAAATAATTTACTCATCAGTAAAGGCACTGAATTCTAATAGTTTAGCGTATATTTGCAATCATCTAATAATTTTTTTTCAAATTAAGATAAAATATTCTACATTCTTATAAAAGCTTATTGGTATGTGTCAATAACTATTGTGTGCTTCACGTAAGAAAAATAAAAACAATTCATTAAAAGAAAAGAATTTAACAGATACCTATCTTAAATATGCATTCTTTAATTGAAGTTTAATCAAATTTTCATAACCTCTTAAATAATCTAGGATGAGGATATCACATAACATAATTAAATTCCGAGGTTAAAAACTTATGTTAAAACTCTTCACTAAAAACTCATGTTTTTTTTATGTTAAAAACTGTATATGTTCCTACATTTGTGTTCAATAAGAGTGAAATGAAATTAGCGATATTCTCAATTAGGAATTATTTTGCCATGCAAAGAGGAGTACACGGGTCTTAATGTTTTACTGTCATCAAAAAAGCGTGAGAAATATAGAATTGCTGAAATTGCTGCAGAACTAAATATTTATAAAGAACTGGTAAACCTAAAACAATACAGGTTTCAGTTATATTGCAATAAATAAAATTCAAGTCCTATGTTTTCTGTTAAAAAAGAAAAAAAACTTCCGTTATATATAAAGGATACCCTGTTATCAGAGCAAAATACATATAAATATTTTATATTAGATAAAAGAAATATTCATTTGTAAATTATATTATATTCTATATAAAGAAGGAATCCGCGATCAGTTATTTTAATTATTTTTTTCAGTTTCAGAAATTATTTTTCTCGCAGTTTAAATGCCCACTTATACTATTTTTGTGTCACGCACAAGTTCTCAACACTCTTAAATCGAGAAGGACACTTAAGGTTAAATAATGCCACTCCTATATTCTCAGCTGAGCACGATTCGATATCTGACAAATGACCTACTAAACTGTGCTATTAATTCAGTTAAGAACACCCATTCAAAGATAAATTTCATCCAAGTATCACCAAGTTGCTCAGCACCAAGACATCAATTAATCGTCTACTCTATTCCTTCAGCTTCAAGTGCTTCGGGAAATAAATTCAAGGCAGCCTTAGGAAGCTCTATACAAGGGCTCATAATTGGGCAGGGTTGAAATCAAATTTTCAATCGTATACCATTTATTGATACACTTACAACGATTGCGTTTTTACAACCCATAAAATTTTCATAACTATCAGGTTGTGAAACATGTCATTTTTGGGGAATGTAGATTGAAACTTCAAGATAGAAAGATTTTCACAGATTATAAGGCGAAGGGTATTAAGACTTTTACGGAATCGTACGCACCACATTTTTACGGAATGAATGAAAAAAAGAACTAAGAAAATTCAAGATTGAATGTAAATGTTATTAATTTTATCTCATTTATGTTCTTTCATGTGAGCGGTAAACACTATGGCGTTTTCAGTGACTAAAAAATTAGTGTTCAGCACATTAAGTGTAAAAAAAATCTTTTTTTTCTAATGCCCGGCTGCTGTGTAAAAAAATTTTAAGTAATAAAAAGTGAGTAACAAAATGATTTTTAATTAAAACCTCCCCCCCCCCGTAATTGTTAAAATATTTTAAAATATAAATTTCAACACTGAGAATGTGTAGCAATTAATCAGTTTTTAAATAAAACATAATGTAGATAAAGCAGTAAAACAACTATATTATGTTAATCATTTTTATAAAAAAATATATTTCCACATCTAAAAATTGATGTAAATAATTACTTTAGAGTAGTAATTGGTAGCGTATTTACCATTCAGCGTATTTACAATGAAAAAGGTTAAGAAATCCTATTATACGCGAATACATAATTATTGCTGTAACTACCGTCCTCAACGTTATATAAAGATATACCTAAACAGAAGAAAGTTTTCCACAGTTACCACAAGCATGAAGTTTACCTGCAATGTACATTGTGCTCTATTCACACTTCCTATGTTACTGAAGTGTGTATTTCTCTCATCACAGTGAAAAAATTAGCCGTAACATACATTACTTTTTCATTGAAGTTTGGGTAACAAACTCATGAAATACAAAAATCTTATCGTAATTTATTCCTCGACCCAGCCTTTAAATTTTGATTTAAGATTATTTAGTTTATAGTTTGCTTCATTGGATCACTTTTGGTTTGTTAGAGAAAAAATTTGAAATTATTAAAAGCGTTCACGTTTGATATGAGAGTTGAATTCACAAGTCGTTGAACTGAAAACAAAAAAGTGAGCTGTTCAAATATAAGGAGTATTAAAATAAGAAATAATATGTGTGTGTGAGTGAGTTTTGTCAGTATTACTGTAATTTTTAATTTCAAATATCGTAATGAATATTTAATGGATTTGATGCAAACTAATTCATCTAATTATGTATCTCTATTCTCGGCATCAAAGAAAATTACCCAATTCTAATTTACATTGTTGTACAAGTTTCTATAAAAAATTTTGTAGAATAGCTTACCTTTTATAAGTTGAAAGAAAGACTTTAGAACAAGTAATATACTTTTTTGATTGTCAAATAATATAATGTTTTTTATATCAAATATAAATTCAAACTTTGTTTTTTATGTCAAATATGAGTTATCATAATAATATTAACTTTTTCTTTTTAATTGATATTCATGAGCAGTTTTTTAAAAAAATTTGATGACGTAAAAGTTGACAATTATAATAGATAAAAACTACACTTTATCTTGTCAACAATTTTTCATTAAGAAGATATTTATTAAAACCATTAAAATCTTATCCCTTAATTTTTTTTAATATTAACAGCTTTATAATTCTTCAAACAATATAAGAAAATGCGCTACTAATAAATGGCATGCAATTCCAATTTTTAAATTACCATTACATATTTTACTTTAATATAAGTGAAATTATTTTCATGCCATATGCTTTTATTATTGTTGAAACTATTTTTATGCCATGTTACACCAAAAATTCCTGTTATGAGAATTTCAATATGCATCAAAACTGAATATATTTCCCAGTTTTATAAATAAACTGAAAGTGAAGTCATCTTATTATAACTGTCAACATCATGTCTTCATATTAATATTAGTTTCTCTACAGACTGCTTGCATTTTAGGGGCCTCAGATTTTTAATGCAACAATAACAGTAATCATTCTTGAGTGCTTTCGTGTATAACAAGGTGTTTATATATGAGATTGATCCTAACAAGGAACAATTCTCTTTATCTCATACCTTTAGTAGTAGCTTATATATCCATAACAAGTAGGCCTTGATGCTTGGGCGCGGCCTACTAGAATTAAATGGTAATGTAAACAAGAAGAATTGGAGAATAGTTCCTTTAGCTGTAGGCGCCGCCAAGATCATTAATGCGTAGTGAATCCACCGATGATACCTATTAAGATACCATTTTGACACGAGAATTTATTTCTTATTCGTTATTCTTGCGGCGAAGTGTTCAATTTCTTTTTTCAGCTTCATCAAAGACAATCAAATAATCATTACTATTATCTCATTTTAGTAAAGTTCTTCGAGAAATTAATTATTTTGCACAAAGTTGCAAATCTGCCGGAGACGTTTCCAGTTCAAGATTGAAAAAGTTTTCTAATCGGAACAGGCGCTTTTGCTCATGTAATTCGGATTTTCTTTATTAATACTTCATAATACGCATCTGGAAGTAGCAAAATTCAGAACTTAGAAAATTATTCTAGGAGAGTCATCATGAAAACTGAGTAAAAGTAATAATATCGTAAAAGGCATTTAACGGAAAAAATCATTTCAGAAAACACAAAAAGAAATTGACAGTATTTGGCATTATTTCTACATATTAAGTGCAAAAAATACGCAAAATAGTCAATATTTGTGCTTCAAATATGTACCTTATATCAGTTTATATTTTAAATGTTTAATTTAGTATTGGTCTTCAAAATTAATGCCTTTATCTAAGTATTCAAATAAAACATTTCAATTCGTTGATTCCCTTTTACATACTTATAATATTTACGTTTTTTTAATACTATAACAATTATAATATGAAAATCACTTTACTATAAGTATAATAATAAGTAAGTTAACCAAGTTGTTAGTTTGATCTAAAGAAATTTTTCTAAATGATGAATCGTTATTTCTAAGTGGTTATTTTAAGGTAATTTTTCTTAAAATTATACGTGTGTTCTCATAAATTAATATTTACTTTAGTCTCGTATTTTTTTCTTATTTACAAGTGTAAATTTAATCTGAAAATATTTGATCATACTATATTTGAGCTGAAAATCTACTTCTTTCTAAAGACATTTTCAATACCTTCATTAAAGTTTCATACGCATATGAAACGTACAGACAAATTTTTGAAAATTACTGAATGAGGTAAATATAAAGTTTTAGTATTACTTATAAATAGAATAAGAAAAAGGTATTAATTATTTCTCGTTCTAGCTATCGATAAATCTTGGGGAAAATTTAAATGGTTAGCAACAACGAAATACATTGTGAGATTGTTTTTGTTCTACAAATTCATGAAATAAGTAATCTAGAAACAAATCTAGAATCTAGAAACAATGTTAACTATTGGGGGAACATATTTATATTTTTTTTATATAAATGGAAACGCTTTCACAAAAATCTTCAACGAAATTGCTAAAAGAATTTTAGCAATTTCTTAACAGATAATAAATAACTTATAATATTTTCTTATCAGAAAATAAATTGCTTTTAGCAATTTTCAAGTAGAACATTTTTTAAGTAGAATGTCAACCGACTTCGTAGATCCCTTTACCAACATCTACACAAATAAACGTTGATATATTTGAGCTGGATAACAAAAACTTTAATAAAATAAATAAAATAATTGCAGAACATTCACTCATTAATTCATCCATTTTTGATAACAAGTATGATGTTTTGACATAAAAGATAATTTATAAAAGCAATGCATATAAACATAACAAAAATTACACATTGGTAAAAACAATTTTAGAAATTTAAAGAATAAATATTCGCTTATTTCACATAAGACAGCAATAACTTTTGAACTATATGTTTTCCACTAAATATTATTGGGATTCTTTCAGATATACAACTTTATTTTCACTAACACAAAATATAAAGGATGAATATAATTTAGAGTAATTGTTATGATTGATTTCTTAAAATACTAAATATTTTAATTAATCCTAACCATGTAACGTTACAACTATTATTTGAAGGTAACGAATATAACAGAGAAATGTTATTCAGTTCAACTATATTTAATTACACAATATCTTCATGTTTTTGACGGTGAAACTTTTATATTGCATAATGTAAACATACAATTATACACAACAGCTTTCATATTAATCGAAACTATCATGAGCTCTATTATCAGAATACTTTTTAAAATTATATATTTTCCAAACTTCTTATATGGTGACATTAAAAAAATGACACTAATGAAATATATAATACTAATGAATATTAAATCCTTTATTAATCATGATTAACTTAATAAGAATATTTTCTCAAGGAAGAAAAACTTTTAAAATTTTCCCTGCTCAGTAAGAAATATTTTAATAATTGCAAATCTGAAAATGATTTTTTAATCTTCAGATTATATTGTTGATTAAAGTTAATATTTGGATTATAAATATCTTACATTTATTTCTAAATGTATTTAAAATGTCCAAACTATAAAGTATAGCAATCATAAAAATATTCTGTATAATGATTTCAATTATTTTATTGAAACTCTAAGCTCATAGATAATGAGGTAAAGTTAAATGAATAAAAAATGTTCAATTATTTATAATTTTCTAATCTTCCATCTTGGAGGAGATGCCAGTTTATTTTTCACAAGTCTTTTATTTCTTGCAATGAAGTTATATCCGGGCTTTTCCTTTTCACGAACAATATTCTCACGCTTCTGGTTACTTTCTTGGTTATCAGTGAAAGGAGTGCTGACACGGTAAGTATCGTTCATCTTAACTTTCCAAGGTGCGGTATGTTCAGTTTTCCTTATTCGAGTGGGAATTCTAGATATCCTTTTTTTTAATCCACTAACAATTTTCTTATTATTATTTACAATCCAACTTGGTGTAGGAGTTTGTTGATTTGGAGAAGTTCCATAAATTGTTAGTGTATCTGCAAACCTCACTGACTTCTTCACTGGAGGAGGAACTTTTGCTTTAGGTGATTCTAAAATGGAACTATCTATGTCCTTTGATGGTTTCGCATCGAATCTTAGATTTTCAGTATTACCACTCCCTAAATAAGGTAGAGACACTTCAGATTCCTTGGACAATCTTCTTTGTGGACTATTTCCAGAATCAAAACTACTATCGACGCTCATAAATTCTTCAGTTGTCAGTGAACTATCGACATCACAAAGATAACTTGTAAAACGGGGTTGAATTTGTTTCTTGAAATTATGTTTCAACTCGTGTATCTTCGATACTGGATCCAGTTGCCTGAGACACAAGCCATCTGGAGATACGTATAGCACCGGAGTGTTTAAGCTCAGAGGTGGAAATGAATCTTTTCTGTTACCTTTATTCTTTTTGGTTTCACTGCGAATCACTGGCAGTGCAGAATGATCTCTGACTGCATTGGCATTGCAGCAACTTATCAATGCCTTCAGTTTATGCCTTATATCTTTACGCATTTTAAAAACCAACATAGCAAAAAGAATCGCATAAATATAACGAAACCATGTGAAAACTGTTTCGTATTTTGGAGTTATCTCTATAATTTGAGTCTTCAAAGTAATATTAACATGGTCTGAGCTGTCATAAGTCCTCAAAGCACTTATTTGATGAACAACTATATAAGGCAGCTCAAGGATTAAATAGAAGAAAGCAAGCCAGGCTACAAGCTTAAAGTTAACCCATTCTGTCCATAAGTCTCCTTGAATAAATATATCTGAAAAGTTTACTCCTTGTTTCCTCTTCTGAATGCTATATTCCTTATACTGACGATAACCAAGGTTAAGCAAGCATGCAAGTCCTAAAACAATCATTAAACAATAGCACCAAATGGTGAGGAACAAAGCATGGACAAAACCATCTTGACCTAAAATAGAATAAAATAGTGTTCACAATAAAGATAAAACATGAAAATAACATGCTATATAGTCTTTATATTGTATATTATTTTAGTAAATCTTTTAGTAAAATTAGATTAAAACGTAATTGGAATCAATAATGCCTGTTGAATTATTTTGGTGCCTGAAATTATGCATTATTATAGTTTTAGTTAGCCAAAACGATTACTAAAAACAAATTCTACAATTTATGTGTGACTTAATTTCAATTTTGTAACGTCTACATATTTACATAAAATATGTTAGATATTTATTCTAATAATAAATGGAGAGTTATATAAAAGTAAAATAATGAAAGGTACTCATAAATGTGAAGATAAAGGAATATAAATTTTAAACATCTGTACCTGTTTCAGTTATTAGAAATGAATCATCATAATACGAGTGAAGAAAATTAAAATAATTTTAGTGAAATTTATGCATTCATTATGTGTAAACTCAGTTTTTTCTTGTATCATAAAAATAACGTGAACTTCAGCGCTTTTAAAAATATTGATTTATTTTTCTACAAAGATAAAGATTTACTTTTTTACTGTTTTATGGTTATATTTTATATTTTTATAAAATTATTTTTAACGAGTTAAACAAATCAATGTTTCTGATAATTTTTAAATGTATATAAGTTCGCACAAATTAAAGTTAAAGAGTTAAAATATATATAAATGAAATTAAAAAGTGAATGAATGACAGTTTAAATTACGCGGACACATTCAGAATAATTCAACTCTTATCCTATCCATTTTAAAATAACAATTGTATTATTTAAAGTTCATTTGCATGTATGTGCTTCAAATACCTTTTTTTTCGGTTAATTGTAAATATTAATAAAACTATAAATTAAATGTTTAGTTAAAATTCAATTTAAAATTTCATTTTCGTAGCGAATTCACTTATTATATATTTTTATAATTATATATTTATACTTAGGACTAATCAAAATCAAATTTTTGTATATCTAATCTTTATTTTTTGTAAGAAAAAGTATAATTTACACATGAAACAAATTTATAAATAAAAATGTAATTCAACATAACATTACACCAGAAATTTACTTTAACAGATGTTTTTAATTTGGAATTCTAATTGCGAAATTTGCTTACAATGGGGTGAATATAAATATCCCTAAAATATGCTACTATAACAATTTAGCGATGATTTAAAACTCAATAGCTAATTAGTGATAGAAATATATTGTTATACATTTTATAGCCTAAAATCACACATAAGTTGTATTGTACAAGTAATTTTTGAAAATTAAAAATGTAAATATATTAACTAAATTTTCAATAGGAAAATTATACATTTAATATATCCTTAAAATATACTACTATAACAATTTAGCGATGATTTCAATTTTAAAAGCAAATTAGTCTAAGAAATAGATTATCATACATTTTATAGCATAAAATTACACATAAACTGTATTCTATAATAATTTTTGGAAGTGAAAAATGTAAATAAATTAACTAAATTTTCGATAGGAAAATGACATTTGAAAGGAAATATTTCTAGTAACAATTTAGTAAACGAATAGAAATATTTAAAATTGCAGAAAAAATCAGCGATTTCAATGCAAATCAACACACGATTGAAAAAATAAATACTTAAAATTATCCCAACTACTTTAAGATGTCGCAAGTTTTTAGTCGATACACAAATTTTACAAGTAGAATAAGAAACGAAAAACAAAAGAAACAAATAATTAAATGCAAAATATTTATATATAAAGTGTTTCTTTTCATTATTATAAGAAGTGTAATTTATATATTTTCTCATAAAGCTTTCAAAATTTTTAAAAAATGAGCTATGTTAGCTTGCCTACATAAAAGGCAGAAATTGCTTGATTTCAGCATCAAAACAGAATTTGATTATTTTCCGAACACGCTGAAAAATTATAGACATCATCAAATAATTGCTTTGACATTTTTCCACAAAACAAAATTTTAACTATTGGAGTTTGGTTTCATATATTTTGATTGCAGTCCACACACACACACAGTGAATTCCAATAAAAGCATACAAGAATAATATTAATAATTATAAAAATAAAAAATAATGGAATATATAGTTATGAGAAAATAATTGCAATACGTTAAATAATTAAATTAAATGCAACCATTAAAGACACTTCAACTATTTTCGATAGTAAATTTTGTACGTGAAGATTTTCTCCAATAAAAAAATACTAAAATTTATTAAAACTTACTTATGAGAAAATCATTAAAATTATTTAGGCATAGCAAGCTTGGCTTGTTTAAGTGTCATAAGTAACAACAACAACAAAATATTTTAAAAACAGTAAGAAAATATTTTTTTAACTATTTCTAATGCCCAGCTACTTAGGATATTCTGAGCACTACAAGGGGCTACGATGATGGCAACTTATATGGTGGTGTGCCCCTGTAAGAAAGTTTATAAAACCATTATTTTATTGCAATATTTATTAAGATATTACAAAAACGTATATGTCGCATAAAGCAAATTCATTATATGTTAAAAATATATCGAATACAGCTACATATATTGAAAATTAAAGTTCAAATTTCATATTAAAAGACTATGTTGCTGTTGTTATTACTTAGGACACTTGGGCAAGCCAAGCTCCCTAGCCTGTGGATATGCGAAATCAAGTCAGAAGGATGCGTTTTTCGTTTATTCAGATTTATCAGATTCAGTTTAATCAGAGTAAATTCATACGAAAGTGAAAGTACATGTTTGCTCTAAGATTCCTCCGATAGATGGCATCAGCAGAGGATCCATTCCCTAAATTTTGACTTTGATCTGGAGGAGGAAGAAATTTTCTCCAGAGCATTCCACCCATGTTAGCTGCTCAACGACCAACCACAGGGCTTTTGATTTTAACGAGCACGTATATCACATGTGCTCTGGGGGGTCTTCAGCGGCAGTGGGAATGGAATCCATCCCTTTCGGAATGAAGGACCTAACCACTAAGCTACCACGGCCTCAAAAATAATTTATATTTGCTTTAATCGAAGATCGCTTTAAAAACACTCCAGGTGTGGAGTGGGTCAGGGAATGAGAAAAAAGAATAAAATGTGTTAACAACAAAACCTAGAAAACGTTAAGTATAAAATATAATTATTTATTTCCAGGACAATATATAATTTGCATTTGCATAAAAATTAAGCAAGTTTTTAGAAGAATTTAATTTGCTATTTTTAAATTCATTTTAATCTAGGAAAAAATGAGCTATGCATTTGCCATCTGTAACACATTCTGAGTTTTGGAAGAACTATACTCTCTTCCTAGTAATTGCTTTTACACAAGTTATTTAAAAATGTATTCTGATTGATTTAAGTGAATGAAGTTTTTACTAAATCTGAATACAATAAGAAAAAGAAGAGTCATAAATTTTATATTTGTAATTTAAATCTTATGAAGGGGGTAATCATTTAAGTGCTGCCCATTTATATTGCTGATATATTTTGATATTCTTCTTTAAGTTTTCCGAAAATTCACAAAAACGCATGAGTTTATTCACATTTAGTTGCATTACACCAACATCCTGTTTTAACGATACTTAGAAATTCCTAGATCTCTCTCTTCTAGAAACTTGTTATTAATAAAAAAAATCTCTTGAAATTTCTATGTTGTCTCACATGGATGCAAACAGTTCTTTGGAAATTTATATTTTCAGCAGTTTTAATCAATGAAACAAAAATGAATAATAACATAAAATATGTAATGGACATAAAAATATGTATCAAAAATGAATATTTTTTAACAGAGCGGCAATGCTTCATCGAGTCTCAAAGGATACGTTTGCAACCAGTTTAATACAAGTTTGAGTTACACGAAAAGCTAATTCATTAATGTTCCTTGAGAAAGAAATTTTGGTTGTCATGAGTTGACATTGTGTCTTTGGTACAAAGATTCTGTCAACGAAAAGTAATTGAAAATCATTAGTGTTTGTAGGAAATAATTTCTGCTGAAAACTAAAAACATTTTAAAGAAAATTGTTATCATTTAATGTTTGATAATTTTGTAGCATTAAAATGTTTCATTGCCTTAATTATTCGAATAAATAGTTTTACAGTATTTGCAGGTATAACAGTTTGAAATACCGATAATTAAGATTTCTTTAACTATCGACAAAAAAATTTGATTATGTTCAAAAACAGAACGTATAATAACCATATTTGTTGGGATTTATCTCCTGATGAGTTCATAAGGAAATAAAACTTTTTCATGACCCGTATGTTCCAATCTTTTTAAATTTTCATTCAAGTACAATTAGATAAAAACATTAGAATTCAATAATGTTCTTTAGAATTTGTTATAACATGAAAAATCTCAGCTGAAATTTCCCTTCAAATAAAAACAGAATTCGTTAAATAACTTGATAATATTTGCATTAATCAGCCATAATATTCTTGCAGAGAACTAAAAAAATAATATTTAGGTATGTGTATGTGTAATAATACGATATGATTACGGAAACTAACTGTAAAATATTGCTTTTACCGAAAAAGGAATTTTCAGGAAGATTATTTTAGTTATTAAATCAGAGCATAAAAGTAGGCATCGTTACCAAAAATTTATTATAAGCTTATGAAATACTTATACGAATCAAATAAGTCTAATAATGTATAAAAGTAGGTCACTCTTAAAGTAATAAAAATGTGTAATATCGCTTTAGTGAAAAATGAAAATAAATTTTAGCTTTTTACTCTTAAGATTACCTGCAGATCCACAGCCATATCTAGACGAGAATATTCGACAGGTAATCGATTTCAGTAACAAAGGAACACACAGCAGAATGCCGACAATCCACATTGTCGCTATAGCAACTATTTGTTTTTTCATGGTCACATAACTCTGAAATCGAAATGGCTGCCACACCGACACCATTCCTTCCGCGCACAGTACACATAGTGAAAATGTCACTTCCAAAGTTACCAGTTGTACAAGGAAGGCACTTATCGAGCAACCGACGCTACCCAGCTTCCACGTATCCATAGTCACATAGATGAGAGCAAAGGACATGTTTAATAATGTCTCAATCAGAAACACCATTGACAAATTGGCCAGAAGAACATTGAAAGGTACTCTTCTCAGCGTATAACTAGACGAGATGGTCACCAGGAGAAAGATATTTGTTCCAAATGACACGAGAATAATAATTACCAAGAAAACTATTTCCACTATTTGAAGAGCAGGATCGCTTTGCTGTTCACCCCAATAAGTACCATTATAGAATATAATAACTGTAACTTGAACTGTTTTTGTATCATTTTTCGCTAAATCTTCCTTGGAAGACATTCTAAACGATGCACAACTTGAATAATCCTTCCGTCGCTTCAGTTATCGCATGCCTTCTGATAACAATAACTGACTGCTTTTCTTCAACAATCAGCGACACCTGTAGCTAAAAGGTATTTCTATAATCGATGACATATAGCGTGCAGAATAATGCATTAATGAATTTATACACAGATAGCAAGAGATTGCGTGACAAATGATTTAAAACGATTCGGAATATTCGTGAGCTGTTCCCACTTCTAAAACGTATCGTAAACAACTATTTTTGCCATTGACTATTAATACTTGTTTTTTCTTAATAAGGCCTCTCGTGTGTGTTATACACATATACTTAATTTATTTTTCCTTTTTTCCACTTTCTATGTTGAAGGAAATAGTTTTATATAAATAAGTAAATTACAATAGAGAGTTATCGTTAGAAGTTCTAACTAATAAATTTTACTGGAAGTAAAATTTAATGAGATTATTATACATAAATAAGTAGATTACACTTAAGAGTTATTTCTCATGGTTTCAAATTAATTTTTGTACCTTATTTTTTTATATTTACAATAATCATAATCTTTGGCTTCTCTGATAAACTAAAATGGCGTTGAAGTGCTTGTATTGTTGTTGTTGTTCTCGTGTGCCAGCTAGGCTGGCAAATTGGGGTGCGCTGCTCCACTTTTCCAACTGAACCGTATTTGGTGTGGAATCCGACTTCTTCAGTACACACACATGCTATAGGGATCCGTTTATAGGGTAGGCAACCATTCACACCTCATTCACACACAAGGAAAGGACAAAGACAGGATAGAGAGAGAGAAAGTACATCCATGCCTGAACTGGGATTCGGGCCCAGGACCTCCCTATCTGTAGTCAGGCACACTGACCACTAGACAAGTTGGCCAGCAAATGCTGGTATTAAAGTTTTATTTAACAAGAGAAGAAAACTTCATTACTTTATTAACATGACTTCAAGTAAAATTAATTTTAATATCAAAAATTAAATTATAATTTTTACACCAAATGTCTATAGGAAAATAGTTTATATCTGTTAAATATAAATCATCTGCACCTAATTAACTAAGATTTGTAACGAAGCACACACAAAACAAAAAACCGCAAATCGGAATAATTTTTGGTTGCTTTTTTTAAAAAAATTAATGCGCGTTGTTGAGAAACATTTATAAAAACGTGTGTGTTCTGGTTATATATTATTTAAATTATGTTTACTTTTTTATTCTATTCACTCTTATTCGTATGCATCACATTTAAATATTACCTACGTCAAAAAATTTTACTGAAGAATATTAACTTTATATGATTAAAATCTGTCACTTTGACATTTTTATTTATTTTATTATAGTTTAAATAATTTATTTATAATGCACGTGTGTGCTTTTTATATTTTGAAAATAAAATATATATTTTTCCAAAAAAATATTTGTAAACATGATAGAAATTAAATTTTAAATTCGCGTTTATCAATTATTTGAGTTTCGAAAAAAAAGTGGAATTAAAAACTGTAAATGAAATTCAGTTTTTAATCCAGATAATAACATTTGATATTTAGTAAATGTCTCATTCTTCTAATGTAATGTGTATATTGTTTTCTTATTTTCCAGATATAAGCAATATAATTGTAATTGTTACATACAGTAATCATCAACAGGTGCTTACTAAATTGCCAAAAGAAAATGCAATTTAAAATAGGATTAAAATATTTAACATTTATTAAACTTGTATTTAGTAATACTTCGCATATTATGTAGACAGTTAATTCAATTTATAAAAAAATATCTTAAATTAAGGAATTAGTTTCATGCTAAAATAATTATTGTACTTTTGAATTTGAACAAAAATTGTAAAGAAAATTTATAGTTTAAATAATTTATTTCTGAAAAAAATCTTCAAACGCTTCATTGGATATTACAAAATTATTAATAGTTTTCGTAATAAATACTAAAAATGTTCTTAAGAAACATGTAATTTAAAATAAAATAAAAGAAAACTAAACAAAATGCTGGAAACAAAAAACTATCTATGATATTAACTATAAGAAGAGCAGCATGGAAACTTTTTTAAAATGATAAAATATATCTTAACATTTAAATTAAATTATGAATATCAAGTAAATTCTAAAATTATACAAATTGGATTATGTTGTGTTGTGTGTGTGATTGTACTGAAACTAAATTATAACTTCTCAAAATCATTACAAAATTATTATACTGTCTAAGTAATAACGATAATTATCTGAGGATAAAACCTCTAAGATAACTTTAAATAAATATGATAAATAAACAAAATTCTTTTACTTTCTTGAAGATTTAATAAAAGAAATATTCTTGTAGACAACGGGCTGAAAACGAAATATTTGACACGTTTAGCTCTCGCGAGAAACAAATCTTCCTTCTTTACAACCCTAAACCTCAAGTATCTACGTACACCCCGATATTATCTGCTCTGACAATTTTTTAATATTCATAATCTGTGACACGTCTCTGGGTCGTCGATGACCCGTAGATGAAAGCCGTGAATGGGGAGAAAGTCAATCGACCCCTTCCCCCTTTTTTTCCGAAATCGCCATAGCAGGTGCTTTGCGGTGGCAGATATGGCCTGAGTCACGGCACGTGCCGCGCATGCGCCACCTAGCATTTCAATCTTTGAATGTTCCTTTTTTTTTCAGCCGAGTGATCGGAAAATTTTTTGTTCATTTTATTTAATGTTTTTGGATAATTTTCTTTCTTTTTTTTATTCGTCGTCTACACAACACCTTGAAAAATGCGTCTGCAGGAGCAGATGCATCGAAGCCAGGTGAAAGAACAAACCATTGTTGAAGATTCAATCAACGCGCATCAAGGACCGTTTGAGGCCTTTGGCCAGGTGAACCAGCTCCAATTAAAGAAAGCTTAAAATTTTTCTCCCAAAATTTCAATTAAAACTGAGAAATACACATTTCAAACATAAATTGCATAGGCACAATTAATAAAAAACATATTCAAGCCAACTATGTTTAATGATAAATTAAATTTAAAATCTTACCTTGCGCGTTTTCTAACAAATCTTTAAATATAAAATTAACTTTAAATAATTAATATTATTATCTTGAATATTATCATAATTTTTTAATATGCATTATTTTTATATTGTTTCACAGATAATAATTTTTGTATTATTTGCATCAAATATTTAAGTTTAATTGTTATTATTTATTATTATTATTTAAACGTTTTAAGTAATAAGACATATTTTTATACAAAATACAAAGTCTAAAGTTTTAAATTTTCCTCAGATTCATTAAAATTTTTTGTAAAACACGACTTTCTCTCACTAATATCACATTATGATATTAAAATTAAATTGATTGATGGATATGATAAAATGGAAATATTATTAAAAGTAAAATTTTTATACGAACTGTGCCGGTGATTTTTTAAACGGAAGCGTAAAAATCCTTACAAAACTAAAAATCAACGTTGAATTATATAAATGAAGGTCTTTTTGTAATTACATTCATATTGGTAACTGGAAATGAACAACTTTAAAACTGTCCTCATCTTGCTTTTTACACGAATAAATTTGTTTTGTTGCATTCAGGAACAGATTAAACATTGGAACCATTTTAAAATTTAAAATTGTTTTGCACCTATTTTTAACATTTTAATATTTTGTATTTATTTAAAAATATCTTTTTTTAATATTTCCAGAAGTAGAATTACCTCAAATATAAAACACAAATCTTCATACTTTTCAAGAACACATTAGAAACGCGTGCACCAAAGTCAATAAAGTACAAATTAAATTTGAATTCATTTTACCTAACAGAACAAAATAATTATTGAAATGGAATAAATTAATAATATAGTCAGCTTTTTTTTTTTTTTTTTTGTCTGAGAATACAGCCTACATTGGCACCAAAACAAGATTTTCTAAAATCGTCAAAATTCTCTCTCTCTCATTTTTGTAGTGTAAATTAACAATGAGATTTATAGAAAACATCAACAAATTTTGTGTTCAAGAATAAATATATATTTATCTTTGAAATAAAAGTAAATACTGGCAAATTAGTTAAAAGACAGAAAATGAAAAATACTATTAATAATCTTTAGTCAAAAATATTAGTAACATTTTAAAAAAGTGATATAAAAAATGCGAAAATAATTTACAAGTGGGTAAATATTTAAAAATACTGAATTATATAAGAGGGTTTTTTTTATATTCATATTTAAACGGAATATTTTCACATTTAAGTATGTAGTTTGTCACCTATATTTTTTCTGCATTCATTTTCATCTTTAAGCAAAAATATAATACTTAAACGAAAAAAAAAATGTTCTTGATTTTTAGAAGATATATGTAGTTGAAATACAAGTATATGAAAATACACATCTTTGAATTAGAAATAGAACAAAATTTTAAGAACTTGATTGGAAACTATAATTTCAGATACAAGCATTTATAAAAATTTGTGAGTTTAAGACGCGGTTGGGAACAAATATCAAGCAAACATGTATCAAACTTGTTTATAACACTGAAATTCTGCCCTCAATTGAAAATATTGCTCTAGCTAGTATTATTATTAAAATTACGTTGTTTGAGAGCAGCGAATTTAGCATTTTGAACACAGGCTTCAGATGAACTATGGACTACATAAAATCGAACGAAATAAAATTATTTACTAGCATTTGAGTTCACACGTTACAAATATTTGCAATATTTGAAAGATATATTGAAAGAAAGGAAAAATGCACTTAAAAATAGGATTCCATTGCAGTATATATATTATATATATATATATATATATATATATATATATATATATATATATATATATATATATATATATATATATATATATATATATATATATATATATATATATATATATATATATATATATATATATATATATATATATATATAGGTTCTGAGTTTAAAGTATAAATAAAACTAAAAATAGAATGCAAATATAGAAGCATGTCGACAGTTTTTATCTCTTAATATATGATACTGAAAATACTAAGTTTAAATATTTAATATAAGATTTTATATATATATATATATATATATATATATATATATATATATATATATATATATATATATATATATAGATCTTATATTAAATGCTAAGTTTATGCATTTAATATAAGATAAGAAATATAAAAATTTCTTGATTACCACATTTTAAAAAGCTGTCGTTTGTTTACTTAGGTGCTTTCTAATCTTTCACAGTGAGAAATATAGGAAGTTCTTTTTCTGTTCTCTGGGTAACTTTAAAGAAGAGAAAAAAACTCTAAAATCGTATGCTTGCTTACTCAAGTTTAAATTTCCGCGAGAATGAAAAATTTTATACTCGCAGGATTTTGGAGCTACTGAAGAATTATGTTTTGACTGAGATACTGTTATGTCAAAGTTAAACAAACAAAAACACCACAAGACTGTGGCTTCCTTCTGGAATGACATTTCTGTCAACGATCAACGATTTCCATCTAAGGCGGAGGTATCTATTTTATTTTGTAAATAAATACAGTGCTTGGTAAAAGAAAATTACAAGGTAGATGATTGCATAACACAGCCTCCACTGCAACCGGTCCTGACCTTTGTTGAATTGAAACAACTTTGGGAAGTTGCTTCTTATCGCAAAAGCAGTATTTCTGCCAATATGAATGGTGTTTTTAAAGGTATATCTTTAAAAAGTAAGTTTGTTACATTTTTCTGCTATGCTAAAAAAATTGATGTGTTAAAAAACTGTAAGATACTTGACAAAGTTTAATACTCTAAAAGGAAATGCAATGTGTGTTTATAAACATTTTTTTTTTGTGGAAAAGAGACAAAAATTGTCTTGATTTAATCTATGTCAACATTGGATAAATTCAAGTCGTTTTAGTCAAGTGCAGTTTCCTCCAAAATTAAAGGTTGTTTCATTCGAACTTTATTATAAACTTTACGTCGAAAATAAAAAATTTGACCAGATTTTCGCTAATGTATTTCCTATATATATATATATATATATATATATATATATATATATATATATATATATATATATCAAAAAAAGTCATTGATATATGCAATAACTTAGGCAGCGGTGACCTGCTTGGTGAAGTCGTTCATTCTCGGAAAGTTGCGAGTTCGAATACCCACCTAATCAAAGATCCATTGTCTTAGCTAATATTGACTGGAACACGTTAAATATTTCGTGGTCACAATGTTCTTCATGGGAAATGATAGCCTTGAGGTGGTAAGCCATTTCTGGAGGTCTTCTGCTTGGTCCCAGCTTATAAATTACGAAGACCCATTTTCGAGGCTACGTTGGTACACATGTTGGTTGCTCCACTATATAAGCGGCCATCACTTCCTCTTCTTGTAATGCTTACAGATGAAACAGCCTACTAACCGGTCCTTATATAACAATATATTCAATAAAATTCTAAATAAAGAGTTTCTCATTCATGATTTTCTTTTTACTAAACATTTAACAATTCTATCTAATGTGATAGAAAATTTAAGATTAAAGTTTAAGTTCTCCAGAAACAACATAATTCAACTAATGCTGTGCTAGAAAAATGAAGTAAAGAAGTCGGTGAATGTCTGCAAAAGCTAAAAACGTAAGCGAAAATTTCTTAAACAGATTTAGAAGACTTACGTATAGTGTAAAACTGGGGCTGGTAAACATGAGTAAAATATTTTTTTCATTAGATTTTAAATATTGTGACATGCATCAAATGTCATATTTCTACTTCACATAAATCTCATTAATAAACAAAGAATAAGTATGAAGTTTTTCTTCTATAAAGAACGTCGATGAGAACTCATAAAAATTTTAAGAGTTCACGCCACTGGGTGAGTTTTTCATTGTGAAATTTTAAGCAGCTTCTTATTTGTAAAGTAATAATTAATCATAATACTTAACTGAAGAAATTTTAGATACTTCTCAGAATAAAAGATGTGTTTTATACTACTTTAACCATATTTAGATATCACACATTATTTAAAGATATTGCTATAGAAGAAACATCAATCAATTTTAGCTCTAAACTTTCTCCTGACTTCTAACATTTCACGAAAAAATTTGGAGTGGAATTAAAAAAAAAAAAATTAGAAGATAAGTAAGAAAGCCAAAATGTTTCCTTAATTGTTTTAAACAAATCCTAAAATGACTATCAAGCGATAAATGAAATGCATGGATATTCTAAATTTTCAATACCAACAAGAATTGCTTCATAAAACAAACGAATAGTTTAAAATTTTATGGCGTAAAATTAAATTAGTTAAGCTCTATTTAACATAATAACGTAAAATTTAAACAAGATATTTAGAAAATAGGTAACAATTTTTTAAATGGCAAATCATCTTCAAAATTTTTAACAATTTTTTGTTAACCCTGAAAGTATTCCTGATTTTGATTTTGTTGTATACATTTATTTATAATACATTTACACAAAATTGACTTTAAGTCATAATTAACAGCTGAAGACATGTAGCTTGTATGGAAAGTAGAACAATTTTCAAATGTATAATAACCAGAATTATTGTTAGCCTCACTATTCTGCAAAAAATACTCATGCATTTCAAAATTTTCAACTTTCGTTTGCAAACACTTAATAATAGCAATTTTATTTGCTTAGTAGTATGCTTCCAGAAATATTTTAAAAGTTTCGACCTAAGCAACTAGTCGCCAAATATATGTATGGCAATCTACTAAATCAAAAATCGATAACTTATTTGATAGAAAATGTTGAATGCTAAAATATATATTCTTTATTATATATATATCATTATAAAATGAAGTATTTTATTGCATATTGGATCTTTAAGAAATTTAAAGTTTAATTCCAGTATTTTTTATAGTTTGGTTTGCTGAACAAGATTAGAATCTTCCAAAATATAGAATCAAGACAAAGAAAGGTATTTCAATATTTTTTTGACAGCAGCATATTTTTAACTTTTACTAAAATGCTAAAACCAAGGATTAACAATGTACAAGTACACAAATCGCACACGACAGTTAGGACTGGGTATTGCTTAATCAGGATTTTCAATTGCATTTAATCAACTCATGAAAGGAATTCTTATTTATGGCCACACAATGTGAATTAGCATATTTTTAATGCATAATGAGGGGTGCATGAGGCATTGTAAATTGTTCAAGAATTGAATTAAAATATCAAAAATATGCCACGAATACATCATTTTTGTCATTACTTTTTATCTTTGACAACTTAGAAATCTATTGGTGAGTGCACTTCAATATTGGCGTGGTTTATAAGTAAGGAATAAGCAAAATAAAAAATTGGGTGACAGCAACTAATGTGGAGCAGGCTCGAACAGCGGAATGAAACTTGATGTTGATAGTACATAGTACCACATATATATTGTCTAACTGTGTTGTGTTATTTAGCTAAATACTCGATAATTCAATAGATGAAATTGCTTTACATATTACATAGAAATGATTTTCACAGTAATATAATATTTATTATTAACTTTTATATTATTTTAAGTAAAAAAATCGTTTGATACATCTACAATGTATGGCGAAATTGATCCGCCGAAGGCAACTAACGACTTCGGACATAATTTCATCACTTTGATATAAAAAAGGAGTGATTGAAAAACTATAAATATCATTAATGATGGAAAAGAATACATGAAATATGCTATATAAAATTGTACTGTGATTTATCTGTTGAAGTTCATTAATAAGGAAACTACAAAAAGATTTTTAAAATGTTAAATAAGAATTAAACTTGCTGTTTAAACATTCTTTAAAAATTTTTTCCTAATTTTTCTAATTAAAAGAAAAAATCTATGTAAAGATAGTAAACTATTATGCTTTTCATCAATTAATACAAGATTTTCCTATTTCCTAAAACCATTTACTATTAAGATTTTTTATTTAAATTTATGTGCAAAATTTCTTTCATTTAGTATCGAATTATTTTTATTTATAGCCACCTTAATACATATCCTGAATAGAAAATAGTGTGACGATAACTCAATGATTACCATTCTGGCTTTCAGTTTAATAGCTCGTGGGTTCGACTCCTACTTCAGACTAAATGCTTGTTATAGTTCAGATTCCACTTTGTGCAAAATCTCACAACAGGTTATCTGACAAACTACGCAGAAATACTAATTGAATTATACACCTCATTCCTTAATACTGGAACTTGATAACTTTTTATTTTCTGCATTATATTAATATGTATTTCAAATTTAAAAAGATAAAATCTTATTATAAACATTTATGGAAATGAGTTAATTTTATTCATTTCCAAAAATAAAGTAAAATATCACACTTTTACTTTATTTTCGCAAATGAATTGAGGTAAAGAACAGAATTCTTTTCAAATTAAAAGAGAGAGAGAGAGTTATGAAAAACCAGCATTCTTAATTTTAAGATTCTAATAATTACTTACTTTTACACCATGAAGGAAAATTAATTGTTATAACTGTTATAATTTGATTACTTACCGCATATATTCATTGTATTGTATATACTTATTATAATATATATAAAATCTCTGTTTTCTAATTTAACGAAATTCAAAATGGTTTGCTTTTGGCATTTTTTTAATACGAATTGAAAATTTTCTAAGAAATTAATATATTTATACGATATGAGGAAAAGTAAATGGTAAAAATGTCTTTTTTATGCCTACTTTTATTTAAATATAGGTTTTAGATTTACGCATACTAATATTTGTTATCAAAAGAATGCGCAATGAAAATTGACTAAGTAACATATTTATTCATATAAAGAAAAAAAAAGTATGAGAAACATTCGTTTCCAAGAAAACAGTTTTAGTAAAGATATTTTCAATGTAACAATTTCGCATAAATTTGCAAATTTAATTTTAAAAATAAAAAATTCTCTTATTGAAACAAAAGAAACAACCTTTTTTGTTCTTAATTCGAGCTAATATTTAATGAAATGAATGTTGATGAA
The DNA here is from genome assembly GCA_030067965.1 of Latrodectus elegans. Taxonomy (NCBI): domain Eukaryota; kingdom Metazoa; phylum Arthropoda; class Arachnida; order Araneae; family Theridiidae; genus Latrodectus; species Latrodectus elegans. The sequence goes on from CM057817.1 coordinate 50,402,551, forward strand.
TTTGATTTTGATGAACTTCTGTTACGCATAAAACAACATTCAGTGTGGAAAGGAAATAAATTAGATCAAAGATAGCCCCTTGAAAATATATTATACTGTTTTCTTTATTCTTTTTAGAACATCTTGCCACATTATTTCTGATCGTAAATGTTAGGAGTTATTTTTTTACACCTACACACACATACACAGAATAAATCTATTTTCTCTTATAAGAGCAGAAAAAAAAAACATTCCGCATTCGACGTAAGGAAAGAGACAATGGAAAGATACTTTCTTTTTATGAATGAGCTACCGTTAGACTTTTTATTTGGAGCGTGTATCAAGAAAATGTAACGGATCTCACACGTTTCCTCACCTGCCATTTTAAATTACAACCTCACCTGTCCTTTAACACCTGAAAGGGGGATTCAATAATGACGAGATTCTATTCCACAGGTTGAATCGTATTTTTTTTCATCACAAGTCTTTCCAACCCAATTATATATTTTTGAATATTTGTTAAATTGCAGATTACTTTAACAAAGAATGAACACTTCACGTTGAAAAATCCCTTGAACAACTTACTCCGATTTAAATTTTCAACTTAAATAATTTGGCGAAAAATCCCTTTAAAATAACCTTTTAAAAGCTGAGATTTGATACCTCAAAGTATATTCGTTTATATTATCAATGGTATATATTCTTTCACTTAATATTCATATTTAAACTATTATCTTTATTCATGGAAGTAAAATTTTGTGTTCATCAGATTTTGCTAGACCTAGCTAAATAAATTTTCTACTTTGGTTATTTTTTTAGAATAAAAATTATTCAATAAATCTATTTCAAATGCTAAAAATTCAATACAGAAGAAAAAAAGCCTTAAAATTATAAAACAAATTTTTAAATTTCTGAAGTCTTCTATTTAAATTACCTTAATTTAGTTGAATTTTATTTAAATTTTTACCAGTTATCTGCGATATATTTCACAAGTTCAGATAATTCCCCATCTCATTATAATTAGCTACATTTTCTCCTTTGTTAAATTATAGTATTTTTAAAGATTATATATATATGTATACATTTATATTTCTTTTTACATACTCATAACTCGTATTTTGGTAAAATAATTACTTCTCAATTGTTTATGTTTTTCTCCTATTTATCGATATATTTTAATGTGAATATATGTGTATAAACTCATTTTCTTAGCAATCATCGAATATTCAGAAATTGACGAATTTTTACATGTTTATCAGCAATTTTTCTCAGATTCGAAATCATTTATGTTATAATATCGATTATAAAATTAATATTTTAAAATGCATGTTAAATTAAGTATAGAAATATTTCTATTAAACGACTGACTTTTCAGTATTTGTTAAGTGAAAAAGTTACAAAAAAAGTATTTTACATAATAAAATATGAGACTTAACTCACAATAAAAATGTATCAAATTTACTCAGCAATAGATTCATCCGTGATTCAGTCAAATTTTCCTATACTGATTTCTATTATTTTTTAAATTATATTACTGCAATAATTGATAATTAAATTACTTTCAGTACGTTTATCTCTTTCACAAAATTTTCAGAAAAATTCCAGCCAATTGTATTCCTTGTAACTGATTAGTTAAAAGGAAAACAATTTCAGAAAAAATTGTTTTTGATAAACAATCTCTTAAAAAATCTCAAAATATCAATAGCAACTTAGATTTGCGTCAAATTTATTTCAAATACTTTAAGTTTTTTTTTGTTTAAATTTTCTTCCTACTATCTTTACTTCTTCGATAGAATCACATTATAAAAAAGCTTTTATCAAACTTACTTTTTAGTACGAAATTTTTCTTAAAAATAGAAAATATACGGTTAATATGAATTTTTTTAGCACTGAATACAATTTTCTGTAGTAAATTTTTAATCTTACATTTCGGATACTTCGGAAGACATTCTTCCTTTTACACTGGTACTTCTTTTTATACAAGTAAAAAATTGTATCATTTTTTACTTGTATAAAACAAAATATCTAATCTTTTGTTCTAATAAATTAAATTTTGTTCAAAATTTTTTTTAAATGCGAAATATATATCAGTAATCGAAGATCGCCTTCTTACTTTTTTTTTTGTAATCGTTATTGCAAATTTTTCTCGTAAATTGAATTTCAATTTTAATTCAACAGGAAATTTTAATTCCATTTAATAATAACAATGAACTCAGGACTTTTAATCATCTTTTTTTTTTCAGATTTTCAAATACAAATCTTACTTCAGAAGTTTTTTCTCCCAATAGAGAAAATATATTCTATAAAATTACTCATAATTTAAGTTATACAACTAGAATTGTTAATATATTTACCAGAGTGAAATATCCAGTTGTATATTTTCCATACCTCAATTTATAATCTTCATAGTCTTTTTATATTGGAAGAAATTGATTAAATGGCATATTATTTAAGATTTTATTTTTAAAAATTTATGGGAAGCTTAAAACATATAAGGGAGAAAGTATTTTAAAATTTTATTACAAATTCCGAGAAAATTTTAGAACTAATTATTAGAATACTTATTGGTACTTATATTATTTATGTAATTCATTATTATTTTTTTTTTCGAAAATTTGCTTTGCGCAGTTTTAAATTAAATATATTATTCAATCAAACATTAAACTAAATTTTATATTAATTAACTTTTTAATTTAATTCATAAAAATAATGAAGTTTTATAAAGTTAATAAATAAAATTTAAGTGTGTTTTAATAAATTATTAAATAAAACGTATGTGATTTTCAGTAATTTATACAATAAATACGCTTATTTTATTTCATGAATGATAGATATTTTATAAACATGTATTAAAATTTTCAGTAGTAACAAAAAAATGTGCTTTCGTTTATTTTTTCCATATCACCTGATTTGCAAAGAAATGACTGATCTAAGAATATTTCTTTGCAAATCAGGTGATATGGAAAAAATAAACGAAAGCACACATTTATATATATATATATATATATATATATATATATATATATATATATATATATATATATATATATATATATATATATATATATATATATATATATATATATATATATATATATATATATTCATTCTTGAATAAAATTTAATTTAAAATCTTGTAATTTATTTATTTTTAGAGTAACGAAATACTTTTTTGTATAAAAAGCAATTAATTTATATCTTGAAAAATAAAAATAATTAATGTTCAATATAATATATGAATATTTATTATTCAAATCAAAATATATTTAACGGCTTAAAAAAGTTCGATAATTTTATACATACGACTTCCATTTATACATTTTAAGATATTTGTAGGACACATGCTCCTTTAATTTATATTGAGGAAACTTATGATTAGAACTCTGTATATTTTTATAAGGAAAAAGTTACCACCCTAAATATTTCATTGCAAGTATATTTTATTATTTTTTATAAAATTTTGCAAAAATATACCAGTTGTAATACAAGGGTTATTTTCAGTGATTGTTTCAACGTAATCATCGCCACATATGCAATATATTAAGTTATTTAATAGAGCAACTGTTCATAAAAAAGCAATTTATATACCGTCCCCTTATTTAAGTAACCCGTTGTTCGTTAGTGGCGTATGTACAGGCACGCGCCTGAACAGGTGATTATTATTTTTTTTTCCTAATCCGTGGGGGCGAATGCTTCCGCATTCACCCCCAAATTCTCTCATCCTCGAGACAATGATACTAATCACAAAACAACCCTCCCTCCTTTTTCAGGTGGTTTCTTTCTAATTGTGTTTGGCATCGATTCTTTCACCTTGTTTCATATTTCAATCACGATTTTACCCTTCAGCAATTTTTTTTTTTTTTTCGTTTTCTTATTCAGAAGCTATTCTACTCTAGAGTAATCAATGAAATTAAATGAAGTGCAAAGTAATTTATTAATTACTTTTATTTACGTGTTACCGAAATTTGTCTCGTAATTTTTTCATGGTTTCAATGATTAAAAAATGTTAACCATCAAATGATAATTGTAATCTTGAATTTTCAACAGTGTTTGCACCTTTGGAGTTTGCTTGTAAAACAAAAATCGGTAAATAAAAATCTAAATTCTAATTACAGAAAAATAAAAAAAATACGTTTAATAATTTGTAATAATATATCCCTTATGTATCCTTGATAATTTTTTAAATAACTTTGAGAATTATAGGATTAAAAATAGATTAAATAATTTATATATTTCTAAAATAAGAAAACATATTTTACAAATACATGGGAAGCATTTTTTAAAATAAAATATGCCATTAAATTTCTTATAAAGTATTTCATTAGAAAATTGCATTGAATAATGCTTATATATATATATATATATATATATATATATATATATATATATATATATATATATATATATACGAGGGTTACTCTGAAAGGGGTTTTTGAAATACGCGCAGACGAGAATTTACAAAATAAAAATAACGGTTTAATTTTAAAATACAGAGTATTTTAACACAGAAGACAATTTTTTACTGACTTTCTTCAACTTGTTTAGCGTAGAATAAATTTTAAACATAAGAGAAAATGGAGTTGACGCGAGAACATTTTCGCGCTATGATTTTCTACGATTTTAAAGCAGGATTAAATCAAGAAGAATGCGTTCAACAGTTGCAATTAGCATTTGGCGATGAATCTCCAGCTCGTGCTACTGTATTCAGATGGTTTAGAGAATTTAAAAAAAGGTCGCAATTTTCTTCAGCATGAAGAACTCACAGGAAGGCCACCGTCGGCAGTAATCCCGGATAATCTGTCTGCCATAAATGTTAATGGATGATAATCGCTGTACCTATGAAATGATGCAGAAAGAACTTAACATTGGATCCGCAGCCATACACAAAACCATTCATGAAGAATTACATATGAAAAAAGTAGTTTGCCGTTGGGTTCCCCATAATCTAACTGAGCACCAAAAAGCGGAGCGCGTCAGAATCAGTAAAGAAACTCTTAAATTGCTAAATGATGATGGCCACCGCATCATTTCTAAAATTGTAACAGGTGATGAAACGTACATACCGTTTTTTGAAGTTCCAACACGTCAAGAAAGCAAAGTATGGGTCTTTGAAGATGATCCCACGCCGACAATGGTGAAAAAACAACGCGCACTGAAAAAAGTGATGTATGCCATTTTCTTCAGAAGTAAGGGATTGGTCAGAAGTACGGGAAAGCCATCAAGTTGGAAGGACAGAAGACAGTAACAGCAAACTGATATACCAATAAATGTCTTCCAGAAACTCTACAAGAACTGAATGTTAGAGGACTAATGTTTCACAATAAGAATGCATCTTCACATATAGCCGGATTAACAGTTGAGTTTCTTAAACAAAAACAATTTAAAGTGATCGAACATCCGCCGTATTCACCTGATCTAGCTATGTGCGACTTTTGGTTATTATTTAATCTAAAAAAGAACTTACGTGGACGTCGTTTTCATTCAGAAGAAGAGATTGATGTGGCTATAAATGCATTTTTTTCATCTATTTCAAGAAAAGAATGGCTTAAGGCATTTAATCTGTGGAAAATTCGTCTACAAAAGTGCTTGATGCTGGAGGAGAATACTTTGAAAACAATTAAAATTTTTAACTATAACTTAAAACACCTAGTTGTATCTCAAACATTTCAGAGTGTCCCTCGTATATATATATATATATATATATATATATATATATATATATATATATATATATATATATATATATATATATATATATATATATATATATATATATTTAAAACGCATACCTGATAAGATTTTCAAAACAACAGGAATGTTTCAAAGGCAGTCACCACATTTACCGAATCTATAGAAGGACTTTACATGCAAAAAGTAATGTTCATGTCCTGCAAAGGAGAAAACAAATTACGATTATCTCTCAATTAGAAATTTTAATAATATTTCTAACAAATATCTATTCATCAAAGTTACATTGTGTCAGTATTCAACCTCAAAAGTTTCTTTTTTAAGACAACTTAAAAGTTTATGTTATTTAAAAAATAATATATACCTATCACATTTAATAGAAATTCATAGAATTATAATTTTCTAACTAAGAATTTATTTTAGCTATAAAATTCAGAATGACAATTTCGATTAAATACATGTGAATAAAACCTTATTTACGATGTTCAAATAATGTAAATCCAGAAAAACTCTATTTGAAAACTAGTAAAATAGGTCAATTATACTCAATATCGTATGTTTTATAATAAATTATCTGGTAGAAGGGACCAGTTTATTATTAAAAATAATAAAATAAATAATAAAAACGTTAACAATAGTTTATACTTATGTGCTAAACTTAAGCAACGAGTGTTTTTACCATGACTCCACGAGAAATCATTGAGAGATATGAAATTCAGAAACTAAATAGGATTTTTCTATCTAAGCGATGATGCAATGCTTTGTTGTGCAAAAAGGAATACAAAGCATACCGTATGAAATCAAATAAAAAATGTACAAGTTTCGCTGTACGTGATTGCCTAACCAAGAGAAAGAACAACAAGCAGTTGTTCCTCAGTATGAGAAATGCTCTCCGCTAACTGCAATGGTTTCTTCGCGTCGTCTCACCATACTCAGCCCCAGATTGCCCAGTAGTTCATGAGGTAAGAGAGAGTCCCCATTACTCAATCAGCCTATTTCAATTCTTGTATGTTCTCTGGATAATTGTGCCGCAAGGCGCCACCTCAATGCACCACATACATGTTCTATGGGATTTAAATCAGGAGAGTAAGGTGGCTAATCTATTCGAGTAATATTTTCTCTTTCCAATTTAACGTCAGCAGTCCTCCCTGTGCCTAGCTCTGGATGAGCTTTTCCAGTTTAGATAGAGATATTTTCGCTGGCCAATAAATAGTTGCTGAACACAAGGAATCAGGTGTAGCTGTGCATACTTACCAATAAAAAAAAGTTTTGGTATAATGCCACTTTGGAACAAATGCTCCTAAAGAAGGATCACTTATTTATAGAAGCGATTACCGTTTACAGATCCTCTGTGGAAAAGTCAGTTCATTCGTTCAGCATAATGTCTCTTGAGACGACAACACCAGGACCACCGAAAGAGTCTCTTACTTTGGTGTTATGGAATGAAGTCGTGCCCTGACCTCTCTCCAATTTAATTGCCATTGAGAATCGCTTGTGGTATTGAAATGACTCTCATCCATAAAAATTACATTGATAAGATGTCCAGTTTACTGTAATAAATGCTGAAATTTTTCTTAGCTACCAAGGTTTCTTATTTGACTTTCACTAACTCATCATGATCTAATAAGATCAAATCTATTGGCTCAAGATGAGTTAATCTAAATCAAACTTAAAAAATTAGCTTTGTCATCAATTATTCAAATTAAACATGATTACATTGCTCATACGCCCCAAAATGAAGAGCAAGTGTAACCGCTGCTGTCAGAGCTAAACTGTTGTGTCAATTTCACTGATGTCAAGACAGCATGTATGGTTGAAACTAACAAATCTGATAATGAAACGTAAATCTAAATGAAGTGGAAATATCTTCCATTATATTTCTACTTTGTTGGGCTTTAATTTTCATGAAAAAAATTTTGTTTTATCATTACTTCCTCAATTAAATTAAACTACCTGTTCAGTTAAAACTACTATAGCTTATGTATTCACAAGCATAAGAAATCATACTTGTTATAAGATCGTCAACAAATATAATTTCGTTTAAAAAGTCCGATGAATTATAACTATTAAGATCATCAAATTATTTACATAAGAATTATTAAGATTGAATAAGATTGTCAGAAACTATAATGTAAAATACTTTTTTGCTCCAAGCTGCAACAATTCACAGGAATTTTTTTTGATATAAAAATAAATGTACTATATTACTTACTAAAACACTTCTATATTATTATAATTTTTACTGTTTAATATATTTTCTTATAAATAGCATAATCGGTGTGTTTTCCTTTGCTACTCATTAATAGAGAAGAGGAATCCTTATTTTTATCGAAGATTCTTCTCTGTATAAAGTTAAACTTTTTGACTCTTTAAAAAAATGGCATTATTCGCGCCATTGCACAATTTGCAGTAAATTCTGCAACACATTTGTAAATTTTTTTACTATACGTTTTACTGTAATTCTTACAGCACTTATCACTATTTATACAGCACTTTTTGCTGTACATTATACGGCATTTTTTTACAGTAAATTTTACAATACTTTTTATTATTTATTTTATGGCAGACTTTGCTGCAAGAACCTGTAACTCTATACATACATCTATTATAATAATTTTCCCATAAATTTTATTGCTGTTTTCCTGAGGTATTTCGTTTTCCTTTTGTCTCAGTACTAATGAAACTTTTAATTCAGAACTTATATTATATAAGAATCTAGTTTAGAAAAGAAATGTTGTTTATTTTCCTCATTGCAAGGAAACGTAAGGTAAACCTCTTTTTCATTAAATAAATGCATATTCATGCTTACCTGAAATTCAAAATATATTGTGTATGCAGAAAATTTTATTACAAAAACCTAATTACTTTTAAAAACTTTTAATGAAAACTACTTTTCAGAATCAAGGAACTTACATAGTAAATACAGCTTACTTATTAAATAGATTTAAATTTTAGGTATTTAATGATAGAATATAAAGAAGTTCTGTTTTCCAGTTTTTGCCCATTTGTATTAATTTTTTACTTCAATAGAAATTCATTGCAATACATTAATGATAAATTTTAATAGTAACTGAGAATATAAATCAACGTACTACAAAGTAAGAACTTCCTTAATTATGCGCTAAATATTATTAATGATGAAGTAATTTCTTATTCAATATGCATAGTATAAAATATATAAACGGCGATATATAGCACATTCTATGGTCAATTATTTAACTTTAAGTAACCAACCCATAATAAAAAATATTTCAAAGGATTTTAAAGTAATTTCACGATAAATAAATTTGGAAATGAAACCCATGGTGAGGTCTTATCCTTTTTAAAAATAATCCAATTCTTTGGATTTTGAATTTTAGAGAACATTTGGCAGATTGTTAAGGAATATTTCTAGTAAACTTTTATGATACATCAAATATGGAGAAATAGAATAGAACTTGATAATTTTTTGACATATAGTTACTATTCTTTGACACCAAGTAACTTTCTTTTTATTTTCATTTAAATAATTAATTTGAAGTTAAAGATTAATTATAGTTTTATTACCCCTTAAGCTTCACTGAACAAATTAAGTTTTTTGTTCTCCTATAAAGAAATTATTTTTGTAAAAGTAAACATTACGGTCAATGTTTGGCTATTTTTATTTCCACCAAGCAGAGGATGGCGTGATTTTTTGAATATGGTCAGAGAGCAACAATAATATATATATATATATATATATATATATATATATATATATATATATATATATATATATATATATATATATATATATATATATATATATATTATGGTTGCTATATTATATCTTTATGTTTTTTACATATAAGTATTTTTAAAGAAATGTTATTGAATAGAATTCAATTAATGATTTCAATTGAAACTAATAATCTTAATTAGAATTCTAATTCATGACATGCATTAGTTAAATAGAATTGTAATTAAAATCAATTAGTTAGAAACTATAAGAAGTACATAGCTTACTTAGTTGAATACAAATTTTTAACAGTTTCAGAAAAGTATGATTTCAGCAAAAAACTAACAACTGAAATTGTCTGAAAAATGTATAAAATATAAATAGTTCCAATTTTATATATATATATATACACAAAAAAGTATAATATCTGTAATAACTGATTCATTGACTCAATATATAAGTTAAGATTAAAAAAACAACTTTATTTTTAAATTTTTAATTTAATTATTTTTGTTTTTCTATAAATGGGAAATTAAAATTTTAATAATTGTTAACAATACTCACAAACAACTCTTTTAAATCCGTTATATCATATAGATATGATATAAAGAATTTGAAAGATCAATTTTTATTTGATATTTATTTTCCTGTTTTTTTATGTCATCGCCGAAAACACGTATGAGGAAAAAATGTTACCCAACATCAAAGAAGGGATCAAATCCTCTGTGCAGATATACATTTTAAACAGCAGGTGCCTAGCAGGAGGCTTGCAGGTGCACCCCACTCGAAGAAAGATTCTAGCCCAGAAAGCAAAACATGAAAGATGTCTGATCTAAAAATTCCCGTCTCTGATCGAAGCTATTTTGTTATTATTTTAATAAGCAGTTGAGGGTCGAAAGAGCAAGGCATCAGTAGCCCGAAATTGCTCGGGCGGCGAAAGGATAGCTTTTAAGACTAATATACAGACATTCCAGGATTTACTCCTCTGTCTAGATGGAAATAGGCCTGTTTTGCTTAATAAATCGCTTGGAGTAAATTAGCTGTAAGCTGTATTACTTATTTTTCCTCGAAAATCATTTCACCACTAATCTGACGATTTAATGCTTTATTAGCGGCACATTATTTCGTCCTAAACGTTTTAGCAGAACTCATAAATGCTTCATTAGTATTTGCTGAATAAAGAAGCCATTAAACAAGCACATAATTATTTGATACATTTCAAGACCAACAGTTGCAAACAGCTCTTGTGATGTTTAGAAAAAAATTAACGTATTTAATTCTAAGTATAGTAAAATGAAATTGAATTTTATTGAAAGCACATTTTGCAAAGTATTTCTCGCTTTGTAGGAAGAAAACTTGCCTTAAAAGCATTTTGGTATTTTAATTTTTCAGACATAAAATTCCATTGTAATCTAAGGAAGATAGAAGCAAATTATCATAGCATAAATTAAAATTCAGCAAATTAAACGTAAAAATCACGCATACGAATTACAGGTAAAGTATTAGAACTTGTTATTCATCGTTTATTAACGAATGACAACTAAAATTTTGGTCAACATAAAAAAATTAATTTATCATTTGGTGGACAATGTATACACTGTTACTTTTAAGTATTATAATGTACCTTATAAATCGTACACAACTTTATTTATTGGTTATTTTAAAAAAAAATTAACTGTTGAAACTTACCTAGATAAACTATATTTTTTGGAATTGATGGAGATATAACTACTTTTCTAAATTGCTAAATAAAATAGTAAAATATAATTTCTTCAAGTTCTGTTTTTCTTCCTCTTACGATAAGAATAAAAAAAATTCAGAAAGAATTCCAAAGAAAAAATTATTTGTAATGTACAAATTTGTAAATTATCATCTATTGAATAGTTCGACTTGCACAAACTTAACATTTGCGTATTTTTTTTTAATAATCTGTATCAACTAGTTACGGATTGTACATACATTTAGGTATGTATCATTATTATTAGAAAGAATTTACTATCATTCAAATATTTTAAATTTAATATTGCTAAGCTATTTCCCATACTGTAAACACAATGGCTGAGAAATATCACCAATATTTTATAATATGTAGAAATATTTGAAAGTTGTATTCTTAGGTTCATTCATTCATTTTTAATGAAAAATACGCAATAGCACCACCGTATAAGAAATAATGTTCTAAGATGAAGTCCAAATCATTAAATTTCTTCTAATGGTCCTTTGTTTCAAGTATTCCCTGATTCAATCCATCTAACCTTTCATTCAATAGTGCAAATTATTTCTTGTATAATTTATGCTTTTCTCAGTCAACTTTAAAGATATTCGTTACTCTTTAAGCAATAGAAAAAAAACTTATGACCTTTTATTTCTTGAGATTTTTAGAGTTGACTGATAAGGATTGGTACAGGGTCAACTACAATGGTGTCCATGCATCATGGACTTAATGTGCTTCAGAATGTGTGAACAAGGCATTTCTTTTGAAATGGCTCTTCATTTTCCGTCCAGAACTTAGCCCATAAATCTTAAAGCTACTATTCTCAACTCAGTTATATGCGCCCTCGTGTCAAGAAAGCGCCCATTTTTACAATTAGCATGTTCACTGTATTGTTTTAAGTTGAAAGGTTATAGACATCGGAGAGTGTACTTAGATAACGCGGTGTTAAGATGTCCTTAACCATTCATCAAAATGATTATAGTTGATAATATCTGGACAGAAATTTACATCCAAAGTAAAGTTCATCGTACTGATTTTGTTCTAAGAGCGCTTTAATTTGGTATCGATGCCTGTTTTTTCTACCATGTGACTTTAATTAAAAATCTGTACAAGAACCACAAATCAATATTTATTTCTCTCATTATTTTATGAAATTAATTACTTGTATTAAGCAGATAGGACTCGGGGATCTATAATTCCTTGAATCTAAGAGAGATAGAACCTGAGATATAAAAATTTTATTTTTAATACAATTTAAATACGGACATTAAATTAAAATAAAATAGCAGTACAATGTTTTAGTGAAGCAATTTATGAGGCTTATATATCTAAACTCCATACAATAAATATGTAAGTTATGCTTTTTGGACGTAAATGCCCTATTTTGATGTTAACAAGTTCATAGACAAACTAAGCATATTTTCATTGAATCAAAAATACATTTAGTCAAGCCTGTAAAATATCTAACACAAGCATTGTAAAAAAGAAAAATGTAACTTGCGAAGTTTTATAATGATTTCATATTTAAAAAATATCACTTTTGCAGATTTTTGTGTGTGAGAAGAGTGATCCTTCGCGTTCTTAACTTTCTTACCAATTAGCCATATCTTTTGGTCAAATTTTAGTATAAAAAATAAAACTTTTGTTCTATTCATTATTTGAGAAAATTTCGTAGGCATTCTTGTCTGCTATGTTCGGATAGATTACTTCACATTAACAGCCAACTGAAGTAATGGTCAAATTGAAGAATCATTCTTTGTTGTATTAATAATATAAGAAATTCATGTGAGAAACTCTCCGTTCTTTTCATAGTGAAAAGAAAATGCATTATTTCGTTTTCTTGAAAGAGACCTCTCTAATATAGTAGACACCAACAGAAATTTTTACTTTTCAAACATGGATCTTATGTTATCAGGAAATCTAAATAAATACTTCCTATTTATGACTCTTCGACTGTCATTAATTAAAATTCTACTTTAAATTTTTATTTAGTTGAACAAGAGAAAACTTAAATTATTACAATTACTGTTCAAATTTACGTTATAATGTATGTATGTTTCAAATGTAAAATATTTATATAATTTATAATTTTTATATACTGACATATTTAAGCATATCTAGTGTAATCTAATTATATATCACAAGATTACAGTTTATTTTTTCCTATTATAAAAAAAAATAGAAAGTTTTGTGAAATACCAGAAACTGTTAACGATTTTAGTGCAAAAATACTCAATATTTTTTTCAATTTCAACTATTATTTACCTCAAATAAGTGAATATGATGATTTTTTTTTATTTTAAAGACATGCAGTGAATAAGGAAAAATTTACAGAGTATGTGAAGAAAAGTTATATAAAGATGATTTGAAACTCAATGTTACACTCAAAAATATTTGGTAATTTTACTTGAACGAGGTTTACACAACTAGTTAGCATCAATATAGGGAAACTATTATGGTTAGGAAGCATTTGGTTTAGATGTTACCGAATGTTTTAGTGGCTTGAGATTTAGAAAATGTTAGATGATGATTTACGCGCGCGCGCGCGATCAACTTATAGTATTTGAATCTCTGTAATGGGATTCTAAGAAATAACTCGAAAGGACATAATTAATACGCATTAATCAAATCCTCATTCTATTTGTAAGTCAAATTTTAAGAACGTTTGCATGGAATGGAACGAAACTAGGATGTCGGTCTCTATTTAATTAAAAATAAAAACAATGTGTAATTTCTAAATTTCTAGTACAACGTTTACAGTTGATTTAAAACATAATATTTTTATGCTTATTTAAATACTGTAAAGTTACTTATGCAGCAATGTAATTAAATGATGTAACCTTCCACTTTGGAACTCTTCCCACTTCAAGAAAGAAGTACGTGATTCTTTATCTCTTTTTAAAATTGTCATTTATGGATTACCACAGTGGGAGTAGAGAAAAAAATATTTATGGTAACAAATCCCCTTTCTTTCTGCATTCCCACACAGTGCATAGCGTAAATTAAAAAATCAACGATATTTAATATTTTTTAAAGATTTTTGAAAAAGTATTGTTTTTGACTCCTTCCATTACCATTTCTCATTTTTGTAAACATGTCTCAAATCAGAACTACACTGGAATGCGGATGAAAAATATCCCAACCTCAATATTTAAAAAATTCGTGGCATGAGAGCATTTTACACTTTATTAGATTTGTATTTGCTCATCTACACTGGAAACTTCATTGAGAAAGATCTTTTTGAGAAGCTTTTCATTCACTTAGTTTGAAATAATTTAGTGTATTAAGCTGAGAGAGAAGAAATTCAGGTACATTTCTTCGCAGACTGAATCGGTTTTACTGGATAGTGTATATAATATATATATATATATATATATGTGTGTGTGTATATTTATATATAATATATATATATATATATATGTGTGTGTGTGTGTGTGTGTATTTATATATAATATATATATATATACATACATGTATATATATGTATATGCATATATATATATATGCATATATACATATATACATATATATATATATATATATATATATATATATAATTATTCTCAAATTGAATCATGTTTAAATAGTGAGCTCGCAGAAAATATCAACAACCATACTTCAAAATCATTGATTTTAGAGTCTTCTCAACTGAAGTCATTAAAATTCTCAATATATCATTTCAAACCGATTTCTCAGATACCCTGTGAGGAAGCCAGAAAATGCCAGCATAAGATTAATTCAGGACAGTCTTAATTGCTATATGATTCCCTTTGAGAAGACCTTCAAACACTTATATCACATCAATTCATGATTATCTAAATTATATTTTCTAATACTTCTTGTGTGTGAGATATCCTGAAAATGTATGCATCAGATCAAATATATATAACTGAAGTAAATATTATCTTATATATAAAAAAGCTTTGATAAAAAAATAGTATATTGAAAATTTTTAGTAATAGAAAAATCAAACTTCAAAACGAGAATAATTAGCAAGAGCATATTACGAAACTTATTTAGGTTGATTTAAATAATTGTGATAGTAGTGTAATTAGAAAAATCCGATTAAAAAGTTATAGAGTATTAGAAATAAATAAAGCAATTTCTTCCGAATAAAATTAGAAATTAACGCATCACATAAAAAACAATAAACTCATAAAATAAGATTTCTGCTTAAAATCATTTTAACGTTCACATAATTTACTGAAGCACATTTGTTGCCACTTGACTTGTGTTTCACGTTTTCTTTTATTGTGTTTAGGGAGTAAAAAATCTTATTTTTTTAAATAATCTTTAATATTATAAATACATAGATTTTAAATTTAATTTTGTCAAACTTTGGGGATTGAAATTTCAAGTTAACATAAAATTTTTTATACATGAAGGAACAGCAAGTATATATAATTTTTTATAACATTTTTAATGCATATTCATTCAATTAAATGTTTTGGTAGTTTCTTCCAATAGCGATAGGCTCCAGATTCCATCCCAGCCACTGTTGAACGATAGAAGATGGGGACTTAACAATGTATAGCGGATAGCCTAATGGCCGAAAATCATTGTGAAGTGCTTTTAATAAGCATCGCGTAAGTTGTTATTTGGGAAGACTTATCATAGATTGTGGGTTACATTCATATGCCGCGCATGAAGAAATCAAGAAAACTCCCACCCAAAAGACATACAGGCAAAAGCGAAACATCCATCTCCCGTTGTTCACCTGTGGCTGAGCGTGAGATGTCCAAAGTCCTTCCACTGGTGTGGCGTGGTTGTAGAGAGGAGAGTGCCAGTTCAGGTCTGACCTCGTCGCCTCAGCGTAGTTCAAAATTACGAAGGATTTGGCGACGGGCGAGTATTCCAAACCCGTTAACCTAATGGTACAATCCGAGTCTCGCCTGCACCGCTATGTATGTACGTATGTATGTAGCTGGGTTTGAATACGGAGCCTTTTGTTCTGAAGAATCCTACCACTAAGCCTCGGGATGTCCAAGGAGTTGAGATTTTTCTTCTGATTTCTGGATAATTGGCTGCCAGAGTGGGTGCTTGAGAGTTTCCATTTTGCAAATGAGTAAATATATGCAGCTTAAAAACACAGTGAACTATCTATGAAGAGTCTTACGGTAAATCAATTTCTATACGTAAAAGTTATGAAAATGGCTAATGACAGTTTTAAGTAATTAGAGGGTCTACTACTTGGAATCAATCGTCCATTCGACAAATCTAGAATCAAAAAGTTCTCTAGCCATCCCTCACAGTTCAGAATAGAATCGAACGTGGATCTGACTGCACAATATATGACCATGAAATGATTTCCTTTTTCATTCAAAAAAATGAATACAATACTTTTAATTTCAATACATCTCTCACAACACATTAAGAAATTTCGTAAATATTATTGAACATTTTAACGAGGTTCTTGTAAAAAGATTCCTTTTTTTAAAAATTAAGTTATTGTTGCATGGCAGTCTGCTTTGAAACTGTTTTTTAAAACATTTTTATACGTTTCACTTTGTTCAAGGATGCTACGAGTAATAAAACTACTGTTTCAGAACTAAATTGTTCAACCACATTCACACAAACCACTTCCCCTCTCTCCCTCCCCAAATGTAATACTGCGCAATATAAAAGTGAAAAAAGTCTTATCGTAAAACTGAATTGTTCTATGTTTATTATTAAAGCGGGAAAAAGCGATCTGCGAACTTTTAGAATAAATTCCTTCCTCAATATGTTTTCTGAGCACTTTTTTATAAAAATGAATGAGAGAAACACATAAAAAAATATATAATTAAAATAAAACATTACTTAAGAAAAAAGTATTTTATACGAATGATTTTTGTAAATATAAACACGAGTGATAAGATATGCGTTCAAGGGATCTCTTTGCAAGTTATTATTTATTTACATGATCCTCGCATGAGTCCATGTCAGTTCTTCCATAGTCCTGTCCTTTTAGCGACATTTATATGATGTTGTTCAATAACTATTTGGACTAGTATAACAGTGGTGGTATTTGCGTCGTTACGATTCTTAAGTTTGGATACTTAAACAATTTTTATTGTCTTGCATTATATACATTTTTTCTTCTATAGCTTTTAGTACTACACAGAGAGTATTCACACATTATAGTCACGATTTTTATTTTGTCCATAAAGTTAAATATTAATTTTAAAATAAAATGTGATTGGCAACAAATTCTGATGACTAAATTATCGTCTGCAGAATTAAAAATATTCCTTACATTAAAAATGTCTCCGATAAAAATAAACATTGCTTTAAAAGCTCTATTTAAAAACAAATGCTCGTATTCAGTAATTAAAAAAGATGTGAAAATCATGGTTTTAATATTTCTGGACGAAAGGAAAGGAACGTCAAAGTTTACAGTCGATTGGGAAAAAGGCAAAAGAATGCGTATCCAAGAAAGGGGGTACGTACACCTCTTTTAAATCTAAAGTCGCATCTCGTGCGTGTTTCAAACAAAAATTCATTTTCCCAAGAACTCTATTGAAATCATTAAAAATCTCTTTAGGAAAGAACTATTGGCAGAATTTTAAAATTTAATTTAAAGTTAATAAAAGAACAAAAGAAAAACATGATGTTCATCGTCTAACGCTAAAATATGTTTCTCAGTGTTAGACTATGTTGAGAATAGTAGTATGAAAATTATTTGGCTGGTGAAAAATGGAAATGCGTGGTTAAAATTGAGGAAGTTTGGATGTATTTATCTGACTGCAATAGAAAAAGATCAATTTATAATCGAAAAAAAGCAAAGACTTATCAAGCTGGTTTAGAGAAGTAAAGTTTTACTAAGGATTGTACGGTTTTCACTGGATTGTTTCCTTATAATGGAAAACTTAAAAAAAGGAAAACATAAAAAATGTTAAAACGAATTCAAATTACAATCAGAAGAAAATTTTTACATCTAAATTTTCAAAGAATAAACGTCATCTTTTTATACAGTCTTTACTGTGTTATGGTCTATTAGGATAAGCCTCCCAAAAAGCCATACTTCTAAATCTATTCTAATTTTTGAAAAGAAAAGGGAAATACAACCGGAATTGAAGCCCTTCAAATCCATCCCAAACAAGTCCTCTGAAGTGTCACGTAATGGATTATTGGATTGTGAATTGTCGAATTTTTAAAACAAATTCCTTACAAACAGCCTCCTAAAACACTTGTTTGTGAAGGAATAGAATAATAACAGTCTTGATGTTTTAAGAAAAGGACTTTTATCTTAGAAATTAAGATTATAGTTGAATGAAACAGAGCTATTAGTTTTAACGTATTAGAAAATAAAATTCGTATATATTTCAATATATATCTTTGCAAATCATTACAAAAATGTGTGAACAGCCTCTGTATTTATTAGAAATATAGTTGTAATATGATTTATATTAAAAATTGCAATATTTATTGTTTGCTACTCGAAACATTATAGATTGATTTCTATATTCTTGATTCAGCATATTTTGTCTACGGTATGGTATATGTATTAAATATTTAAAAATTGCTTTCATATAGAGTAGAATGACATTTTATTGACTAAATTCTTAAAGTAAGTATTTATTTTTTACATTCTGTAAGCTTATTTTAAGATATTGGACTCTGTTTTTAGATGAATTTACGAGGGGAAAATCCCTGTCTTTTAAAAGGTATTTTCAATATAACTAGCAAATGAAACGAATAAAATTGAAAAATTACCTTTTATAAAAATATAAGGACATAGCGTGAATCAAAATTTTAAAATATGAAATCTCAAAACTTCACAACACAAATAATTGCATTTCTTGTTTCGTAAGGATTGCCTCAAAGGATTTTAGAAAGACACCATGCGAGACATAATCTGAAGAATGATTAATAATAGTAATTTGAAAGCTCATGAATATTTATACCTTTTGGCGCTTGAACACGTGCCACATATATTTAATAAGTTAAAAATTGTAAAAATTTTGTTTAAAATTTGCAAACTATTCACAAGCATTGATAAATTCTTTCAAAATGTATGACATTTTAATAACCCTTTCCTTAACCCATTAGAATTTTTAAATGGGCAGTGCCACACGAGATAAATAAACATTAGTAACCCTTAATGACGGAATCTTATTGAATTTAGAACCCTCACCAGCTCCACGCGCAACCGCATATCTTTAATAGAATCGCGATTGTGTTTCATCAATTACACAATTAACTTGTCACCCTTTACGTATTTTTTTTGCCATTTCCAGAACAAGAAAAATAACTTTGATTTTAGACACGTTCCGATTTGCATTTAATTTAAGGCGTTGCGCTTTCTAATGCGTAATTATATAAGTTTACACTTTGAAAATTCATTCGCTTTTATTATTTTTTTAATCAAAAAAATGAAAAATTATCTTTATTTAAAATACCTAAGATATGCATTCTTATATATATATATACGATATGTTATTTCTAACGATAAGCTATCATTTTACATGATCGTAAAATATCGTTTGACGCGTGGCAAATAATTACCTCTGGAAAAAAAAGTAGCCGCAGCTGCAACATGCTTATAAAATTAAACCCCGGTTTTAAGTATAACATTAAAATTTTTCATGAATAAAAATAGGATAGCATAATAAAAAGGACCAGTAAGCATTTACTTTTAGAAATGTAATTTTTAATATTCTTTTTAGAATTGATTTGTTATTAATTTAGAACTTTAATCATGAGCTTGCTTACCATCTGCACAAGTTATACTGAAATTGTTTTTATTTTCAGAAGAGCCACAGTCAAATTCTAATTTCAGAGTATTTCATATTATTTTATCCTAAGAACTTAGATCCCATAATTTCACTTCTCTATCTTTCAATTTCTGATCATTACACATAATATATTCACTTATTTTAAATTATTCAAACAATAGCTAAAAATGTCAGAATTATATACATCTATATAAATACACAATGACTGAAAAAGTACTTCAGGTAAACATAAACAATAAATCATATTAAAATGTACAACTGAGTATTCCAAATTCACATCCTAAAATAAAATAAAGGTTTTATGTTAAAATATAGCTTGAAATATTTTTATTTTTTAAAATGTTTAAAAGCAAAATTTTAATTATTCGACAGTTTTTCCTTTTTTGGTTCTGCTTCAAATTATATAATAGGTAGGTATATATCGAAGACTATACAAATGCACCACACGTGGATCCCAGGCGTGTTGTAAAAATGAGAGATTTTTACTTAATGTAATAAAAGCTCAAGTTGATCATTTGTTTCGTTTCTGATGGGAAAGACAAACAAATATATATCATATATTTAGATTCCTCAGGAACTTTTCAATTCTATTTAGTGAATCTAAAATTGCTGACTTTAGTTATGCACAGTAGAATGGCAACAACACAAGCACAGTTTCATTTTATCTCTATACACATTAAAGTAGCTCATAGTTATACTGAATTTACACAAGCTAGTTAACATTTTATTGCCTATTATGTGCAAATGTATTTCAAGGATAAATTGCATACATTAAATAGGAAAAGTATGGAGAAAAATATTTTCAAGTAATTTCAAGTACTGTCAATGATGGACAGTTTTTTAATTACTGAATATTCCACAGCCTTGAGGTAGCCTATATTAAGTCACTTTTTAAAATAGGATTACAATTGGTAGATATAATCAATGTGAAGTGTAATGAAATATCTCATTCCTAGGGCTATTATCTTTGGATGGATATTTTAAGATGATGTTATCCCCTTAGGACTTAACATTCGTTGTTATTTTGCTTCTAGAACTAATCTCTAACTATGTGAGTAAAAGGTGAATAAATATGTTCTATACTGTAGAGAAACGTTTCTATTAACAGCCTTAGTTTTCAACATAGCTAGTGAGAGAATTATAATTTCAGATTTCGTCAGAGTGCAGGACAATATAAAAATTATAGATTTTATTACACGAAATCCTATATCGATTCATTGGTTTAAAAAAAGATTTCGCAAAAAATAATTAGATGACCATGTCAATTAAATATTCTAGACAATTACAAACTAAATTAATTAGGAAACTTAATTAATACATTCAAATAAATTTTAAATAATATTATTGGATAAGATTAATAATATTTCTGTAAAATACCTTCACTCAAATTTTACCTTTTTCTACGATTATCAAATTATAAAATGTGCAAAGTAGCATATATGGATAAATTCATTTTAATGTGGATGCTGCGAATATTTTGATAAAGCAAAATAACTAGTTTCATTAAATATATAGACTATTTTCTATAAATCAGTAACAAACACACAAGTTCCTTAAATTAGTTTAATATGAGGCATTATACATTTTACTTTGTTTTACCTTCGAAGATAAAAGAATTATAGAATAAAATGTAGTAACTTTTTGAATAATTTTATACGCATGGGATAGAGCTTCAATCTAGTTGTGTTGCACTGACGAGATTAAATAGCAGACTTCCCAAAGATATTATGTGAATTGATTTCAAAGCTTGTGACAGAAGTGAATTTTTAATTTAATCCAAATCTACACTTTAATTTTACCTTCGAAAAAATTTCATCGGTTCTACAATATAGAAAAAGGCTACATGACATTAGCCTTTAAAAAAGATTCCTAAATACTATGCAATTGTGATCTTATCAAAGTGAGGAAACATCAAAGTTATTAGAAATTTTTCTGAGAAGAGTTCAAATTCACACTTTTTATTTACGAATATAAATTATAAAGCTTTCACGTGACATCCTGAAAAAAATTTTGTATTGCGAAGCATGTCTTCAAGCAAAAATAATGTGCGTGTTATCACAAAAAATCTTATTATTAAATTTATCAATCTATATTCAAAATTTATTTAACGGAAGTATTGTACTAAAAGACGAAGTACTGATTGTACTGAGTCCAAGATCATATCTGGTCATATGATTGACTGGCAGATAATTTTTATCGAAATCAAATATTTTTTTCACTTCAAGCCATACATGTGAATCCAAAATTGTTTAGAAAAAGAAATATCAGTCCTCATGATCTATCCATAGAGTTCTAATATCTAAGACCTTATGATTTTAGCTTTAACTTCGCCAAAGAATTTAAGACCCCACTGATACTTTTTTCTTATTAATCACTACTATGAATATGGATAATTAATGATTTAATAAATTCTGCAAATATTTGAAGAATTTGTGTTGCTGTCTAGTAATAGAATATTGTTGAGAAATATTTTACCATCTATTTGTGTGTGTTTAAAATTTGAATTTCATAGCTTCAGAATTTTCAGCAATTGTTCAAAGTGTAAATTTATCTATGCTTTTAAAAACACTCAGTTTTATTATTCATTTGCTGTTCTTTCATATCAATATGTGCAACGCCAATCCTTGTTTCTTAAAATATGCATCATTTTACTTAATGATTGTGACTATAAAATTGTAGCGAATAATTAAATGAATATAAGCACTGGATATATGTTGGGCTTCTGTCCATTCTAGTGCATTAAACATAAATCAAATACTGCTCATACTATCGGGATACTACGCGCATTCGATTTAGACATTCAAAAACACCTTCTAATTAGATCGTGATAAATAATTTCGAGCTCTAATTTTTCAAATAAGTTGAAAAAAAGTAATTACATTTTACAGCGAAAGTGAGGCCCTATGCGTATCACAACACCTAGAAATTTGCATAGGGAAGGGATTCGGTGCAATTAATTTTCCAAAAGACGTTACGCTCGGCACATATCATTGCTCACTTAATTGTGGACCACTTTAAAATGGATATTTTCGAGTCAAAAATATTTTTGAAGTTGCGAAGGTAATTACAGATTAGATAATCCTGCACTCATTATTTTTGTGTCCTTGAAAAATAATCTCTATTCAAGTCCTCGGCCAATTTTATAATTTCTTCAAAAAAGATGGCTCCCTTTCTTAGGAAACGCCCTACATAATCATTATTCGATCTTCTTTGATCCGAATCGTTTCAAATAAAAATGTCACAGTTGGTAACGGAAACTATAACAAATTAGAACTCGTTTTATTTGCATTTATCAAATAAATAGCTGATTGGCGTTTAAATTCGGTTTGTTTTGCGCAGGATTTGCAAACTTTGACATTCTGTATATTTTTTATGGAAAAAAAAATGCATGTTTTCTCATCTTTCACATTTTTTACATACATGATGTTCTATTACTTATTTTTATCTGATTGATTTTCTTAAATCAATGACCAGTTTTGTTCTGTGTTAGTTTATAATAAATCTTATAGTACACTACTGGCCATTAAAACTGCTACACCAAGAAGGCGACATGCTACAGACGTGAAATTTATATGAAAGGAAGAAGGTGCTATGATATGCAAATGATTAACTTTTCAGCGCATTCAGACAAAGCAGGCGCCAGTAACGACACCTACATTGTGTTTAAATGAGGAAGTTGTTCAGCCGGTTCCTCATACACAAATTGCATTTGGACGTTGTTACCTGGTGAAAAGTTGTTGTGATGCCTCGTGTAAGAAGGAGAAATGCGTACCAGCACGTTTCTGAATTTGATAAAGGTCGAATTGTAGCGTACCGGGATTGCGGTTTATCTTATCGCAGTATTGCTGCTCGCGTCGGTCGAGATCCAATGACTGTTAGCAGAATATGGAATCGATGGGTTCAGGACGGTAATACGGAACGCCATGCGGGATCTCAACGGCCACCTGATGATTGTCGCATCCGTGTTTGGCGGCATCGTGGTGAACGCACCCTGGCAGCGTGCATTCGTCATCGTCATACTGGCCCATCACCTGGCGTGATGGTATGGGGTGCCATTGGATACACGTCTCGGTCACCTCTTGTTCGCATTGACGGTGCTTTGAACAGTGCACGTTGCTTTTCTGGTGTGTTAAGACCCGTGACTCTACCCTTTATTCGAGCCCTGCGAAACCCTACGTTTCAGCAGGATAATGCCCGACCGAATGTTGCCGGTATTGTACGGACCTTCCTTGATATGGAACATGTTCGGCTGTTGCCCTAGCCAGCACGTTCTCCAGATCTTTCACCAATAGAAAACGTCTGATCAATGGTTGCCGAATGATTGGCTCGTCACCAAACGCCAGTCACTATGGTTGATGAACTGTGGCATCGTGTTGAAGCTGCATTGGCATCTGTACCTGTACATGCAATCCAATCTCTGTTTGACTCAATGCCCAGGCGTATAACTGCTGCTGTCATTACTGCCAGAGATGGTTGTTCTGGGTACTGATTTCTCAGGATCTATCCAGCCAAATGTTTTGAAAATTGAATCACTTGTTATTTCTAGTATAATATATTTGTGCAATAAATATCATTTTGTTATCTGCATTTCTTCCTGGTGTAGCAATTTTAATGGCCAGTAGTGTAGTTTCCTAAGAGCCCATTTAATGCCTTGATCATGGACACTTTTTCAATGAAGCATATTGTGACGTGGTGCATGTATGACAGTAAATGTAGGTGCAAAGTTAAATAGAAATCACGGTTGCTGCATTCCAGAAAAACTTCTTGCTTAAAATATAAAAAAGTCTTTAAAATAAAAATTTAATCTGCGAGAACTTTCTTATATCGCATGAAATTTCTAGTTTATTTCTCTTAAATGAACAATTTTT
The DNA here is from genome assembly GCA_030067965.1 of Latrodectus elegans. Taxonomy (NCBI): domain Eukaryota; kingdom Metazoa; phylum Arthropoda; class Arachnida; order Araneae; family Theridiidae; genus Latrodectus; species Latrodectus elegans. The sequence continues at coordinate 50,427,214 of CM057817.1, forward strand.
CACAAAATAGGATACACAATTTGGCGAACTTATTCAACTTGAAATGCAACTTCAAGATGACTTTTTAGAACAGATTCCTTCAAACATTTATTTATTGGTACGGGTAAGCTATATATATATATATATATATATATATATATATATATATATATATATATATATATATATATATATATATATATATATATATATAGATAAAATCCTTTTATTTTTCTATGCAAATCAAAAAATTTTCCAGTTAAGTGCATATATTCAAAAATTAAATTTCTACTAATGTTCCTTAACCGAGAAAAAGTTGGTATTAAGCTTACAATTTAGCTATTTTTACCATAAAATATGTCTACTAAAATCCCTTGGCATCTTCTTAACGCCAAAATGGCTATTTCTAATTTATACAAAAGATGTCTTGGATTATTATATAGAGGTGTCTTGTACTGAACAAAATCACTTAAGGCGCTTCCTAGTGGAAAACTGCTAAGTTAGCTCTTCTATCTCGAAACCCCTACAAGAAAAGGCAAAAATAATCTTCAAAAGTTGTTGAGCAAAATTTAGGATGAAAATAGACAGGTATCTTATATATATATATATAAATATAAAAGAACAGAGCGGTTAATATGTGCATTTGTTTTTCATAATTTTCGACACTGTTACATCACGAAACTTGAGTTTAAAAAGAAATGATTATGAGCAAAACACTACAGCACAATGCGACACAGTACTATTGTTTGTGATTCCGAATGAAACGGATTGTGGTCCAAGCCCCGAAGGTTGCATTCTAGTGCTTGTACACAGAATAGACAATATGTTGTTAATGAATAAATTTTTTATGAATAATTTTAATGAATAAATAAATATTTATAATGTGAAGAGTTTTGTGAATAAATTCTATGTAAAATATTTTTTATGTAAAACTGATACTTTAAATTAAAATGCGTTTGCTTATAAGCATTACATTTAAACTATTTTTCTAAGATTCAATGCAAATTTTTTATACATTATAATCGAATCAATATACATAAATCTTGAATATTAAAATATATAACTTTAAATAGTAAAAGAATAATAAAAAAAATTTATTCCCTACATTCTCTGAGTAAAGGATATTGAAAAAAAGAAGAAACTAAATCAATGTTGACAACAAATACAAAATCTGCTTGAAAAAAGATTTTTCTTTAGATTAGCAACAAAGCAAATCTGCATTCAATATCTGAACTTAACAAAAAAAAATAATAAAAATATTCGAAAAAAAAGAATAAAAAATAAAATAGTATCAAATGAAATTTACTTAACAATATTTCTAAATAAATTTACTACTATAACTAAATTTTTTTATGATATTTAGGTACACATATTATGTAAGATAACAGTTCCCTAATATCTTGATCGAGAACTGAAACCAGTTAAAGTGGTGTGAAGAATCCAACTATTAGAAGTTGATGAAATCATTCCTTTTTAATGGGCGCGAAAAATAATAAGAAATTAATCTACAGATTGGCGACAGTTAAAATTTTTGGAGATACATACAGCACATTTCACTCCTTTAAAAAATTTTCAAAAAAATGTCTAAATTTCTACAAAAGGAATTGTTTTAAATATAGCTAGTTCTTATAGAGAAATATAGTTAAATATAGCGAAAATTTAAACATTGCTTTCATTAAAAAAAAAAGCTATAAAAAAACTGAAAAATATCTACTTAAAATTATTGCGTTTCCTTAAGAATACACATTATTTGCAAAACTCAAATCCCTAAATGGATAAGGGATCCATAGCGCAATAAAGATATTTCGAAACTGATCTCTGTCGTGAAATAGAAAATTGAAATCATAAAAAATTATGATAAACTTAAATAGAGAAATATAATGTAGAAAATCACAAATGAAGATTGTGTGTGGGTAATAATCACTATAGTATAGAAGTTTTTTATGTTTAAATTTAACAATTTCTCAAAAGGATTATTGTCTAATAATAGAAAAAGAATTAAATATTATGGATACAGATTAAGAAATTCAATATTTAGCGATTGTATGTCATACAAAAGGTATATTTTATGTATCATTTATGTTATGAAAAATAATATTCAATAATAAGTCTATTTTAATTTTGTTTTTGAATATAAATTACTCTAAAGTTATAACGTTACAATCAAACAATCCTAACAGATCAAACTATTAAGTTAAAATTAAAATCGTCATATTTGAGAAAAAATTTTGTTCGAAAGTATTCAAAATCAAAAAAAGCATTGTTGATAAAATATGTTAAGGATTCGTGAAATAAAAATGTTTTTTGTATATATTTACATTACTTTACGGGAATTAAAAAGCTTTTTCATCAATCTTTCGCCTTTTTAATAAAATGTTCTTATACATGAGCATTAGCAATGATATTGAAGGAACCATACGACTTTCTATCATCCCGAAAAAAGTTTTTTTTTTAATTTTAATGAAAAAATTTAACACTAGTTAAGAATTTCCAAAAATAATTTTAGCTAAACCCAGAAAAAAATTCAGAGTGAGACATAGAATATTAGTTTCTAAGAAAGTTTATTGAAAAAACTTTGTTTTCACTGAGAAAAATATGAATTAAGAGTACATAGGAATTAAATATGTTTAAATACATAGAATAATACCAACTTACCGTTTATTCACCTAAGAAATTATTTTACCTACTTAATAATTATAAACTCAATAGTTATATTTTAACTACTTAATAATTATTAAATCAACTATTATAAAGTATACTATGTAATATTTTTCTTAATAAACTAGAAATGTTAAGCAAAGCTGTGCTAGAGAGATTAACATTATTTAAGTATGTGATTCATAATTACACTCAAATAAATTATAATAAAATTTGCCTACTTTTAAAATTATTTCTTTGATATAGTTTTCAATATTCACAATGGGTGTATTTGACATCGTCTTGAAGACAGATAATATCGGAGAAAGTGTTAGGAAAGAGAGCATCTATAATTAACTGAACCCTTACCAGACTCAACAGCAATTATCTAAGAATGACCTTTACTAATCAAAAATAACCCCCGGCATCTACTGCAAAAAAATCGTTGAAAGGCAGAAAACCCCATGCGAGATAATGACAAAATGAGCCACTATTTAATGGCGACACGTTTGAGTGAAGAATCCATCTGACAGAAATGTCGGCTCTGGATGATAAAAAAAGGATTTGTTCATCACTTACCCACAAAATTTTCTCACTTATCGAATCAAATCGTGTATTCACTTACAAACCAGGAAGAATTATTGAACATTTATTTGACAACTTCAGTACTTTAATGGAAAATAATGATGTCTTTATGGTGAAGATAATTCTTACTAAGGTTGAATTATTAGAAACTGCTGGAATGACACTACTCAAGAAACTTTATTTTTTTGGGAACATTTAATAAGTGAAATACATCTTCTTTAAGACTTGAACATAATTGAAGTTTACCTGATTGTGGCAAGAATTTACAAAATTAACTGCTTGTCACAACATTTGGTAAATTGGTTTACAAGTTGAACTAGGAAAAGTTAATTTGTCATAGAACGTGATTTTGTAATTGGTAGCTCGAATACTGCAAAATATCTTTATTAAGGAGTAAATTTAGTTCTACGAAAGAGAGAATGAAGATAAGTCTGAAAGAATTGAAATTATTACTGTTATTAGGAATTACACTCTCAAAATTTCAACATTCATTACCATTTACCATGAAACGAAAATTATAGTTTTTCTTAGGAATATATACAGAGAAACATATCGCTTTGTATAACAAATGTGTTAAAAATAAATCTATAATAATTGGTAAATTTTGAAATTATCTAAATCACCTATTCTCTCATTTTCTACAAAAGCTTTTTCTTCCAAATAAAATATTTTCCTAAAGTTATAATTCTATATATTTTTATAATAACAATATATGAGTTAGTATTATTTGTGTGTTTGTGATTACTGTAAAACTAAATGCAGTACATACAAATGTTAAATTAATAAATAAATAACGCTATCTTTAATAATTTGTAATTATAAGCTAAATAAGCACTTAGCATGAGTATTATTAAATTTTGACTTGAATGCAGTCACAAAAAACTAAAAATAATCAATGGATCAAAAAGCAATAATAACTAAACTTCAGCTTGCTTTGTTATTTGGTATTTTTACATAAACGAATGTAAAAAATTAGACTTCTGTGTTACTATACCTTTGTATTCTAAGAAAATTTACTTTAGATCTGAAAATTTCAGAAATAAATAGTGAGTTAACAGTTAAACTAAAAAATAAATAACGATATCCGTATTAATCAGCTGTTATGTCTGCTAAATCAATATTTAGTATGAACATATCTCGAAATCGTAGACTTGAAATCAGTAGTATTGAAAAACTCAAAATAATTAATGGATAAAAAACAAAAATAACTCAAGGTTTAACTTATTTTGTTGTTTGGTATTTTTATATAAACGAATGAAAAAATTAGATTTTTTGAGTTGCTTCCTAACCATTGTAAAAAATGTATTTAAAATCTAAATAATTTCGAAAACTAAGTTATATATAATATTAAAGCGATTTGTTTTAGATCTCCAATATAAAATACTCTCTTCTCGCAATCAACTTACATACTTTCATATAAAGACATTATATACTCTGGTTCAATAAAGTCAATGTTCACGAAATCATTAAAAATTTAACCAAAAAAATTTATTTATATTCTTAAGTAATATCCCATCGTCATATTTTTGAATTGAAAAATATGTAAAATTGCTCCCACGATTAAATGTATTTATAGAATGAATATATAACTTTTTCTATTTCGTTCTAATGAGCGTAAAATAACACTTTGACTAAATAACAGTCATTTCATTGCTGGTTGCTTACAAGTTGGATTGTAGGTAAACCAGAAAAATTAGCCACTGACCCATTAAATGATATTCTTGAATAAAACAAAAATCTAAAACTGCACTAAGTGTTACCGAAGGAAACATATTGTTAATCTAAAAAAGTGCATCATTCTCTGGTTTCCAGAACTTATAAGCTAACCCAATATAAATGCTTGGAAGTAAAAAAATAGAATAAATTCTTCGTATAAGCATGTTTTAAATAACAACATGTTCTATGCATAATCTATGTCACAGAGTATTTAATAATAAATTTGCTTTTCAGATTTGAGTTTTATTCTTGAAAATTTTTTAAGTATTTTAAAGTGGTTATAATAGTTTCCTGAATGCAAATGAATAAAATGAAGTACGTCTTAATTATATGTGACCTAAATGGACAATGATAAGAGTTTAAAGGTAGAAGAAAAAGCAATAGTTTTCTTAGAGTGTAGGTGGAACAATAAATGTTAACCAATTCGTGAAAAAAGTGTTCTGTTCAGAGTTGTAGCATTTTTCAGTGATTTAGGTATTTCATATATGAGAACGTTACAGCTTTTTAGTTCGATTACAAACCCTTTAGACACTGCAAGAGTTATGTAATGAAATAGATACACTTCCTATGTTTTTCCTTTAATTTATTCAACTAACACGCATCTTTATTAAGTCCCAACACTTTAATAAATTGGAAGCTTTTTTTTTTCAAAAATAAATAATAAAACATACAGCTGTTGACACTACTTTAATAGAGTCCACTAACATTAAGAATTTATTTATTATATTTAGGATGTGATAAGAGAACTGTAAGAAGTAAATAACATTTAAAATAAGGTTTACTTGAAATTCATCGGGTGCAAGGAATTTGGAAAATCTTTATGCACGAAAAATGCAAAGTAAAACTCTAGAAAAAAAATAATAAGTAATCACTTAATAGTCAATAGACATACAGGTGTTTTATATCAATATTAATATGATCACAAGAAATATATCAGCGGTATTAGATAAATGAAAGATGGTTAATATGGGCTGAAAATATTTTTTTAATATAGACACGATTGTGGAAAAATAATTTTAAATACCACAAATATATATCTTATTGATTCCATCTATTGAGATGGAACACCAGATGGCGCTAGACGAATTATTATAAGTTAACCAAAAACTGAGAAATATTTTTAAAAATAGCTATTTTGAGTTTTCTCATAATAGATAAACATTGAGATACTAAGTTTATGATGTAATTTTTTTTATTTTATTTATTTTTTTATTTATTTTTGTTTATTTATTTATTATTATTATTTTTTTCGCACTGAGAGAAACATTATTTGAGAAACAATCATCTTTAATAAACTTCGGATTGAATTACTCTTATAATTCAATCCGTGCGTGCGTGCGTGCGTGTGTGTGTGTGTGTGTGTGTGTGTGTGTGTGTGTGTGTGTGTGTGTGTGTGTGTGTGTGTAATAAAAAGAATATGATTATACTGAGATAAAAATAATATTAAAGGAAATAATACGAAAAAAATAAGGATAAAAAAGGCATATTTTAAAAATTATAACAATTTATGTCTTTTCTGTGTAGTAAAGAATACAAATAAATGTAATATAATAAAAAGTTTTTATTCCATTTATCATATGGGACAAAAAAATGCTGTAAAATTTGCATAGCTAACATTTTTGTTAGCCTAGTAAGTTAAAAAATTTTCGTGTTTTTTTAAATTCCATTTATCTTCTCATGATTTTTATGACTAAAAATAAAAGTGCTTTTATTGCCAAATGACAATTATTTAGAAAAAAAAACATGCATTATTTTCAAAATAACCAAAACAGTTTTAGATTTACTTTAATGAATTTATGTATTTCCATCACTTTTGTAATAACTTTACAATATATATAACTTATTAGCAGACAAAAATTCAGAATTTCCTTTTATGTGTTGAAATAAAATATAAGATGGCTCTACGTCGGAAAAATCCAGTTTATTTAAATAAATAAATAAATAAAAAAACTCCAATATGAGTTATGTTTTTATATATGAATATACACACACACACACACACATATATATATATATATAATGAGCGACGAATCATGAAAATTTAAATGCAGGGCAGTTTAAGATCCAAAATTAAGGACTTCAAACTAAAATACGAATTTGGAGGACTCCCAAGAAGCCCTTTGTCAGTCCAACATGTAGAAACAGTTTCAGATTAGCAAATTATTCAAAAGAGCTTTAGATATGTCGGCCAAGAGCCACGACGGCCACAGAAATAGGCTATTTGCCCGTTACAGTGGGTACTTGAGGCATGTTGTAGCTTCTCAATTTTCTCGTGATTATTTTTTTTTTATTTTAAAACTCAAGAAGTCTAAATTCAAGGGTAATGGTTTTTATCAATCTTCATGTGAGAGAGACTATTAACACTTCTCTTATGTAAAGTCAGTTTAACTTGGTGTACACTTCGCAAAGATTTGAGCATTTATCAGTAGCTCATCATTCTCTTCACTTTTGAATTTTGGTTAAGTTGAAAAGCTTTGGTTCTCGAAATAGTCTTACATAAAAGTCCTCTCAATCTGCCCTTCATTCTGTGGAGTCCGTTGTTATGCATCTGAAGTCAGCTGGGGGCCATGTTGAATCGGTAAATAGCAATCCCTGTCTTTGAAAGGGGCTATGTAGCTCTTGTGCGATACAAGAAGGAGATAATAGAACTGTATTATGTTTCTTTCTTTTTTTTCAGTATTGTAGTAGCACTGATTTTACTTTAATGAAAAACAAAACATGGCTATATAGAATTCGTGTAGTCAAAAATTTACTGGAAAGGGATGTACGCACGCACTAGATGGATTGAACATGAAAATTTTTAGACTTCTACACTATGATGAATACTTGAATTGCTCTGAGATAGACAATTCTTAAAATCACACATATAGGTTTGAATTCTGAAAAGTCATTGCTAATCTAAAAGTTGATTTGGCTTAGTAATTATAATTGCATACGAGGGCTATTGAGAACATTACTTACAATTTAAAACAGATTCAGAACCACTAAAAACTGCTGATGGGAATGATAGAGCGCTAACCATTTAGCTTCCAGCTCAGCCTAAACAAAAAAAGAACAATTGCCACAGTAATTTATAAACTACTTTATTTTCAATATGCCGACCGATGGCTGAGTGGTTAACGTTCCTGACTCCTTGGCTGTTGATCCCGGCTTCCAATCCTGGTTGGGGAATGGATATTTCTTTCTCTGTCCTTTCTTCCGAGATGAATGAATGTTTCTCACCCTATAAACGGGTTTGTGGTAGTATGGCGTAGGTAATGCTACTCGCCTCCGTGACTTGGTTCTCAGGAGCCCATCAGGTAAAGAAGTTTCCGACCTTGTTGTTGCGAGGGGTGAATCACACAAGAGCCCACACAAGGAAAGAAAACTTTATTTACAATAAGGAATCACGGTGTGATGCCTGGGTAAAAACCCCTTTTTGTTCAATTCTTTGATTACTATTTCAAAATTTATGAGTTATAAAATAAAAATTCAATTCGCGTTATAGTGAACAATCAAAAAAAAGGTTCTTTATAAAAATCAGATTATATTAGCTGGTCAGAAAAGAATATGTATTTAAAAGCTCCAAAAGCCCTGAACTTGGAACATCTGCAGTAGTCTCATCTTTAGTAGGTTACATCTGATGTTAACCATATTTTTAGTAGGAACTCAATTATTCATCATTAGTTAAATATTAATGTCGCCAAGCATGAAACTACAGCCATATAGTTAATCTTGCCGGCAACATTTCATTTGGACAAACTAAATTGTCGATAATTTGACAACTATAATGTCAGAGACATTATCTGCATACACTATATTTGGATCATCAAATATTTATATTAATATTGAAGTTAATCGGCATTTGCACTTATAACGAAGGAAATAGAAAAATTCCCAGTTTAGAAATAAGAAAAAAATCATTTTAGGGTTAACCTCATGAGTCAGTAAAAAAAAAAAGTTCATTCAGTCAACAGATTTTCATCTCAAAAATGTTCTATCTCAGCTAATGGGTAATACAGAGCTAACCATATTAAACAACGTTAATAACAATTTTCTTCTTACAAAATTATTTAAATTAGCATCAGAAAATTTTGAACACATTCAAGATGCCTTATATCTAATTGACTACTTTAAATTTTATGATTGAAAATACTTAATTGAAATGCAGAATTTCGGTTATTCTTTGAATATGGTAATTAATCTATTGGTTGGGCAAAAATTCAGAATATGTGCATTTTTGTTCTTATTTCCAAAGCTTTTTTTTTTTTATCAATTACTGAATTTATTGATGAAACTCAAAATTGAAACATTCAAATTAGTTCATGACTTTACCCCTTCCCCTTTTTGCTTTTTTTTAATTTTACTATACCGATGAAACTAATAGATTATATATATATATATATATATATATATATATATATATATATATATATATATATATATATATATATATATATTATGTATTTGCTGTTTCATGAATATAATATTGTAAAAACAAATAAATATATAATCGGCTACCACACTAATTAAAAATAACATCTTTGTTTTTAATTGTAGTTTTATGATTAGTTTTAAGAGAGATTTTAATTTAAACTTATATATTTTTGAGAAAATATAGTTCTAAATTTTCATACTTCTTACGTTTCTGTTATAAGTGATGTTTGTGGTTGATCTATTTTTCAATCATCTTGAATATTGATCAGAATATTTGGTCTCTTAAGTATATCACGAGTATTTTATTATTATACATTTTATACTTAAAATTTTATTTAGAATTACCTTTTAACTCTGTTTAATACAATTAAATTAATTTGCTCAGTGGCATAAATTTCCGACCATTTTTATTTTGATTGGGAATTACCTACAAAATAATGTCACAGAAAGAGAGTGAGAGAAATTATCAATTTTTACATCGATCCTTTTGTGTAAATTTTACAAACATAAAATATCGATTATATCGAAATTAATTTAAAGAAAATAGAACACAAATATTTTTTTAATTCCACATTTTGTAAAAAAATTTAAAACTAATTATTAAGAATAAAATGAAACGTTTATACCATAACGTTTCCTTCACCATACATCTGCGTAAGGTAAATGAAGAATGAATTCAACTAAGAAAGAATATTTAATTTCCAAAAAAGTTTTTTTTACATAACTCTGATCATACATATAAGTCGTATATAGCCTAATTATAAAAAGAAGAAATATTCAGATAAATAAAAAAAAAAGAGTTTATTATTATTAGAAGATAAAACCGTCTTGTACGATCATTCTTATCTGCATCATCCCGTTACATATAATTGTATTCACACCCCCTACCCTAAATTCTAAAAAAACTAAGTGAAAAACGCACATTTAAAATGAATAAAAGAGGCAGAAAATAGTTGGGCCGCCGCCTGTGCCACTGTGCGGCAGGTGCTCAGTGGGCGTGCGTTGACTTTTAAGCTGATAACCAGGTGAACCCTAGCACACAGCTTTTTGCTGAACTATTTATTTTTTACAATAGATGAGGGTGATTTTCCCGTTACACATTTGTGTCAGAAATTACCTAATCATGCGGGATATATTTACTAACAAGAAACACACTATTCCTGAAAACATCCTGTAAGTTTTCTAACGATTTCTGTGGTTAACTTTATGCTCTCTTGGAATGAGTATGACAGTTAAATACAATTTACGAAATTATTCATAATTTATTGAACTCACCCCTATGAAAGTCGAGTATTTCATATTTTTAATTTTAATTTGCATTTTAAATACTGTAAAAAGTTATTCGTAAAATTATTTGATTTTTCAAAAATGTGTTTCAACTTTTTCATACTTTACTCTTAAGAATTATTGAAATGAATCTGTAGCACAATTACCTATATAATTTATTTTATGGATTATTTTAAAAATGCCAGTTAGAATATATTGAATGGGGTTCCCGGGTGCTTAGAATTTGCTAGGAATTTTGAAAGAGCAACTCCGATTCAGTTAGACAAAATTGGTTCAATCGTCTTACTGTTAAATTTGCGTTTCTCCAGATTTCACTAAGTTCAATAATTTTTTTTTTTTTTTTTTTTTTTTGTAAAATTTTCATGAATTTGTTATAATTCTGTATCAAGATATCAATTAGTTAATGTAACAACATTAAATGCCATATAACTGCAACAATTTAAATACATGAATATTTTTACTATAATTTGCAGTTACTTTATTAAATATTAAATTATCAGTTATCTTGTTAATTATTAAATTATCAGTTTTCTTTTTAATTATTAAATTATCAGTGCCTTATTATTTAGTATCTTTCTAAATACTATTCTAGTAACAATATATATACATTTGAGAATATTTATTTTCGGGTTTTATTTTAAGCAACACAACATAATATGTTTCTGTTCACTTGATACACAGAAATTTAATTTACTGAAATGTCTGGTGGCCCATTTTCTGAAGTTTAATCAGAAAATGATCATTATCAGACCCCATATATTTTTTTATCAGTATTCAATCTAACTTAAAGTAAAATAACTTTAAGTTAATTCAGAATTCTCTATCGGACAACCATAAGAACAATTTTGTTTAAATAGGCATTTTATGAAAAACTATTATCTGAAAATTGTTAAATGTGATATCAAAAGTATGTTAATTTAAGCGGGTGGTTGATATTTGAATACTGATAATGAAAAGTTTTTTCGAAACTTTATAAATTGTTCGAAAAAAACAAAACTTAAAGCGAAAGACTTTTATTGCGGCATTTAAATTAAACATTTTCTTTAAACATGTATATCTTCTGAATAAAGTAATTTGTTAAAATAAATTACTTTTTCATAAATATTTAAAGATGTTAGCAAATCTTGTAAGAATCAGATTATTTTTAGTATTTAAAATAACAAGTGTTAAATTTTAAACATATATTTAATCTCTCATAATGAAGAAATTATTGACGCTCAAAGAATATCAAAATATCTTTCATCTTAATCGCGCGCGTGATGTTTCTTAAAAATCAAATAATTACATCTAATTCAAATCGAAGCAGAGGGAATCTTTTTCTCAAATCTAAAGTGTTCTTGTGGATTCAAAATAAAAAGAAATTTGTATGATAATAATAAACCCTTTCATGAGATTGTTTCATATGATTGATTATGATTTATATTTTGATCAAAATTGGGCTGATTATAATTATAGCATACGATTGATTTTTGTCGTGTGATTTCATAAAACAGAAACTACATTACAAATTTTTAAGAACGTATTGCATTTCAAACATTCAGTTAGACAGCTCTTTAAATAAAGCAGCCGACCCCCACGTGTTTAAGGAAGACATACAATTGAAGAACCACCGCGAAGTCAGTCTTCGACTCCTAGACGAAAACTTTTTTTTTTTTTTTTTTTTTTTTTTTTTGGATTGACACTTAGCGACTAATCTGTCGTCTGACATTCTTTAGGTGCCTATTTTCTATCGTTTGATTTCAAGACCAATTTTGTGTTCGCTCTTTGGCTCTTAATTTGCTATTCATGATGTAGCGCCTAATTCGTCACTCTTCGCTCTCTCTAATAATACTCAGCAATCAGTGTGTGTAAGTCCGCATTAATAAATGCTTCCTCGGCAATCAGAGTTGCAGCTTTCAAAATGCCGCACCCATCACCGCACGTGACTTGAAATTTAATACTTCTCAAGTTTGACAGACTTATCAATTTTATTTGAATATGCTGACTCTATACAAGGAAATATTTAGTAGCGATTTTTAAATATTTTTTAAACATTTTAGGAGATATTTAACAACCAAAAACAGAAAGGAGAGTTTTCTAGGCCTTTTTTTTACGAAATAAATTAATTTTTCATGTTTTTGAAGTTTAAAATTAATTTTGATATCGTTTTTCGTTATATTGGTATAGCTTAGTATAACTTAAAAAGATACATGTTAATTAATTTATAATATATCTTTAGTGTTGACATTTTATATTAAATTAAAGAGTATTTGTGTACTTTGATTAAATTATCATGTCAATGAAATAAAATATTTTATATTACATGCTATAAATATTTTATAAATATTTTATATTACATGCTATAAATATTTTATTATTTAAAAAATTGTAAAAATATTTTTAATATTTAAGAAGTATTGGAATATAAAAAATTATAATATTAAAAAGTCAAATATTCAAAAATACGAAATAAATTTTTTTATATTTAGCCTATTTTTTAATAAGTTTTAATATTTAATGATTTTTAACATGACTTTATAACAGGAAAATCAATAAAAGAATATTTTAATTAATATAAAACTTTTATATAAGCGTAAGAGAAGAAATCATTAAAATCATATAGTAAATATATTTAAATAGATTATGTATCTTGGTAGACTGATTATCTTATTAAAAAATAAATGTTTCAATTACGATTTAAAAGTGGGCTTATAATATGTGGTTCTTCAGTCATTATAGAACTGAACAGAAACTCACTTGTATGCAAAATTTAAGCAATACAAATTTTAAGTAAATTGCTATGAATTTTCAGGAAAAAAATTCCTGTGATCAGTACAATGAACACGCAATTCAGAAGAAAGGACATGCGTATGCAAATATCAAGAACTTAACATCACAGGTGACGTTAGGTTACGCAAAACATGAGCAATGGGCGTGCGCAGCAAAAGACAACATTAAAAAGGAGAGGACGGAGACGCAATTAAACATTCGCTGCAAGTGTGTGTGCGTTCTTTCATGAAATATGACTTTAAGAATCACTTGGAAGATCTCATGGAAGTATGATCGGAAAGTCGAAGGAAGGGCGAAGTGTAACCAGTGTAGCTGAAGCTATTGGAATCAACAAAAGTCTTTTCGCACGTTTGGAAACACTTCCAAACAATAAGAGTTGTTGTTTGAAAGATTGGCGGTAGTCGCCCTAGGAAAAAAAAAAACTGCAGTTGATGGCTAATATAACGCGCTGCAGGCGAAAAGAACCAGAAATCAGTCACCAAGCAACATTGCTCAGCTACTGAGTGCAGCAAGGGAATCAGTGTCACGATTTACTGAGGCCAAACACTTTCACAAAGGTGTCCTATTCGCTCGTCTACTTGAATGCTGCACACCTTTGAAAATTGACCATTGGTGCCACCGTTTATAGCGATGCAAAGAGCACAAAAATTGAACACCGTATCATTTTTTTACGGGTAAGCATCTTTCAGTGTCACAAACGATTCTCAACTGTATTTAATTTGAAGAGAAATCGAGATACAATTTCATTCCAATAAAATCACGGTAAGAGACCGTTACGGTGGTTCTGGAGTTGTAGTCTTAGAATGCATTATGCTGAACGAGTGAAGTTACTTCACGACAGAGGCTCTGTAACTTGGGAATGCTATTGTAAGGAGATGATCCTTCCTTATGTGCGTCTGTTCCCAGGTGCCATTAGAGCAGACTTTATTTGTTTAGAGATGACAATGCACGGTCACACTAGACTTCTGCTGTTCATCAGCTACTTGAAAGAGAAGATACCACTCAAAAGAATTGGCCTGTGGACTCTTCTGATATAAATAATCCCGTAGATCATGCACGAGATACCTTGTCACTTGATGGCATCCTCTGGGGAACATCCAACAACTGAAATAGGTACTGGTTGAAAAATGGACTCAAAAACTATTGGACTCTCTGGTGCTGAGTAGAGACGATGCGAAGCAACCATAACTATTACGCAGGGAATATCCCATATTAAGAAACATCTTAATATGGGATACTTAATATGGTACGGTTGTTCTTCCTCATGGGCAAATGTGTTTAACGATACTAGGTGTTCAATAAAGCCTATTTTATTTGCATCCGCACTGTATGCAATGTATTCGTTTTTGAGCAAATATTCTTCCACCATCATTTAAGTACAAAATATTGTCCCTCATTTATGAATTTCATGTCCCTCCGAGGATTTCGCGTGGAGTTATCATAACGGTACACTCGTTGGTTAAGTTTTGCACTCCAGTGTATTTATTGAACCATTTTACAAGTTTTTGTACTGAAAGTTTTACCAAACGATGGATCCTTTTAATTCACGCACACACACGTACGAAATATTACCTAAACATTATCAAAGTATATATTAAAATATATATCATTTCAGTAATTTCTGTTTATTTTAATGTATTATGTTGCAATAGTATCATTCATTATATTTCTAGTAGTTAATACAAAAATATGTGAAATATCTCATCAACTAACATTAATGTGCAAAGAAAAATTATAAAAAAATGTTTTTCATATACTGTGAATTGGGTTAAAAAAAACCGCTGCTATAAGTTTAAAATTAATATAAAATTTACCTATGACTTGATTTTTTTTGTTTCTTTATTTTAAAAATAGTTTCATTTTAAATTTTTAAGAATATGTTATTAGAGAAAGAATTTATAATTTTGAATTTTTGTCTTTATATTCTTTTAAATCACTATCAATTTCTGTCGCAAAATGTTTTTTATGTATCAAAGTGCCTTTTATGCATTTTATAACATGAAAATTAATTCACAACAGTTAATGATATGTTTAGTTTCTTATAAATTCGCATTTTATTATCAAATTTGCTAACTTCGATAAAACATCCTATTTTGGAATTGAACCATCAATATTGATCTGAAAAAAGTGGTTACTCTTGCTCCACATTTTGACACACATGGCCAGAGTAATAATCGTTTGATTTGAATAATTGATGTCAAAACTAATATTTAATAAGTTTGATTTAGATTAACTCATCATGATCAAATAAGTTTGATCTTATTTGATCCTGATAAGTTTTAGTAAAGATTAAATAAAAAAAAATCTTGCTACCTAAGAGAACTATCAGCATTTGTTTCGTGTTCTAAATCTCCATCGCGTCAAAGTTATAGAAATATCTAAATTTTCCCGAAATTTCAAACAGCAATGTAGATAAATTTGTGTTTTTACACAAAAGTTAAGTATAGAATAAATATTTTGAAACATTTATAAGTAATAAATACTGTTTATTTTTATACTAAAAGAAAACATTACATTATACTCATTTTTTATGAATGATCTTTTAATTGCAAAATAAGTCGTTTGATATGAAAGCAGAAACAGACAAGCCCATTGGAAAAAACCTATATGGTTGCATTTTTCATGTATGTATGTATGTATATATATATATATATATATATATATATATATATATATATTATATATATATATATATATATATATATATATATATTATTTTACCAAAAGGGAAATAAGTTTAACTTTTAATTTATATTATCAAGTAATAAAGCATTATTCCACAATGTGTTAAAGCATATTTCAATGTACAAATTTACGTTTATATGATACATCGAAAGCTTTTAATTTATTTCAGACAGTGAAACAAATAATCCGCATTTGACTTTATTAAGTTAAATTAACGATATTTATATTGATTTTTTTTTCTTCCATTAGAAACACGTGGCATTTGAATACGTCTAAACAAATTGAATGTGGTTATGAAAGATATAATTTTTTATTATACTAACGAATAACTTTGTTATTCTAACAACCGAACAAAATTATGCGTAACTTCAATGAATGATACTTTATGTGTGACTGTATAAAATGACGAGCTCCAGTGACGTAGCTCCACACCGCTTCTCGTTAAGATCAGCAAATTAAAGCATCATTTGCTACGGAAGGTGATTGAGATGGGTGACCACATACACTCCCTCACTGGGTTGCTGGAGCTCCGAGGATTGGTACGTGTTCACATTAATATATGACGTCCAAAGTACTTCTACTGGTGTGGCCTGAATATGGAGAGAAGGGCGCCTGCTCAAGTGTGACCTCGTCACCAGACCATAGTTTACAATTAGGAGGCACTTGTTAATGGGCGAGTATTTCAAACCCGTTAATCTAAAGGTACGGTCCGGAGCTTGCCTGCACCCCTACGTACCTATGTATGTATTAAGTAACACCGAAATCAGGAATTTAAGATAATATAAGCACTGAATAAATAAATAATTTCTTTGATTCTTTTAAACATTTTAAAGGAAATTAATTTTAAATAATTTCTGATTTAAAGGAAAATGATCTTATTAATGTAAGATTAACAAAGAAAGATCGTTTAACATATGTCTAAAAAAAGAGGAAGGAGCATGGTAATAAGAAGCACATCACACAATCCGAAAATAGCATAACTGATAACAATTCCTGATAGCCAAGTTTTCAATTCATAATTTGGAAAAGTTTTACGAAACTGTCACATTTATCAAAAGAATTAAAACATTCTCTTTTCTAAAACATTTATCAACTTAAAAGTTTTATGAATGGGTGCACCTATGACAAAAAAATTATAGTAAAAGACACATCTTAGTATTTAAAGATAGCATAGCATATAAAATCTAGAAACAATTGCTTTTCTGCTAAATATTGGTTTAATTCAAAATACTTCAAAACCAAGCTGAACGATTATATTTTTACCAACGAGATTTGATACGTAATAAATGCATCTATGTTAGAACGATAAAGGTTTAAAAAAATCGCTTTACGAAATAATTTATCATTTATAGTGAAATTAAGGCTGTACTGTCGAGACAAAAAGTTATTTAAATCTATTTACATTAACGTGGCTACTTGCAAATTTTATTCTCATAAATTTATATTGGATTAAAACTTTGAGCATGAATGAAGACTTCGGGATAAATTGAAAGCAAAAGAACATGTACTAGTTATCCAATAGAACGAATTGAGAGAATGATTGTTCATGAAAAGAATCATTAGAAATCAATAGTTTTGCAACAGATCATTAGTGCAATCTCCAAAGTTTAATCGTTTATATTGACTCAATAATTCGCCACGGTTTCTTACAGCTAGTAAGGCATGCATGTATACAGCCATTGGGTGTAATGGATATTTTTTAATGTCCATTACTTCTCTGTTACAATACTGTCTCCAATAAAAGTAGGAATGCAGGCCCTTTAGGGGACCTCCTTTTTCGGTGTCTAAGACCTTGACCTATAGGAGCCCTTGAAATGTTCCGGACATTCGGAATCTCTTTGATTTACTTGCGATTTTCCTTTGGACACGCAATTCAGTTTTCCTCCCCTTTCCGATAAAACAAAAAAAAGGGAAAAAAAAGGTCTTAGACGAAATAAAAACCACAAGGACAAATTAGCCTAAAAATTATTACCGATACGATAGAGACGGTGAAAAGGCAACAACCCAAAAAAAGAAAAAAATTGCTACAGAGAAAAAAAACGACGAAAACTGAAGATGACATTTTTCTTGTTTAGAATGAAGGTTCATTTTCATGCGTAATAGTAGAGCTTAAGAACAGTAATTGTTTTAATGATATTCTTAAATATAACCACACCTAAATCTTCATCTATTTTATCCCTGACTCGATACCAGTTCGTAGTACGAATGCAGCTAATCGGAAACCGAGCCGAGGACCAGCTCCTGGAATGCATGGGGGTAGACATCTGCAGCAAGCAGAACCCCCAGTAATTTTTCCGACTAATGACAAATCGAATAGGTTTCGGATATATATGTCTGCATTTCGCGAATTTTATGCACTCAAAACATCAATTATAATTTGAATAATGTACTAATATTAAAATTCATAATGCATTCGAAAATGTTGTTGTAACAAACTACCAGTTTATAAAGAGAGTATGGCAAATGGCTTGGGTTCTCATTAATTAATAAATCAGTCAGCGGGTTACTGGAGAAAATTGGTCAGGTTCTATTATCAATCGCATTCTGAAATGCAACGCGGAGTGAACAGTTTGACAATTGATAGAGACCGATATTGAAATGATACTGTTCTTAAGAAAAACTTTAAAATTTATTCAGTATTTACGGTTTCTTAAAGTAACACACATTTTTGCTTATTTTAAAATTGTGTGTGTGCTTTTTATTAACTAAATTTCCTACCTCATTTCTCCAATAAATTGATGTGCCCTTAAAAAGGGCACAACAATTTATTGGAAAATTGGTGTACGAATGAGATACAAGGGGCACAATAAAATGGCAACGTAATTTCAAACTATATTTCCGAGGTAAACTTTTTCATATACAAGTAAAATTGATTAAAATGTGCATTACACTGTGTGTCCTGGTGTAATCAGCCCTCGGGAGCAATAAATATATGACATACAAACTAAAACTATAATGGTATTCAGAAAAACACACTTCGAATGTAAAATTATTTTCCCGAACTTTTACGCGACCATTATAAGTAAACATAAAGTTTATTTATCAACAAATTCGCTTCTTACTAGCTGAATTTCTTGTAAGGTCAAACTTTTGAAAGCTAATTTCATAAACTGATAAATTCAATATAAAAATATATCAAGAAAGAGAGAGATAGAGAAATGACCCTTATCAAACTATAAAAATTGTTAAATCAAACTTTTAAGTTTATCTATAAGTGTTTTTTTTAATATATATATATATATATATATATATATATATAATATATATAGAATTTACGTGTCAATAAAAACCCTTCTCACTCAATAACTTTAAAACTCAATTCTTGGAAAATTAATTCCAAAAACTACTAAATTCAATTTAAAATCATATTAAATAGAAATTACACCCTTATCAATTCAGAAAAATCGTAAAATCAGGCATCTTAAGTTTATGTATGGGTGATGTTTTTTACAGAATTCGTGTGAAATATTAGAGATGAAAAAGTAGAATACACAAAGAAGCAAACATGCTAATGTTAATTTGTTGATAAATAGATAGATATCGAATTGAAATACTTCACTGAAAAATTACAAATTTATTTACACTACTGGCCATTAAAATTGTACACCAAGAAGGCGACATGCTACAGACGTGAAATTTATACGAAAGGAAGAAGGTGCTGTGATATGCAAATGATTAGCTTATCAGCTCATTCAGACAAAGCAGGCGCCAGTAGCGACACCTACATTGTGTTTAAATGAGGAAATTGTTCAGCTGGTTCCTCATACAAAAATTTCATTTGAACGTTGTTGTCTGGTGAAAAGTTGTTGTGATGCTTCGTGCAAGAAGGAGAAATGCGTACCAGCACGTTTCTGACTTTGATAAAGGTCGAATTGTAGCGTACCGGGATTGCGGTTTATCTTATCGCAGTATTGCTGCTCGCGTCGGTCGAGATCTAATGACTGTTAGCAGAATATGGAATCGATGGGTTCAGGACGGTAATACGGAACGCCATGCGGGATCTCAGCGGCCACCTATCACTAGCAGCCGAGAAGACAGGCATATTATCCCCATGGCCGTAATGGATCATGCAACCACGTCACGAGGTCGTTTGGAAGACGACAAGTGTCTGACGAACAGTTCGACGACGTTTGCAGCAGCATGGACTCTCAGCTCGGAGACCATGGCTGCGGCTTCCCTTGACGCTGCTTCATAGACAAGAGCGCCTTCAATGGTGTGATCAACGACGAACCTGGGCGCACGAATGGCGAGACGTCATCTTTTCAGATGAATCCAGGTTCTGTGTACAGCATCATGATAGTCGCATCCGTGTTTGGCGGCATCGTGTTGAACGCACACAGGCAGCGTGCATTCGTCATCGTCATACTGGCTCATCACCTGGCGTGATGGTATGAGGAGCCATTGGATACACGTCTCGGTCACCTCTTGTTCGCATTGACGGTGCTTTGAACAGTGCACGTTACATTTCTGGTGTGTTATGACCCGTGGCTCTACCCTTTATTCGAGCCCTGCGAAACCCCACGTTTCAGCAGGATAATGCCCGACCGCATGTTGCCGGTATTGTACGGACCTTCCTTAATACGGAACATGTTCGTCTGTTGCCCTGACCAGCACGTTCTCCAGATCTCTCACCAATCGAAAACGTCTGGTCAATGGTTGCCGAGCGACTGGCTCGTCACCAAACGCCTGTCACTACGGTTGATGAACTGTGGCATCGTGTTGAAGCTTTATGGGCATCTGACCTCTACTTGCAATCCAATCTCTGTTTGACTCAATGCCCAGGCGTATAACTGCTGTCATTACTGCCAGAGATGGTTATTCTGGGTACTGATTTCTCAGGATCTATCCAGCCAAATGTTTTGAAAATTGAATCACTTGTTATTTCTAGTATAATATATTTGTGCAATAAATATAATTTTGTTATCTGCATTTCTTCCTGGTGTAGAAATTTTAATGGCCAGTAGTGTAATTTAAATTTAGATTCAATTACATGTAATTGTTACTTATTTTCATAACTTTATCATTCAACGATCGTTTTGTATACACCAAAGCTAATTAATTGTATAATCTATTAAATTCCAAGACCTATAATTTAATTTAAAGTATTCCAAATCACTGCAAAAACGTCTAGGCAAGAAGTTGGATTCCAACCCATAAATTCTTGAATCGAAGACAGGAAAGTTAACCTTTTAACTGCCGTCTCATTTTATCTTTTAATTGCAACACACAATAAGAATGCTTGCATTTATTTTATAGCAATTCATACAACAGATGAACTCTATCTTTCAAGTCTATAATTTTTGAGTTTTTAGAAGTTAAATTACACATGAGAAAAATGTCAGAGCTAAAAATCGAAATCAGCTATAAAATAATTCCTTTAAAAAAAGAATATTCATATTCAAAATAGGCCCTGTATCTTCTGTATGTTCTTCATATCGAATTACGCCTACTAAAATATTCGTTTCTTGATCAATTTTACAGGAAGATGGCAAGTTTTCTTTAGCTTTGGACCATGAAAGCCCGATTGGCATTAGCTTTGAACTCTTTACTATTTTTGTTGCTTTCAATGCTAAAATATTAAATCACAATTTATTAATTTTAGCAGAGAGATGAGATTCTAAATATTGTCTAACTACAGAATAAAAGGTAACCCCCCTCATTAGAAAAATGTTGTATTCAAATAAATAACCAACTTCCTCACACAGAACATATTCGGTCTTGCACCCAAGAAAGATAAGAAGATGCCGACTATTGTCCGCTTATCCCACAGTGTTTCAAAGTAGCCTCAACATGACAAAACACCCCGGAGACCATTGCTATTTTGTCAAAAAACTGCATATTAAAAGAATGCTTTGGGCTGGAAGTTGGATCTGAAATATTAGCATGGCACTTTTGTTTTCCTTTGGTTTTCGCAAAATTAAATTCTAAATATTGGGTCGGTAAAAAAATTACAATAAATAATCGAAGAAATATTTCAAAAGCAATGAAAAATTTTGCATCAATTTCTTAAAAATCTAGAATAATAATAACATAAAAATAAATGAATAAGATTAAAAAAAAAAAATTCGCGCAGCCCCTGGAAACTACCTTGTAAAGAAAACAAAAAAAATAAAGCCATCCAAGAACACGCGCTGCTGGACAGAAAACTAATTCAAAGAACTATCAAATGCATAACATCAAAAACTCTATCAATAAGACATATTTGATTATTCTCTATTTTCACACTCATACAAGATTAAAATGATACGAATTATTTAATTCGTAATTTTGTATTTTTAAAAATGGTAAAAAAATAAATACTAAAATATTTACATATTTTCCTTTTCAACAGCATTTCTGACTTTTAAATGGAAAATGGAAAAAATACTAAATAAAATTATGTGCATTTAATATTTTGCTTTCACTTACGCAGACATATTAATGAACAGTCAGGTGATTAACGTTTGGTACTGCCGATTTCATGGGTTCGATAAACAAACAGGCCTCATGCGTTTCTATTATTTAAATTTCATTTTAAACTGAAAGTCTAATTAGCCCCCAGGTATAAAACTAATTAAGAGAAAACCTTGCTCCTGATTTTTATCATATATTTACAGGCGTTACTCTTTTGACAGAACACACACACTTCAATTAACGTAATCATTGAGCTTTTCTATGAAATTTTATATCAAAATAATCCTAAAAAAAAGTTACATATAAGAACTTACGAATACAAAGTTATGTGTTCCCCTAATAAATTTCTATATTTCCTTTATGAATTTACTTATTTTAGGCACTTTAATTAAAAAAATATAAGAATAAGAATAAAATCTTGACAATATTATATGAAACATTTTACATTCGGTTTTATCCAATGTATTTGTATGAAATTATATCTAATATAATCACGCGATTACAATGATCATGAAATAATCAATTTTTTCAGTTCAATTTAGCAATTTTAAAAGAATTTAGGAAGTCACACACACACACTAGCATTTAAAACAGTGTATAAAATACATTCCCCGATGAAAAATATCGCCAGCAGATTCTAATTTTTTAATTTTATTAATCAAGTGTTTATGACATGAAAGATTTTTTTTAACCATAAAGGACATTCAAAAAAGGAATTAAAATGAAGTATTTGATTTCTTAACTATCGATGACTCAAGTAATGTGTAATGTAAAATATTCACCATATTCACATTAGATCTCTAAATTTACTAAAAACAGAGAATGTATGCTACTTTTCAACCAGTAGCATTTTTATCACTCTTATGTTCAAAAATATTTCACAAAAATCATGCGGCTCCAAAACCGCAAGATAACTTATTCGTACCAACTGATGAGAGAGAATTTTAACATGTAATTATTACTTTAGTGAATTAGAATACTACTCTTTCTCGTTAACAAATATGTCAGTGATAAGATTGATAAACAAACATAAAAAATATGTATTTTTAAACCACTCTTAAAATGATATCAATTTGGCTGATTAAAATTTCTTAAACAACGCATAGATTTACTCTTAAATTTTATAGAATCTTCGACTATCATTTATAGGTTTCAAATAATGAATTCTGGCACATGAGTCAGTCGATATTATACGAAAGATAAAAAGATAATTATAGCAAGAAATAATTTCAGGATGTCTGAAGATGTCCTAAAAATAATCAAATATTATATATGTGTGTATAAGTTCAACATATAGGGATCGAGCGCCTTGTCCATATAAGATGAGCTGAAGTGAAAAGAACAACGAGGAGACGAGACTGATCGAAGACGCTGGACTAGTTTGCATTTGATAGCAGCAAGACGGCAGCTCCTTCCATCACAACTTTAAAGCTAATTTTCATGATAATATGATTGAAAAAATTTTAACTGTAAATATTTCTTTTAGTTTAATATTTTTTCAATCTAGATAACAGAACAGTTATGTAATTAAATCACGCCTTGGCCACTCCCCACCCACACACACTTAAGGAATCCACAAAGGGAAGTCCAATGACTTTACATCAGATGATCTGGATGGTCAAGAAACTAGACTGCCTCACCCAATTAATCTACCTTTCTGGGAAATTGCCATTCCAGGAACACGAACGACAGTACATCAGTGGGTTAATTCTGTTCGATTTCCGATTGAATAAAACATCACAGAGTGAAACCTCGAGTGAACAAATTAAAAATATACCTAATATTGCATTCTAATCTTAGCCAAAAGCATAAAAGAAAAACATAATTAATAAAAATTGAAGAAGATATTTACCAGCATAAATAACGAGAAAAACATTAAATTGATAATACGAGCATATGAAGTTTACAAAAGAAATTATATTTAAATAAACAAAAGAAATTTTCTGTGTTCACTATAAATGAAAACATTACGTATAAAATTATACTTTTAAGTACAAACATATTATTTTACGTGGGAATTATTTATGCATAAATATCTCTGATATATATATATATATCTTCTTATATTTTATGAATTATTAAGCATTAAAATGTGTACAACATTTTTAGACACATTGTATAATATGGGCATAGTACTATAAATCATGTCCGAAATATTGGAAAAGCTTAAATCACCTTATTTAGTTTCACAGTTTTCTAATATCTGTATTTGTACAGTTTTCTGCTTTAAAGCAGT
Source organism: Latrodectus elegans (assembly GCA_030067965.1). Taxonomy (NCBI): domain Eukaryota; kingdom Metazoa; phylum Arthropoda; class Arachnida; order Araneae; family Theridiidae; genus Latrodectus; species Latrodectus elegans. The sequence goes on from CM057817.1 coordinate 50,451,917, forward strand.
ATTTTGACAAACATTTAGGATAGATAACATTGATTAGGGGTAAAATATTTGAATACTTTACTTTAGTAGTTTTGTGTTGAATATTTAACTAGTAATGTTTACACAATGACTTCATAACAAGAGAGATGAAAATCATAAAACTAATAAAATCAATAGAACACATAGTTTATATAAAAATTAATGTTCTATCTTATATATTTTTAAAAAATGTATGGTAATAATAATTGTATCAATAACTTTAATGTTATCATAAGAAAGCCTAAACTCATCCAGAGAAAAAGTAATTCACGAAAAGTACCAAGTAATGTAATATGATAAGGTGAAGAATATAGAAAAATGAAAAATCGAATAAGATCCGTTAAAAGATAAAGTTGTGAAAAGAGCAGGGGATAACTAAGAGTTAAAAACGGCAAAGAATCGATGGAAATGAGAAGCCATTGAAGAACTGAAGTACAACTTGAGCAAGAGTCAAGGGAATAACTCAGAAAGAATGAATGAATCACCGGTTGGAAAGATAAATAAATGGAATAAGAATTTGAAAAATTAAAGAGCAGAATTGCTTTATAGTTTCTTGTTACTACAATCAATTTATTTTCATTGTTAATTTACATTTAGATATTTATTACTGAATTCCCATTTTCATAATGTGTTTTTTGGACCATTCATTCTTCAAGGAATTAATTCACAATTCTAATGATTACCTTTAGTTTGAGGATGAAATAAAATAATTTTATTATGAAACGCAAATGACAGACACTCAGAAATGTATTTGATGATAAAATCTTAGGGAATAAATTCTCCACGTATTTGTGTTAAAACAATACGGAAGGAATCTCTATAACCGGAAAAATTATCAAAATCACTAGTGTACCCAGCAGAATATCATGCATTTAATTTCGATAGTAAAATAATGTTTTATTGATAAGTTTTATAAAATAATTCCCACCTTAAAGAATGAAGTAGGTTCTAATGGTTAATATTATTCATAAATGTAAATGCATTCTACGAAATAATATTTCCTAATACAGTATCACTTTAATTATCAAAGCAAATCCCTTCTATCTAAAAAAATAAGAAATAGTTAAATATAAATTTTAATCCAGAAATCAGCCTACAGAAAATGTTAAAAAAAATACATCCTGGACATTAACTATATATTATTTGTAAGATTCTTAGAGGAAAATTTAATCTCCTTCTGAACTATATTTTAAGAAACGAAATTTTGATGTTAAGTTCACTTTTGGTAATGATATCATTTTGATGGTATCATTGGTAAAAATATCATTTTCATAAACAAAATACAGTCTCAGTCTTCCTAATCACTATCCAGTCATTGCATTCTTTCGTATTCATGCAAATTGTAGACATTCTCTGAAGCTAAAAAATACTCAAATCTGATGAATTAATTAAAGCTTATTTTTAATGTTTTATTGGTTTGGTTTGCTTATTGCTCAGCGATCATTTTTTTCTCACGAATTAGATATTTTGGGGCTAAAGACAAGTACTTATGAGATATATGATATTTATCAATGATGAAAAAATAGACACACACAATTTTGTCTTTAAATTACAAATTTATAACTTATCATCATAGCCTTCAAATTGGGGGCACTACAAAATTACAATTCTAAATGAAATTATAGATACCATATCTAACGAAATTCAAACAAGAGTTAAAGATAATTCACCAATCTGTGTTCCGATCACCATTACTTCTATATTATCTGTGTCAGCAGATGTTTAACAAGACGAGCAGATGTCATAAATATGTAATTTTTTTTTAACTTTCAGTAAGATCTGTTGTACGACAGCTATTTCATACAATGATAAAATCTGCAAACATAGAAAATTAAATTGTTTATGAAAAAGCATCGACAAAAAATATATTTCCTTTAATAACAATACTGTTTAAATTTCGTTGACTGTGCCAATGATTTCAACCAACTGGGAAAGATACTTTTAATGTCTCAGAAGATTGAAATCTTATCTTCGAAGACTAAAGGATTTCCTTCTTAGCAATGGAAAGAGATATACTTCTTGGTTCTAATAAAATTGCAACAAAAATTTCTTTTCTTCCACAATCTGGCAACATACGCTTGCGACTCCAGTAGAAGGAAATATATATTTCAATTCAAGAAAAGTTTTTATTTCTGTGATATAAAGTCTAATGAAATATGCAAAAGAGTCGGAAAATGTCATTTCTATCTCTCCAGTTGGCCTTCAACAATAGTTGAAGTTTGGTAATTTTTTCTTTTAAAAATTAAAAAATTAATTCAACTGTGTTAGCTGTATCTCTCTCGTTTTCTCTTTTCAAATCTCTCACTCTATTATACACGCATACGGCCATTCATATTTGTAAAAATTTTATACATCCCTTATTGTAGTTAAATTCTGATTCTGAAATTCGCAACCTGAAATTCTCCCACTTTTTACCGTGTATATAACTTTGCTCAAGTTCAATCATTGAGTTAAAGCAAAAATTTACTGTTTTCCAACAAAAATCTTTCATTTTTTCGACTCTTGTTTTAAATGTTAGAAGTGGCCTATGACATCCAGATTTGAACTTGATTTAAAAAAAAACTATTAAAAATTTTTTTAAAACATCAAATTGTTATTTTTTTAAAAATCTTTGAAATATTTATAGGCGTATAGTCGCATAATGCTTTAAGATAAGTTTTAAAAAACACATAAAAATATCTATTTCTTAAGTAGAAATCGCACAAGCTTTAGAAATTTCTTGTTATAAGGAACTATAAAATTTATTTATGCAATATATTGGTGTTCATTTGTCTAAGCAGTAAATTAATGTATAATCTGGGAAAATATTCATCGTCACAAATTGTTCAGCTGAAGTTTCACACGTCGTTCTTATTCATAAAGTACACATTCCTCATTATAAATAATACTTTATCTGCTCTTAAATTTGCAAAGAAACTACACTATCTCATTTTTAAGAAGCAATATTTAACATAAAAAGTATTTCAAATATTAAAATATGAATACAATAGAAAATTATGAAATGTGTTTAAACAACAAATAAAAAATATTATAAATTGACTTATCTTTTGTGAATTTTCAACTAATAAAATCTTCAACAAAAATAATCAGAATTCTTTAGATCTATAAATAAGTTTTACAAATTTAAGGAATTCTGAAAATTTGTAAAAATATGTACAAGGTAGACCTTACTGTTAAGTCGAATCTATTACAAAGTATACTATCGACTCAGTGATTTCAAAAGAATAAAGATGATAAAATATATAAAATCATCAGAGTTGCCATTTATTCTTCATTCAACTGGAAATGAACAAAACTAATTAGATAATGTCAAACTTTTAAAAGGCGGCTTCATTCCTCCGATAATTAAACATCTCAACAAATGCTTCGAGTCTCGTTTTATCAGAACTAAGCAATTCCTTTATCAAAATATTTTAAATGGATGGATAAGTAAACCAAGAGTAAAATTTATCATTCAGAAAAAATTGCAACAGCACCCCATTTAATTTTACTCTTTAAGGGATTTTATATTATACAGAACTTTTAAATAAAATTAATTCAACTGTGTTAGCTATGAATAACATAAAGATCTTAATGGAATAGAATTTCCGGTACACTTACTGATGGGGAACTAAACATGGAATTTTTGTAAATATATGACCTACTCACTGACCTACATTTAGAATGAGGTGGAGAGGTGACATATCAGACGACTGACACTTTACCTCCCACTCCAAATGCAGATGATTATCAATTTCACGTTTCTTCAGAACTTTGCCGCTTAGCAGGTAATAATCGCAAAAGCTTAAAAGGTACCGTACTTTTTATTTTCCTTTATGTAAGTCCTTAGTGATAAGTATGTACCATAGCATAAAAGCATCGTTCACAAGTATGTTTTGCACTCGCTTTTGAGATATTACTTATCAGACAAATTCGTTCCTTCACTTTTGATATCTGAAGGACATTCAAAAGGAACAATTTGAGATGGATTTACATAGAATGATTTGGCGGAAAGCTGAAAATGACGACTTCAGTTTGGTGGATGACTTCAGTAAAATGTGGAAATTAAAATGTCTTTAAAAGAAACAATTTTAGAAAGAGAACGTAATTTCTTTATAGATATTTAGTAATAATTAACAGTAAACTTAGCAATATTTAGTGAACATCTGTAGTTACCACAGTGAATTTTGTTTAAAATTTTCCTTTAATGTCTTCTTGAGTGAATTATCATTATAGTTTTATTAATGCTACCTTTATTTTTATTGCAGAAATTTGATCTTCTGGCTCAACCAATTTTGGAGGTACAGCCCACATGTCGAGTGTAATCTGTTTCAGTTTGGATGTGTTGAAACCGAAATGGAAGGATCAAACACGCGCAAGCAAACTGGAAATAGATCTCTGAAATAAAAAGATAAGATAAAATTAAACAAAATTTAAGATAAGTAAAAATATATGTATACAATATCCTACGGAAAAACCTAACTAGTTATAAAATGCAAATTCTCTGTGACACGAAATTGTCTTTCCTCTGTATAAATTACGTACTTTTCATGACAGAAATATGGATACCATGCATTTTTAATTTCCCCCATTATATATATTAATTTTAAAATTTTAATAATCTTATTAACTATTTTGTGTAAATTTATATTAGATTATAAAATTTTCCTGATTTAATATGTAATTTAAGGACTAAATGGAGAAATTTTCAGGCTTTACTCCCGTAATTTAAGCTATAAAAATTATTTTTATGTGTTATTTATTTTACTCTAAATTTCATGATTTAGAGTGAATTGTACGATGTTTACGTTTAGAAGAACAAATCGTATTTTCGGTAAATTAAATTTGAACATTTCCTTTAAATGCCCATTGATAAACTTCAAATATTAATAACTTTATTTTCACTGCGCATTTAATTAACAGAGTTTATCATAATTATACTTTATGCATTTTCAATATATATTTTGTCAATAATATTATAACATAACATTACTGAGATGTAATTTGAGGTCAAAATTTTTAAAAAAAGTCAGCAGAGGTAGAGGAATAAAATCTATATAAAACGTATTGCAGCTTTGGAAAAATCATTAAAATATTTTAGCTTTACCATAAACTTTTGATGATCATTTCCTTTTATATTTACTTCGTGGTTACTGGAGAAAACAAGAATGGGGCGCAAAAGGAAGTTCTTATTACCTACGTAACAGGAGAGTTGGGAAAAAAAAAATGAAGAAATTATAAAACGTCACAAGATATTTTGAATCAAAATAATTCTAAATCATATTCATTATGATGATAAGGATTTATAGAAACATAAATTCAAAATCTCTTAGAGATTGATTTGAAATTGCAATGAAAAAAAATTTAAGAGATAATGAGAGAGAAAAATCTAGACATAAAGAAATATCTTCAGTAAAATTCTAGACATAAAGAAATATAATTTTGACATCTAAAAATAACTGATGGTGTTTTGGACGAAAATCAAGCCAAGTATAGGCAATATATACTGTAATAAAATAAAATAAAAATTATTAACAAAAGCTGCAAGCATAAAATCTATTAAGAATTTGCGTTAGATCAGAGTTTTTGGTTTAGAATTAAAATTAGAATGTGATAAATATTTCATGCCAACTATACTATAATTTCTATTAATATAATAAAAATTCATGTAATTTTGTTTATTATATTGAGGATAAAAAATGCAATATGAATAAGTAATGCAATAAAATCTACATATTATCAGAAAATCCTCCAAACAATTAAGAGATTAAAAAAAATATGTCATATAAATATCGTGTGTGTGATATAAATATTTATATTAAACACAAAAATATGGCATACAAATACTTTCATTAAACTTATACTGTGGTCTAAAATTTATATAAAAAAAGGAGCTTATATAACTTTCAATCCCAGTTTGTAGAATTCTGCTCAATAGTAGTTATCTTTAGCTTCATTAATTTTGAATATTTACATTTTTGAACTATAGAAGACATTCTAGGAGATGTATCGATATAATAAATGAGCAATTCCCAAAATATTTTTTGAAATTCAGATTAGAGATAACTGTTTCTATGTGTCAGATTCTTTCAGCAGAAATTTCACACAATTGGTCATTTAATCATCAATGAATCCGTAGTTTCTTAATCATGAATAATAGAGGCATAATATGTAATTATTCCCTTCAAAATTTTCAGAAATGCTACGAAAAATTCTGTTTCTTTACTAACTTTTTATTATCCATGCTCGTGTATGCAAAAGACGAGCACACATATCAGCTTACGGTTAGTAACTGACTTTCATTTCATGTTCCTTCAAATGAACGAATTGCATTTTACATGACAATGGAAAATAATAGCGAAACGATTATTTCACCATTTCTCTATATTATATTACGTCATAAAATGCAGATTCGAATCCATGAAATTTATGCACTTGTTTTTCTTCATTCAGATTTTTGAGAGTTCATCTTTTGATTGCATCAATGTAGAGTAAATATTACTAGATTTAATACTTAAATTTTCATTCGAAAACTTAACAAACATTATTTTAATCCAGATGGAAACACACAATATATTTTTAAATAATACTATTATATCTAGTAACTAGGCATTTTACGAAATTAACCCTATATCTTTGATTATATATAATCTTTATAATTCATACATACACATTTAGGATGTTAAATAAAATTTCTGAACTTAGAGAAAATTAAATTCAGCAATATAGCAGATGAGGTGCTTATGATTAATTAATTGCATGCCAAAAGAAAAATTTTTGTCATTCGTAATTTTTTTAAATTCTTCCAAAACACGCTAATAAATTTGGGATTAAGAAATGTCCCAAAAATGCAGCATGTTCTTTCAACTTTAATAACTTTAAAGACAAATTCTTAAATAATAGTACATTGATAAAGTTTTAACTGCATTACAGAATATTAATTAGCTTGATTTGCTTTTATCATCAAAAATATCCTTGGTAAGGTAAATAAAATAAATAATGAAAGACAAAAAATTTCCTTTTGTATTATAAGCATAAGTATTTGTAATCAGGATTCTGAGGACAGTTTTTTCATCAAGATATGGTAACAATGCATAACATACATAAAATGACATACAAATCACTAATTTTTTACAATTAAGGAAATTTGTTAATTTATCTAGAGGGAATTTTCAAACCACAAAGATATCAAGCAAGAAAATAAAGTCAACAAATTTATATAATCAAATCACAGTATACATTATAAGATATTTCAAAATTTTAAATTATACTATTAAAATGAGTTTTCACTAGTTTGCTATTTTTGTTAAGTAGAATTTTGCTTATATTGCACCTGTCTTTTTAAAATTGTGTATCTTGATATGATACACACAAATATGAATTGCCTTTTAATATCATAAAATATGTGGCTAATAAAAAATAAAAACTATTAATATATAAATCATTTTATGATAAAACTGCTCATTCAATCTTCATTAATTATATTATAAAAATTTTGAGTAAAATATAAAAATAAAGTCTGAAATTAATATGATACATTCATTGTACGATAATGATGTTACCCAGCATCATCAGTTTTTATTCAGAAGTAATTTTTTTTTTTTCATTTCGCTTAGAAAAGCTGTGACAATAAAAACTGTATCTCTGCTTGGTTTCGAAGACTATAATATTCAATGAAATAGGGTTTATTTAATACTGCTTATAATATTTACTTTTTAAATACAAAATCATTAATAAAATAATATTTATAAAATGGAGGAATCAACTCTTATTTTATTTACTACATTTGTTTTGCTTTTGTATTGAGAAAATAAAAAGTGAAAGTTATCAATTCACCTTATACAAAAATTGCTCATATCCAATTTCTATTAAATTATTAAAACTTTAAGTAAAATGTGTACAAATGAAATTTAATGCTAAAGTCTGCAATTAATATGATAAATTGTACGAAAACTAAATTACTGTACATCACCCGTTTTTATTCAGATATTATTTTCTTTTCATTTAAAAAACAGCCACAATGAAAATAGTAGTTTAACAGTGACAATAAAAATAGTAAGTCTACTTTATAGTTTTATATAAAGACTATATATTTATAATATTTAAGGAAATATGGCATATTTACAATTGATACGTATTATGAGTTATTTTTAGTTTTTAATGGTTTAGTTTTTAAATACTAAACCATTAATAAAAAAGAAGAATTAAGTGCGATATTTTATTCATTAAATTTGTTTTGTATACAGATATGCATATATAATATGGAAAGAATATAAATAAAAAAACATTTTATTTGCTAATGTGTTTTCAGTTAGAAAAACTAAAAATACCTGCCAAAAGTTTAAAAAATTTCAAAAATTCAGAGAAAAATTAAGCTTTTATTACTCTTACTCATTGTACAATACGAAAATTATCATTGGATACCAAAATCATTTAAATACATGAAAGGAAATGATAAAATGAAAATCACATTTAAATCAGATGATTAAATGCAATTATAGACACTACTTTAATAATACAACCATATAAAAAACGTATTTTAAGATAAGAAAATTAAATATTAAAAACAATAAGGGCAGTTTCAAAGATTTTAATCCTGTTAAATTCGTATAGACTTTATAAAATACAAATCGGAAATCTGGCAAGTGATATGATAAATAATATGTGATATAATCGCGCATACAAAACAGTTTTAAATTTGATGATACCGCTTTTAAGAAAGCCATCGTTTATGTACAAATGAACGCAGTTAAAATACGATGGTTCCTGATTTACTGCTGAACCAAGTGCGATTTATAATTCAGATAATAGCACAGTTCATAGAGCGCAGGTTGTAAATTATTCACGGATACAAAGCGGAATCCCCCCATAAAAGCTCTTATCTCTGCGATGTTTGCTTGCTCAGATAAAGTAAACAAGAATTGAGTTTTTATTTATTTATTTTTATTTATTTTTTTTAAACTTCGATACAGTTTTTTTTCTGAAGTGAATTTTAGATTTTTAGTATTGGCAATTTTTAGTTCTCTTTTTTAGAATCGCAGTCATTTTCAGAGATTGCATACGACAATTATATAACATTCTTTTCTTCATAAGGACACACAACTGATCGTAAAAATCATGAAAGGAATCTTTTTTAAAGATATCAGCATTCTAAGCAGCTGATTTCTCTTCCGGTCAAAAAATCCATTCCAAATGATTTTGTTTCCTACTACAACGATGTTTCTCTACTTTAATTTTCGACTCTTGGACAAGAAAACGATAGTAAGAAATGACATATGCCGTTACTTGTTTACCAACTTCTTGGTGTTACTCAGCGTAAAATGGCTTTCCCGTTTGTTGTTGCTGATTTCGTCTCGTGCAAGGGCAGATGCGCTTGTCATAACGATTGCTTTGATGAGTGAGCTGTCAAAAACGTATCGGCTGAGGAATATTTTACTTGTATCCTGCCTCATTTGTGTTGGTAGGTTTAGAATTAATTGCGCCGAAAAACTTTGAAAGAATCCAGTTGCTCTTTTTATGAATGTTTTTTATTTTAAATATCCACAACTCACAAAATTTATTTCTCATATTATCACATAAACCAATGTATTTAAGAGAACAATTTAAAACCTACTTTAGTTTTTATTTAATAATTAGGATATATATTAAATGAAGTTATGGGTGTACATAGTTGCAAATAATACAGGATTTTTTTTTATCGAAATTTTGATTGTAATGATCCCATTATATCAAAACATGTTGATTGAGTACTTTCATGATACTGAGCTTTTTTACAACATATTTATTTTTAGAGGCTAAAATTCCTTAGAGAATAGAGTATAAGATGTGTGAGTGCGCGCATGCTCTAAAACATCCAAGTTTTTAAGTATTTTTTTACACTCAATAATTTTTTGTATGCTATACCTAATTACAAGAGACTTGAGTTTAAAACAGGTTCTAAGCCAAACAACAAATATCTAAGCCTGAGGTAGGAATCAAACCCACAAGCGGTTGAACCGCAAGCCATTGCCCAAATCATTCGATTATCAGCTAGGCAGTATAATATTTAGATTTTTGTATTGTATACTATTTGAGCAATCTTTCTCTATATATACACAATTTAAACTGTTAAAATATTATAAGCTAAATTTCTCAAATTGATATTTAATCGCTTAAAATTCATTTAAACTTTTAATAGCTTAAGATAACTTTTAGCAGCGGAACACAAAATTGTTTAAGGGTTTTAAAATATATATTAAACTATCTTTTTATTAGAGCAATATATTGTGTGTTAGCATTTCTCAAAAAAAATTACATTTTATTATCTAAATATTATTGTCCGACGACTCTTTTAAGTACTTGGTAATAATTTATTATGTTTCCAGTTATTTTAATAATTTTTATAAGACTATTTTGCGATTCATTCATTTCATATTGTATGTAAACATGTTCACGCTGAACTATCTCAAAACACTCAAGTGTATGAAATCGTTTTAGCTTTTTCGAATTTCTTTAATTAGACTTTGTTACAAAAAAGAACAGATAATACAATTTAAAAAGTTGAAAGACAACAGAACTGATTTTTGTACTTTTGAAGAAGATATTGCCATTTTTAATACTTTAACAAGAAAATCAAGTTTCTATTCTTTAAATATTACTTAAGAAGATTTAATATAATTTATAAAATTGATAAACTCCATACCTATAAAATAGATTAAAGCAAATTTATGACGTGTTACACTAATGCATCACAAAATATTACGCACAATATGTAAAATGCTCACCAATAATTTTCATACAAAATATCAAATTGAAATAGTTTAAGCTTGAATAATCAACATTTTACTATAGTTTTCATGAGTATATATATCAATTTTTACTCTATTTTCTTCAAAAACAAATTAAAGCAATTTGTATTTTAAAAAAAATAGTTTTTTTTTTAAATTACAACATTCTTTCTAAAACTTTAAAGATAAAGATAATAAAAATCTTTAAAAGTAAGTAAATCAGAATTCCTAAACTTATGAGAACTAATTTTTATGCTGTTTTTATAAGCACGCACATTTATATTAGTATTAGAATCAAATACTTGCATAAGTAATTCAAATATTTCTTTGCTTTAAAATCGATTATTTGATATAACTTATCTCCCCCCATTCAGTAGCTATATATTCATTATTAATGGTATTGAAAAATAAAAATGCTCGATTTATTTCTAAATGATTTATCTATACGGGTGTTTTGTGATACCTCTAGATTTTAAAAAAATATATAAATAAATAACGATAACACAAATGTCTAATCTGTAAATGGATTACTGAATTATATATCGAATTCAAAAGATTGATTAATTTCTTGAAAAAAAAAAACAGTTTTTGGATTTAGTTTTATGTACCAAAAATTTCGATTAGCAAGAGTTTTAATCTGAATTGTAAAGGAAATTTCTAATAAAAAATATTCTTAGAAATAAGTTACCTTTATAATTTAAAATGTATTTTTCTAATTATATAAATAAATACTAAAATGTTAATTACTATTATGAGTGAAAATGTTTTTATAATTTTGTATTATTGTTAAATTTTACTTTTTACTAATATATATATATATATATATCAGGCCATACAATAAAAGGAAGGAAAGCTTTCATTAAGATCTATTTTGCGCGTGAATGAAGCTATTAATAAGAAATAATATCTTTTATTTAATATTTTTAACTATATAGGTTCCAAATTAAATTCCTTTTAAATCTTTAAGTTATTTTAGTATTGTTGTAAATTTTTCCAAGAGTATATATATATATATATATATATATATATATATATATATAAAGTGACTCTTGAAAGAAAGTCTTGTCAAAATAATTTTTTATTCCTGCTAACGAAAAATTCCTACCCTAATAAAAATAATAAGTAAAAAAATGCAAAGTGTGCATTGTATGAAAATATCTCACTAAAACAGTCGAACTATTAAATCTCAGCATCATTCTAGCAAACTAACCTGCAAAAGTGCATACCTGTCATTTACCTTTCGGCACCACTGGAAGCGATTCCTGCAAATTGTAATTGCACCCTAAAAATACTAGTTATTATAGTGCTTCCATTCTCTAAGACAGGAAGAAATATTAGTAAAAGGATGACTCCTTGGAAAATTCCAATGTCCTAAATGACGTAATTGCAGAAGCTGTCCACTTTCTTGGGACATCCATTTGAAAAATAACGCTTGGACTGTTATTCAACAAGATATCGGCTTTATTTGTTTAGCTTCCTGTCGAGACTCAATGTTACTCTGGTGATCATTGTAATTAAATTCAACAAGTAGCTAAAAGGACCTCCCAGACAGTTTTTTCGCTATTCGTTTAAGCCCCGAGAATCTTGAATACTTGAAGGGAGTAGTTACTACCCTACATTATGTCCCGGCAGTCTCCCAGAAAACAATCAATTAAATAATCGCCTCTACTTGAGATACCTAAAGTGTGTTGCTATTACTTAGAAAAGTCTGGTGATTAATTGTTTCGAATCTGGAGGATAATCAATGGATGTAAAAATTTCTGTTAAGGTTTTATAAACCTCAAATTGCTTTTAGAACAAACTTAGCATTTTGTTGTAACTTATAACTTCAGAATTGAAATGATTTGGATCACTTATACATCGAGAGCACGATAAATGAATTTTTTCATTTTTACTACAATTTCGTTGTGACAAGAAAAATGTGTAAGAAACGTTCAACTCCATAAAAACTGAAATCTAGATAAGAGAGTTGCTTAAGTAAAATTTCCAATTTTTTCGAAATATAGAAACAAATTGCTATTTACGAAAAAATTGGCCAATAACAATTACTTTAGTATAATCAATAAATGTAATTAAATATGATCTTTAAAAATTTTGTTTATATAAAAATATTTTAAAGTTTATATTAAATTATATAATATATAATATTTAATTTTTTTTACATATATAACATAACGATTATATTTTTTTACATTTTTCTGTATATTGGCATTTTTATATTATTTTATCATAGTAATTAGAAACTTTACAAAAATCATTTTATCCAAAATACTAAAAACGTACCCGATTTACAGGGAGTTAATCTTCCTTGTTATAAATAACGAACTAGATTTTAGATTCATGAATTATTGTGTTTAAATTGTAAAAAGCATTTTCTATTTGAAAAATTTATTAGTTAATATTATTTGACAGATGTTAAATAATTACAAGTACGATATCTATATATCTGTGATAAAATAAACTTGATTTTACTTAACTGATCAAATATTTAAAATGAAACATTCAAAACATATTTTGGAAAATATATAATGACAAGTTTTAATATTGAAATAGATAATGCACAAAGTACATTTAGATATTTCGGTTAAAAACAGCATTATTATACCTATTTGATATTATTAAAGAGAAACAAGGCAAATAATGTTATGTAAGCCAAATAACTTTTTTAAAACTATTAAGTGACATTATTTTTAAACATTAACAAAAATTTAAGTCTATCGCCAACTTCAATAAAATTATACATTTAATCATTTTTAATAACTCTTCTAATGTTATAAATATAATTTCTAATGTATATAATTTACTTTGCATATATATATATATATATATATATATATATATATATATATATATATATATATATATATATATATATATATATATATATATATATATATGAGTGTTAAAATAATGTAGGCTTACAAAGCACAATAAAATCTTCCCTCATGAAGCTAATGTCTTCATTTATCCGAAACTTTAAGATTGGATTTGGGAAACCTCTCATTTATTTCAGGTAAAAATGTTTTGGACACACCACCTTTAGCCGTAATAATATAGAACATAAGTACTAATTTAAACTGTAATAAGTGCCTTCTTAGCTAGCTACAACGCGAAAATACTGAACTTTGGTAAAAATGCATGCCAAATGATTTGTTTATTTACATTTTTCGCGATAAAAATACGTAAACAAATCAAATCTATTAAATATATGTTAATGATTCTAAAAAACACAAGAAATTTACAAAATAACGATTTCTAAAGAAGATATGTAAAAAAATATTTTTTGTGTGTGTGTGATTTCAATTTAGTTATATAAAGATGCACTTCTCAAATTTTACTAATGTTTGTAATATTCAGCAAAAAATTTAACTGCTTATATAAGAGAAATTCCAATAAAACTACAAATTTAAACTTGAGACATCATAGGCTCTTACCATTCTGTACTTTTACTCAAATGGAAGTTTGATTTCAACGATTTTTATTTGAACAATGAAAGGAAATTTTGTAATTTTTTTTTAATAATTTCTTACAATGAATGAAAAACAGATAAAATTAGAAAAATTTACTAAAAATATTCATTTTGCACTGATAGGGTTTTAAGTCATATATATTACAGGAAAATCTTCAGATTAAAAATTTGAATAAAATCCAATGAATTCATTTGGTTATTAAATTTTTAACAAAACAAAATTTTTATGCAATATCGGTGATCCGATATGGTTTGTTCTCATGCGATTCAATTATGAAATTTAAATTTTCCAATTTGAAGATTGAATAATAAGATCATCTCTTGATCCCAAATATTGACTGTGTATAAATATATCCAATTACCTCAATTTATTATATTTCGTTTTATTTTTGTGTGTTAATATTTTAGAATTGATCTTTCCAACATGAGCATAGTTTGAGTGTTTTCTATTAACGATAATATTTTCGAGGAAAAAAATTGTCATTATTATCTAAGAAAATCAAGAAGCTAAATTATTAATATTGCTTAATCTGATAAGATTTCTGGAAGAAATTTGCAAAAAGATTTAATTTTATGATGATAATTTTAAAATTTTGAGCTTTTCCAGTTATACAAGAACTTGCTCAAATTTATTCAGATCTTATCGATGTTGGCTAGTTACTGCGATATGAATTGCGATGTTTATTTTTAAGTAAATTTTAGTTTGTTAAAGTAACTAAATGCAATAAACCATCTCGTAATTCTGTGCTTCTGTCAAGTGACGAAATAAATACCTCACGCCATACCAGTGGAATAATTCAAAGTAAATAAGAAACATGATCTTTGGCTGTACTTTCCGAGAGTGATGCCATTTTCCACCAGGATATTCTAGTCTTACTCGAAAATTTGCAGTCAATGAATTTTGCAGTGAAAGATTTTCTATTCCTATTTCAAATTTTAGGATCTTTATATTACATCGTAAATAGTTTACAAACAATTGACAATTAATAAATCTGGAAAAATCCATTACATATTTGGAATCTTGAATCACTATTGGGAATCCAGTAAATCTTGTTTGATATTGATTTTATACTGAAAGAGTCCATCTCTTTCCTACGTAAAAGAGAATTATCTGAAAAGAAATTCGTGTCTATCATCTGATATGTCCAATGAATATTTTTGAAATCAACTCTGAAATGTTTGAATCTCCTGTTAATTTGTTTTGTAATCATTTCTACATTTTCCTCCACTTGTTATCATATTTGTTTAAATATATATATATTATTATTTTTTTACTTTGATTTATATTGTTGAATATATATATATATATATATATATATATATATATATATATATATATATATATATTGTTAATTATATTAGTGAATAAATAGTATTTAAAATATTTTATCCAACACTATTATTACTGGACACATAAGAAAAAGTATGTTACATGCCTTAAAAAAATTTTCCAGAGAGAGCAATCTTTCAAAACTATAAAAATATTTTTAGACTTTACAACAATAAGTACAAAATATAATACCTAAATTACTCATTTTTCCTCGAAAATGTGAATTTCTGTAAATTATAAGCATTTAACAACAGTAGTAAGAGTTCATTCAAAAAAAAAAAAAAAAAAAAAAAAAAAAAGTAGATAAGGTAATAAAAACTATTTGTAAAGACAATACTTTGGTATTTATCTTTTAAGTAAGAATCAGAAGAAGAATAATTTTAAATGTACTGTAGTAGTTATTGCGATTTCTTTCATTAGATAAAAATATAATTCACTCATAAGAAGGGAAGGAAATAAAACACACATTATGAAACTAATGTGAACTGAAATAAAGACAAATTAATTTTGACTTGTATAAACAAATCTTATACTATTTTATAAATATTTTAAAGTTAACTGTGACTTATATATATATAATATTTCTGACAGCTCATGAAAATGAATTAGAAAAATTTTAATCATCTCCTCAACATTTTAGTTTAATGTTGTTAATCTTTTATATGAATCCCACATCATATATATATATATATATATATATATATATATATAAACTAAAATACATATTCCCTGCTAAATCTTTTAAATTACTTATTAAATTAAAATTCTCATTTAAGTATATTTTTCTCCAAAGTGATATCGTATTATAAGCGTTTTTATCAAGAGGATTGGAAAGCAATGCGCACTGAGACCAAATATTATCCTGAAAAACTAAGAAGTAATGAGTCTTATTATTTACCAATGTATTCATTTCATCACTGTCTCTCCCAGACAAGAGCATCGCGTGCCACTACAATTAGCGATTCGCTATAGAAACGGTGCACAGTAAATTAGCATTTATGCTTAGATGTCATTAAAATGGCATTAACTACGAATCTGGTGTCGTATACATTTGTGGAAAATCACTAAAGAACTCTTGATAACATTTATATAAAATCATGGGTATGGATTTTTCTTGTATCAAAATGAATATAGATAAGATTCTTTACGCTCTATGCCAGAAAACCTCTAAGTGTCCAGCTCGGGATGAGTCTTACCAGCTGAGGTAAGGGCACTGGAGAATTAATAGTTTTTTTATTTTTATTTATTTTTAATTGCGACAAGGAGTTCTTAAGCCTTTCTGAATAATACATAAAAAAACTCAGATAAAGCAAATTTAAATATTTACATGAGCTATGAAGGATAAAAGTAGCGGGTGTTAAATTTGAAAAATTGTTATTAAAATAAAATTAAACTGTCCACACTAGTTATACAAAAGTATTGGTTTTAAAAAAGAAAACTAAAATCTGAGGTGAACGGGATTTGTATTTCTTAAAATGTATGCAAAAGTCATATTTTCCTGGAAATCTCTTTAAACATAATCTTCTCTAAATTTCAGCCAAAAGAAGAGTTGTTCATGGTCAGTTAGGCAGGCCATTTACCTATTGAGCTTTTGTCAAGAATGTCGATTTTTCATATTTTTTTTTTCTAAATTGTTATCCATTGAATTATTGGATTTGTCAAATGACATAAGCAAGTTTTCATGTAGTGAAATGGATTTCCTTCATCTCTATTAGTGCCGTAGGTGTTGAAGCTATATTAAAGCTTTTAAAATAAGTAAGGAAGGGATCAGGGCCGGTGAGAAAAGTATCTCGCTTCTGGACCAATGTAGGAGATGCATAGAACCCTGAAGTTCTGAATCAAATATGCAATGACATGTATTACTATTGATCCATTATTCCTGATTATTTTTCATTGCCCAGTTTCTGAAGGTGGCTTTTATTAAGCATCTCTGTAGGGGTATAATTGTGATTTGGTCATCTGGGATGGAGGCATTTTTATCAACTTGGTCTGCTTTTTCGATTATTACAGTATCCACATTTTCTTTGAACCAACTGATTGCGATGTGAGAAAAAAATCATTCTGGATAGATCGTACTACAGAGCTTTTGCTAGTAGGATTCAGAATTGATTTATAAAGCTTAAACAGTGAAGGGGTATTAATGTGACGTACCTTATTTAAATACCTATTTTATAACTAGAATTATTCTAAATTTGAGTTAAATTATTCTGTTGGTTCCAGAATAGGACTGCATTTTAAAATCTGTGCCATGACAGGCTATATTTGTTGAGTAATACATGTAAAATAAAGTGTACTTTTGTTCGAGAATACCACGGCTGCATAAACTGTGTTTATAAATGATAACCCCTGTTCTCACAATGGAAAAATCGTAAATGTGTATTTTCAATCTGAGGATATCATGCTTCTGGAATAAGCTGCGTTCTCACCTTATTTGAATCCAGTAGAGCATGTATGAGATATGCTTGCCCGACGATTTGTAGCCGTTTAACCATCTTGAACATTTATGCCTGTTTGCTGAGTAATAAAGCGATTTCCAAGAACAGCTAGATAATTTGAAAGTCAGAATGCCTAGAGATTAAGTTTTAACGTATGAGAAACAGATACACATTATTAACCATCATTCTAGCCATATATATTATTAAGTTCTTGCAAAGGACATATATTTTTCAATTCGCCCACTTTTATAAATATTATCACACATGTATCATCTTTTTCTTGTACTTTATCTTATGTTTCATAAGCGGACCCTATGCGCACGTTACATTTGGTTTTGTTTTCCATCTTTCTTGGCGTAAACTGGAATTTTCCTTCATTTACGAATATTAATTGTATTGGACTTTTGCTTACTGATGTAAAAATCGAATCAAATACATGCTTATCATAACTTTTGGGTAGATATTTTTGAGAATTGTAAACAATTTGTGCAATATATAATTTGTGTAAATAACTGTGTTTCTTAAAAGAAAAATATATGCATAGTCAACTCATTTTACGCATCGACAAAACATTTATTTAACACGTTTTGAATTTGCTTACTTTTATGGAAGACATGCTTTTATAAAAGATACCATTATAATTGAAAAGAAAGGCCTTTGAAAAAAGTAAAGTGAATGTAAATGTATAACGATGTCGCCACGTATTATTTCTCTTCGTAATCAAGATATTGCGTCCTGCGTAATCAAACAAGTGAATTTTGTTTTTGGAATGGATCTTTCTGGAGGACTCATCGATTGTTATAGGATTCAATTGTTGAAAGGGAGAAAATCGGGAAAACTACCAACTCCAACTGATGGTCTTGTAGAAAGCGGAAGAACTTGACAGTAGCAATGATAGAAAACGTGACTTTCCACTCGTGGTCTAGTGGCACGGTAAGATTTTTACAAGTAACACTAATTTTGAGGAACAAGTAAGTGAGTTACGAATTAGCTTCCGTTGGCTGAAATTTTCCAGGAACAATTTGAAGTAATACAATTCAACCTTAATAATAATTTTTTATTCGGTAAGACAACAAGCATAGTGTTAAGATATTAGTTATTACGTAATTCACTACCAAGAAAATCTCCTTTAAATATAATTTGTTGATAAATTAACAACCAATTAGCAGAGCTATCAGTTCAATATCAGTCACGCCATCTTCCTGGTAGGGATGCTTGTAATATTTCGAAATCCATCTTACGAATATATTCATAAAAGGATAGAAAAGCGAAGAAATCGATAAAAAATATAAAAAAAACAAGTTTTAAGTTCTTATATACAAATCCATTATAGAGGCATCAAGATTACTTCTTGTAATAAATAATCAATATTTTTAATAAAAAATAACTTTGAATTTGTTAAAAAATTAATAAAATATATATATATTCAACATATCGTTAAAATGTATTTTGTAAGAAAGTTATATTTAATATGAAAATTAAAAATAAATATATAAAATTGTTTCTATGAATTAAAAATAACGAAATTAATAAATTAAACTTACAGAACATTTTTATACAGCAATAAATACTTTTATAATAACTTCAATCTTCAACTAGGTTTTTACACTAAAAAATGTTCAAAAATAGCAATTTTGTTTCAAAACCAGACTAAGTCTAAAATGTATTTTGGCCAAATGAATAAGTCAAGATAAACTCTTATGTAATACAGCTATTAAATAATTCTTATACTAGCTAACCCAATCTTACAATAATATCATATATATCTTGAACGAAATCTAAAATCCACGTAGTATAGAAGAGGTCAGCTGTAAATTCTAAGGTGTATCCTTGTAAAAAAAATTAATTTGTTCTAGAGAACTTCTGATTCCCCTCATCATCTGGGATGGAACAAGATTAACGCAATTAGTTTGCCAAGATGGAGTTCCAGATAACAAATTTCGCGACGCTACATTTGTTTTTAATCCAATTGCGATAACACTTTGAGAAAAACTGCTACCAGAGAGAGGATCAGAGCAAAGCGTAAAATATGTTACATCTTGTTAAATTCCGAAAAAATATGGATTGTATGGTACATCAAAGGATTGCCTTGAACTTTACGAAAAATATTTTTATCTGAAATGACGTCCTGTTAGAGGAACTTTATTTCATAAGGAATTTAATTAAGATTTTTTAATGATAATAGAAGCTAAGTTAGGGGCAAAATCATTTAATTTAAAAAGTATAATAATACATAAGGTAGATTTATATATATAAGCAACTTATATATAAATTTTTTTCCTGTATAACAACTCTGCCTTTAATAATTTAATAACAATTTAACTATATCTAAAATTATTATTTGTTTGATGTTACAACTCTTGCACTGTGCTTCCAATATATGTTTTTAAATATTAAAGTATATATCTACAAAAAGAATAAAAAAATATCAAAATGAAAAAATTAAAAATCATAAAATATATAATTACATAGTTTAATCTGAGACATAGAGAATGGCATTTCAGTCTCGCTAGTCTAAATTCTTTGTAGTCTATTATGGTTTAAGTATTTCACTTATTTTATCAGATATTAACTATAAATATCACCATCTTTTTAAAACAGTAAACTCGGATTTATTATTTTAATCGCAATTCTTTCTCCTATTAAAATATCTTGAAAGAGGAATGTTAGCGAATTCCAACACACACAACACAATTTATTTCTGAGATAAATTTTACTTCATTGTTTAAAAAAGGAAATGAAAAAATTATAGAATTCAATCAAATTATAGAAGGAAAGTACATAGTATAATTATTTCTCAATTCATAGTGTTCACTGTGAAGGTAACTGGTTTCCATTTTTCCATTGATTTGAATAAAAAATCATTTTTAAAGAGCACACTTTGTAGTACTGCGATATGGTCTTCTTTGATTGAAATACTCTACAAGAGCATCGGCATCTCTTATTTTATCACTCTTTCCAATTTTTTGGAATAAAAATAAAAAAAAACTTCATTCGCGTTTTCATTCAAAATTTTTCCCACCCACTCTTATTACAGAGCTTTCCTTATCTTAACAAGTGGGGAGTCGTGGCACCCGCTTTCGGCATTTTTACTTGGCACTTTTTTTTTTTTCCTTTTGGATTGCTAGCACCTGGAAGGCCGCCTCCCCGACGCGTGCTAGCGGCCTGCTCACCTGCCCACCGCCTGCAGACCCACCTGCCTCGCACGCGCTGCGCCGTCGGGCACTCTAAACTCGGCGCTTGTTTCTAACGGAGATAAAACTCCAAAATAATAACTTCAAAAATAAAGATTGGTAAAAATTGAAAAAAAAATATGATAAAAGTACAAAGGGGTTAAACTCCCGTTTAGTGCAGCAGACGGTTGCAGTTATATATGATACCCCTAATGTGGTATAATGAAAATAATCAATAAATCAGGAAAAGTTGCGAAAAAAAGATTAATATTACATTGTTTTATTATATTTTAAACCTGAAGAAGAAATATTGATTTGTACGTTATAATGAACATATATCATCCAGATAATAAGGCCGTTTAGTTATAAAAAAGGATAAAAAAAAAATATCGATTGGAAAGAACTCGGTTACATACATAAGACTTTATTTATTTTCCTAATTATCTCCAACATTTAAACTTTTGTTGCATCTAGTCACGAGCTTCAGAATTCCCGCATTTTGCACATAGATTTTCGTATTCTTATCGACCACCAGACCATTAAGTCTGCTTTCTCAAATTTCTGCGCTTCACTTCCAAAACGTTTATTTGTCCTGAAATTCTTTTGGATTAGGTGAAAGGCGAAAAGTGCTTGAAACAAATTAAGGACAGTCACTAATGATTCAGCAATATTTGAATAGCAATGGTAATCAGAAGACAAGTGAAGTCAGGTAGAAGCTCACTTCTTTCAGAAAGTGAACCTTTATCTCTTGTTTTAGAAGCATTTTTGCCTCGTATCTTTCTTATACCTTCACAATATGGGTTTGTCTAAATTGTAGCGCGTTTTGGCATGGAATGCAGTGACCATCCTGCTTTATGAACTGATGACAGAAAAAGACAATATAGGAATTAAGAAATTCATGATCAGGTATTACAAATGTTTAATTACTGAAAGTGATTATTATGTAGACAAGTTGAAGGAAGTTTCGTATATGTAAAAGAAATGTTTGATTTTTACAATTTTGAATATTTCATTCTTTTATAGTTAAATAACCTTTATTTTATGAGTGATACTGGTTCATTCTTTTGTACAGTATGAATACTAAGTACTTTGAAAAAAATGTAAAGCAGAGTAATTAGTTCTATTACAACAGATTTATTGGTTGCATTAAAAATTTATTGTGCGCAAATTTTTTTTTTTTTTTTTTTTTTTTTTAAATTGAAATTTCTATGAAACATGCAAAAACATTTTTTTCTTCTGCTTCTCCAGTTATAAAGCTAGATTACATATTAAATTTTTTATTTATTTATAAGACTTTATTCTTCATTAAAAAGTTAATACGGGTCTTTGTTATAAAAAGTGAAATAAAAATTTTAAAAAAGTAGTATAAAAATTTAAAAAATTATTAAATATTGAATAATTTTATGATAGTAAAAATTCAGTCATTTTTAAGGACACTTGTTAATTCTTAAATAATTATCGAAATTATTTTCTTTAAATATAACATAGATATTATTTACATATTTACTAAAAAGATATTTTCCGTCAAGATATATAATTTACATCATTTAATAATTTTTTCATTTAATCCATCTTTAATGATTTATATACGGTTAAGAAAATAAATTTTTATTTCAAATTTAAATGCCCAATATTTTTAAAAAATTTTTATTACTGAATGAAATTTTATTACTGAACTAATAGTTACCTGTCAAATTGCAAAATAATAATAATAATAAAATATTAATTTCTAACTGATAAATAATTTAAAACTATTTTGCATTACTAAAACTAATCTTTTCTGGTATATCACATTTATATCGATTTTACGCAATTTCTACCATGCTTCTACAAACAGTACTTATAAACAATTTTTTTTAGATATTTTACAATAAATACTAATTTAATGGATTGTAAAATGTAAATACTATCCCTTTCACAAAAAAAATATCTCAAAACATAAAAACTGTTATGTATCCTTTGCGATGCAGTTTTATTTCATTTACAGATTTTATTTTTATCATAAGTACTTTATGTTGTATAAACATATAGAATATTTAATCTTTACTATATATAATATGGTTTCATAAAGGTATAATTAGGGTAACTTTTAGTATTTATAATTATGTATTCCGTTTGAAATAAGAGTCCTGGGTACATTTGTTTTAAATATTTGTAATATATATTTTCAAAAATTATAACTGTAATATTAGATAATAAATATGCAGTGATATTTAGTAAAAATAATTTCATGTAAATGTGTAATATTACAGTATTATTTTTCTTTCTTTTCATCATATTTAATATTGGAAATTATAGATCAAATTCTTATGTCTAGTTCAAAAGTTTGCTTTTTATAATCTTACCTTTATATTAAAGACTTAGGCAAGCACTAAATCATTTATATTTGATGGTTGATGTAATTTGTGATATATTGATATTATATGATAATAATTATTTATTTTTATTAATTCCTATGATCATTTAATGACCCCGCTTATAATAAAACAATCTTTCCATCGGAATCCCTATGGGGACATCCGATCCCTTTATTATTATAGATTTTTTTGCGGTCATCAACTTTCTAGAGAGGATTTGACATTGCAAAGGAATGGCAACAAAAACATAAAAAATGAAATAGATTAACATTTTTAGAAACTTTTCAATAAAGCAGTTTTCGAGATCAATTTTTCAAGGTAAGTTTAGTTGTCTTTAAAACGTTGACTTATGGATGTTTAAAACAATAAGCAGAAATCTCAGATAATTGTAATTTTGAAACGTAATACATAAGTGCACAAGGAATAAAATATAAATTATCTGAAGTGCTTATTTTATTATGACAAATATTTATCTTGATAAAAATATATTATATAACATGAACTTTATAAACTAAAATGTAAACATACGCAATATTTATAATAATATAAATAAATATAAGTAAAAATACAAACCTGTAAATTAAATATTAACGTATAAATGTAAAAATTTTATTTTTATAACAGTAATATTTTGATCTTTTTAAATATAGTTCTGTTCCTATGCAAATTTTTTAATATTAAATTTTTTTGATGCCACACTTCGAAAACTACTAATAAGTAATAGTTTACTTATTAGAAATATATATTTTACGCATAAGAATACCTTTTAGTTTTAAAATTAACCCCAGATTAAAAGTGACTTCATTCAAAGCATTTTTCTTATTACAATTAGTAATATACTTTTTTGTAACACAGGTGTTTCCATTATTTTTTCTCTCTTTACAATTTGTAAATATAATTTAAAAATTTTAAAAATTTAATATTTTGTACAAAAATTGACATACATATTATCGATTAAATTCTAATATTTTGCAAATCATTAAATATTAATTTAATTTAATCAGAAATTAATTAAAAATAGAAAATTTAATTTTCGAATTATTAATTTGATGTTCACAATTCCTATTTTTGTGATACCGTTTACGACAATAATTTGAATACTATTCTTATGTAATAGTTTTAAGATAGTTAAAATCAATTTTTAAACTTTTAGCTACATTATAAATGCAATAAAATGAAAAATCTTTTATTAAAATAAGCAAGTGAATTGCTTTGACATTTGACACATGCGGCCAATTCACGAAATGAAAAACGGATCTTGTAGACAAAGAAACCTAGTTGTTACCTTTTTCACCTCTAAAATTATAATGTATCTACGCTCTATAAAATTACATTCGATACAAAGACCTTTAACCCCAAGCTTTTCTCTCATTCCATGGAAAACACAAGTTTCGAGAATAACGTCTCACAACAATTTTTAAACAAACAAGTAAAATACAAAATCAAGGTAAGAAACGGTATGGGAAAAAAAAGAAACTTAATTCAATAAAACTTTCGAGTGATCCGACGTATAGTTAGTACCATTAGTTAAAGGAATAAAGGTTTAATTAAAATGGTTTCCTGTATAATTTTTCTATTTAAATAACAGTCCCTTGGGAAGATTTTCCCCCGATTTTAAGAAACTAGTATAAACTACGAAGTAAAAACTGCATGTGATGAAAGGATAACTTATTCCAAGGTCCCGTTACACCAGACGGTCGCTTAAAAGCGATATCCATCTGCATTTTTATTGATAAAAGGAATATCCTGACAATGTAATCCGTTTGGGGGAACAAAGAATTGAAGACACTTCGTGAAGGTCAAAGATGTTTTGTCTGAAATGGATATGCACTGAAGAGAATAAATAGTAATAATAAAACACAGAGGGGCACATTTTATTGTGGAATTGTATCTACCAATTACACATCTTTTATATGAAATACTAATTAAAATAATGCCTGTTAATATTTTGAGACTTCTATCAAATATATATCTTTAATTAGTAAAAATATTATGTTAATACTAAGTTTATTACCATTAATTCTACGTTTTATTTTGAAATTACTATTATTTTTGCGACTATTCTCTAATAAATTTAATAAAAAATTTGTTTTTCTCATTTAATCAAAAAATTATTGTAATTTTAATTACACAATTGAAATTAATGTTTTCGGTAGGATGAAATGAATTTCTTCAAGCTAGGAAGGAGAAATTTTATCGAAATCGAACTTTTACTTGAAATTGCACATTATTCTGCTAAATTTTTAAAAATAACAAGCACAACAGCTATAAGAATTAGAATAATTCTACAATGATTACTAAATTAAAAAGAAGATGCTAAAATTATTTAAAAATACTTACTTTTTAAAATGTCATTTTAACCTTCAAATTAATATATTATAATTTGTTATTAATATATTATTTATTTCATTTCATCATTTAACTTAGAAATAAATTCCAAGAAAATAATTACTATTATTTTGTTGAAAATATTTTCGGCACTTAACTTTAAAATTTTTAGCTTGACTATATTACTTAAAACTACTAAACTACTCAAAAAAATTTTCTTCTGAGTATTTCTTTTAAAATTATGGTATTTTAATTACGTAAGAAGCAAAAGTAATTGTAATAATAATCTTTAAGAGGTTAAATACATACTATATAGTGATCCATTACGCTTTAATTGAATGCACGAATCTTGAATTCAACAACAGAGCAGATAGTCATAACAAATAATTATAAAAGATATTAAAAAATACGAGATAAACTAGACATTAAAAAGAAAGATAAATATAAAAGTTTTTGAATGCAATTAACGATTGCATAATGACATCATTTTTTAAAAAAGAAAAAAAACATGTGGAAACAGATGAAAAACACCATTAGCGTATCAATAGTTATTCTACAAATTCATAACTTTTTTTTAAAAAAACTAAAAATGCTTTTCCGCTCTTTGTCAAAGAATAAATTCGTCGTCCAAAACCAAAATAAATTAATTATTTGTTATTGGAAATAAATTATTTTCATCCTACCAGCTGTTAATTAGCCACACCATAACAAAATGGCTAATACAACTGACGCGATTCAATTTATCTATTACAACAAAATAATTCATGTAATATTATTGGTTACCTCTCCGTTTAAAAAAGTATTGCACTTTAGGATTTTGCTCTACCATGTCACATATACTATTCAAAATGTTTCTCCTAAATATGCCACTTAGGAGAAACATGAGAATATGTATTTAAAACATTTTGTTATATTTTTAACGTTGCAGGGGGCTCCAAAGACTGAAAATATAAATAAAAATAATCAAATAAATAGAATGATTTCCTTATATAAAAATTTGCACTTCTTGCAAACTTTTAAAAACTACTTTTTTAATTTAAATTGCAGCAATTTTTCTGTGAATTAAAGAAATTAGTCTATTTTTAGAAATTATTTTCAGCCTTTAAATAAAAAATGTTTTACATTCGTATTCAAGAATTATTTGATACTGAAATCATCTTTATTCAAGCAATAAAATTAATTCATAATAAAAATAGTAATATGCAAAATTATTAACTATTAATTAACATGAAATCCATAATTAATTAATATTTTATCGATAAGCTAATGCTTATTATTACCAAGCTGACAATTAAAATTTTGATAAAAAAGTCCTTAATGAAAAGTACATTTCCTCAAAATTACATTTTATGAATTTCTATCCAACGAGAAAAATTATTAAACTGGAACTTAATATTTAATAATTCGATTTAAAGTTAAAAAATTATCATTAATTAATAATTTTATATGATTAACTTCTCAAAATTTATATATATAAATTTATATATATATATATATATTCATTTTTTTATAAAACATTAAAATAACCTTACATTTTAAAATTGGAAATGAAGTTTTGACGTTATTGTAATTTTATAAGCTTCTAGAGCTTTTAAAAATTGTGAAGTTTGGAAATAACAAAATCCGTGCTATTTCTTAATTTCATAAGATTTATATTTGCTTCGTTTCACATTTACTTTAAATGTCGTGTTATATTTAAACCAAACAGCATTGAAGAATCACTCGCTTTTGAAATAGATAAATAAAAATTATTTAATATTATTGCACATTTAGTAATAAGATTTTACAATAAAGTATTATCATTAGGTTCCCTCATTAAATACTTCAAAATACTATTTTAATACCAAGAATTAAGTTCATTTTAAAATGCACTTATATATATATATATATATATATATATATATATATATATATATATATATATATATATATATATATATATATAGATAGATAGATAGATAGATAGATATAGATATATATATATCACTTTTGTATTGCGATAATAAAAAAATCTGTTTGGAGAGTAATATATTTGTAATTTGCTCTTACACATAAGATGAAATAAAAATATTATAAGTCATTAAACAAAATTCAGTTTTAATCTAAATCATAAAAGACTATCTCGAAGGAATAAAATCATACTCTCATATAGTATGAAGTAAAAATGCATTTTACAATCATATTGTATGAAATAAAAATAATACACTTAAGTCAATTAATAGAATTCAATTTGAAACTGTTTCTTAGACTATCTCAAAGAAATACAATCTATTTTCTAGAAATTTTTCTGGCTAAATTACTGAAGTTACTTGAACCAGGTGGAATTGAAGAAGTTCCGGAAATACTTCCTCCCCCCTTCTTCCTTTTCGGAACTATCAATCTTCAGAGTAGCCCCTCTCCCCCTTGGAGCTTCTCCACACTACGTTGTTTACTTTTGTCGCCTTATTAAAAAAAGACAGATTGTATCTTCCAAAATAGAAAAAGAACATGGAAACATTGATTTCTATCTGCCAATTCATCCTGATAGACGAATAACAGAGGAGGGGACGCAGTTTTTTGCAAGGTGTTTTTTGCCTCTTGCTTTATCACTCATCGCGGCGTTAGTTCCGAAATTTGAGGAAAAGAATTAAATTAGGAAATAAATTTTGACGCGATGAATGACTGCGGAGGTAGAAGGAGGGGGGGGGATAGCTTATGTTCGGATCTCAAGACTGCATTCTTTTGATTTTCTGTTCTCGAATGAAATGGAAGCGTAAACACACAGGATTTATTATCTTCTTATTTAAATAATAATTTTTATTGAGTTTTGAGATTCATTTTCCGGAAGAGTTTTGGGATTAACATTTTGATGCAATATATGTAAATATGAACATCCCTTCGCGCGTTTTCTGTCAATACATGCTTATTAGAGTACATCTTAAGAGTATGCCTCCACACATTTCAGTGAGTTTTATTCACAAAAAAAAATATTAATGTCGTGAATTGGCACGAACATCATCATCGTATCTTGTTGAGTTTAATGTCAGTTTCAAATGCTTGGAAAATACGTTTGTTTTGCTTTAATGATCATAAAAACAACTTAAATAAAAATTTTTAAAAAAATTAAGTCAGAAAATTAAAAATTTGCGATTTAAATTTTTCTTTCCTGTTATAATGCTTGCGGGGGCACTCCTAATTATTTTATAAGCATTCTGTTAGCCATAGCTTTGATATATGAATTATTTTTATCATAAATTCCCTCTTAATTTCTAACCTGGATTTGCACATTTTTTTAATTATTAGCAATGCCTCAAGAAAGTTCGTATTCATTTAATGGAAAAAAAGTGTAAAATAGCTGATGTTTTCTTAGCCTTGTCTTTTTAAACTTTTGATGACAAATTGATTAGTACATATATTTTTGCAGTGTCATGCATACCATTTCGTATCATATATAGCACATATAGCTTTTACTCGTAAATGTAGAATAATCAGGTCTATGTGTAATGTAGATATTTTTTAAATTTTCTATTTTTATACATTTATTAAAATTATTCAATAAATAAATGGTTATTAAGCAAGTAAACTCCTTTGAGATAATCAGTTAAGATTCTTCCCGTGCAATCATTAATCGCGATGGACTTTATTTGACAAAGCATAGAAAACATTCTAATAACCTAAGGGTGTTGTAAAACATTTTAAAATCCACCGCACTAATTACCTTCAGGGAGGTCTTTTCATAGGAAGTGGACCGTATTCATTCTGCAACAAAGGAGGAAAACCGGAAAACTCTCAAGCACCCACTCCGATAGATATGCATGCAGAAGGGCAACATCAATTTTTCGCTATTCAACAGTAGCACGGATCGAACTTGCAACCTTTTGCTCTGAAGAACGCTGTCCAACAAAGGCTATGGGGAGTCCGAATAATTTGTTCACTAACCCTATGTAATGGACAATTAAACTTAGCGAACTATGTTGTTTTAATACCCACAGCGTAAATTGTCCGAGAGAACATTTTCAAAGTTGTGACTTAAAGAAGGAAGCTTCTGAAAACTTTGAAGAATCCATCGTAAAAATGTTTATGGAGAAAGAAGGTAAAAAGCACAACATCCATTCCCCACTGTTCAACACTGACTAGAATCAAATTCAAGAACTTCTGTTCTAAGGGGCACTGTCCTACCACTAGGCCACGCTGATGACTTTGTAATCAAGAAGACCTTGTTGGCATAAAGGAATTGGGATGAAGAAATGGTAAATGCTGTTCATTGAAGACAAACTCCCTTACAGAAGATCGTTTTATTTGGATGAAGTTATCCGTCTTCCCTTCAAAGTGCATCTCTTCAAGAATATCGTTGATCTAGATTTTGTATTTAGGTTCGACCACAGAAGCTATTAAAAAAATAGCATCAATTATTTGGTAGGCATTAAAACGTTTTGTTTCAAGATTTTCTTTTAAATGTAAAGAAATGAAAGCAGCTTTTAAAGAAAAAAATCCACCTTTTTAATTGTAAAGGGACACTTTATAGTCCATTTAACAAGTTGTACTGCTGTCAGCGCTAGCGGGTAGCTTTTATTAGCATAAACATCAGGGAGTGCCATTCCAATACGTAACTGTGCGTTCTTATTGGATTCTCTTAAAAATATGAAATGAATTAGGTCACACGTAAAGAGGTCTTGATGTTTCTACGAAACTATTTTAGTAATTGTTAAAAAGTAAAAATCACGTTCATTTTTTGCAGAAACAATTACAAAAATTTGAGCAAAATAGAATAATTTAAATATTTTAGTGAAATCTCTGATTCATTTGGACTATAAATACCAGTTTCCTTGCGTTTGAATCATTCTTTTTTTAATTCTAAGAAGTTTAAATCTTCCTTTCCTTCGACGCATTCCCAATTCGGACAAAATCAAAATCTATTTTAAGATTCCGTGTAAATAATTTCCTTCTTGTAACATATAAAATATCAATATACAGGTCATTATTTTAATATTTGAAAACCCAAAACTCTATAAAGTCTAAAAATCTCTTTGGGTATAAAAGACCAATATTCTATAGATTAAATCCTTCTTTTATTGAGAATGATATGAAATTTAAATTTCATTTTCTTCGATCCAATCACATTTTGGACCAAATCGACAGTTTTTAAGCCTCTGCGTAAATAATTTTCGACTTGTATAGTATACAAAATATCAATACGAGGGTCATATTTTCAATAATTTGAAAACCCAAACTTAATGACTCTTGATGACCTTCAAGGTTGTAAATAAAAGCCATTTGCTAATAACACAGCCGCAGATTCGATTTTATTCAGTACTTGGAGTGACATTTTGTAGGTGCAGAAATGCGCAAGCAGATGCTGCTGGCAGATAATCAACAACGAAAGGGGAATAAAATTCCCATTAAGAGCGGTTGACGTCCTCTCTACTCGGTGATGAATGTCTTGCCTGACTATTT
The DNA here is from genome assembly GCA_030067965.1 of Latrodectus elegans. Lineage (NCBI taxonomy): Eukaryota > Metazoa > Arthropoda > Arachnida > Araneae > Theridiidae > Latrodectus > Latrodectus elegans. The sequence continues at coordinate 50,483,205 of CM057817.1, forward strand.
GAAATCAGGTGCCAAAGATAAAAATGAGACGAAAAGAGAGATCTTGTCCCATTATACTCCAATATATGTATATTTCATTATAACTAATGGAACAAAAAAGCACTGGATAACTTGTAGCAGAAGGATTTTATTCTTGTACCAAATTAACAGAGTTGTATACTAATAACAGAAATTATTTCAAATTAACCGCCCTAATTCTTCCATTTACAGAAGAGAAAAGAATTCTGAAATTGGAGGAACTTTCATTGAGGCAAATGTCATGACTTTCACCAAAATGTGTTGCTAGGCGCGTTCCATGCATTTCTCTAAGTCCGTTGAGTAGCAATAAAGCGAGATGTTAATGTACAAGTTATAATGCATTTTCTGATTAAGAAATTACTTTTTCTTAGAAGTGTTTAAAAGCTAGCCTATTTAATTTTTATCGATGATGTCTTTTCATTTTAGAATTTTGCATTAAAATTGCCATGTTGTGTTGCAATTATAGTATGTCAATGTTGTTTAGCAGTCTAAATGCACAAAAAATTAAAATTGCATTATATTTTCAACTCGTAATGCTTTTTATGCCCAAAGGAGCGTTAAAAAAATTAGCCATTTAATTTCTTGATGATGTCATTGATTTAGATTTAATATTAAAACTGTTAAAGTGTGTCAATGTTGTTTTGTTATGTCAAAATAAAAATTACAATCGCACTATATTTTTATTATGTCATTGTCTAAAGAAGTAATAGTAGTAAAATATGCAAACGATTGTTTTTTTTTAATTCTTTCAAATATTAAAAAGAAGAGATATGTTAATCTTAGGTATCACATTAAAATTAGAAATCAATTATAAAAATAGATTTAAATGTTTGATATAATCTTTAAATTTGTGCCCAAATATTTATTTATATCATGTGTATATGTAGGTGTCAATATTTGCAACGGGGAAGGAAATAATGGCGAGAAATAATTTAATATTGATGGAAAATATCATTTTTAAAAATAATTTTCTTTAATCAAGTTAAAATAATTAATCAAAATTAAAGTAAATAATTAATTAATCAAAATTAAAATAAGTAATAGTCAATTGTTAGTTTTGAACATAAAATAGCAAAATTTGCTTAATATGGCATCAATTTAATTGTAGGCAACCAATTTTTTAAAAAAAAAATACTTTTTTTAAAAAAATAGTAGGTTTACACATCATTTATAGTCTTTTGACCGCTAGTCATGCAAAATATTTACAGCTTACATTAGAATATATTGCTAATTTTATAAAATATAATTCGCAAACATTAAAATTCAAATCACAACTACAAAAACAATTTAAGAACTAAAATTAAAATTTGTCAGAGATATGAAGACGAAAAGAATTCAAAATTTTTGGTACATTTTGCTAATCGGAATATTTTAACGCTTAGTCCTTTCCAAATTTTTCATATTTATTTAAAAATAGGAAAGCAAATTCTCATTTTTTTCTCTCTCAAAACATTTATTCCAACTTACAAGCAGCCTGGCAGCTAAAAAACTTGGTCTTCAGTTCAACTGTTTATGGGTTCACTCACTTCTCTGATGTAAACTTTTGAAGTAGTTCTGAATCCACATAAAATGTGAGTCTTGGTTTAGAATTAGTCACAGAGTATCTGAAAATGCCAGGCGAGTGGATAAACATACCTTATCATAAGTAGCAATTATAATATGAAAAATAGTATATATCTATATATATATATATATATATATATATATATAGTCACAGTCACTTTTATGAATAACTGGAGATGGGTGGGATTTCCTTCCTCGTGACACGTGAATAATGCGAACACGTGAACCTACGGAAAAACCTGAGATAATATGCAGAGAATGTTACAATAGCTTTTGTCTGTCAGGCTGCCCAATACACAGAATCAATATTCCATCTGAAATCATTTTTTTGTAAAAAAAATTATATAGGTTCACTAATTTTATTATTTGCTTAAACTCACTAAAAAACTTCTACTGTGCAATATGATGTATATTATTTTCATCCAATTCTTTATTCATTCTCAAATGTTAAAAAAACCAAAATCAATCTTTATAAACCTAAAAAAAGGTAATTTTCTTATTTGCCACTAAAAATATTTTAATATTTTGTAATATAGGACTCAGACTAGATGAATATTTTAGAAGATACTGAATAAATGTGAGAGGCAAAATGAACGTTAAAAGCAATGATCACTCCCCCCCTTCCTAACATACCTTCCAAACGTAGAACTCAAAAGCTTTACTACCTCTGAATTAAAAAAGAAAAATTAATTTCAGTACATTATGTGTTACACTTATTCCTTCTTTAACCTAGCAGCACAGCTCTATCGATAGATAATGTATATAAAGACTCTAAAAAACCTTCAACTAAGTAACAGTTTAAATTATCTATGACTAAGAGATGAAAAAAGGCTTAATTACGTTAATTTCTACATTTCCAAAACATCTATTAGTTAATTTAATATTATTAATAATTTAAAATTATTTAAATTAATCAATTTATTTACAAAATGAATTGATTGGACGTGAAAAAATGAAATTTGACACTGGGAATTAGCAATTTTTAATGTGGTTTATAAATTGCAAGTTTTTTAATTGCTTAGAAAAATTAAGAAATTGGAGAAATATAAAGAATATTACACATAGGGAATATACAAAGCTATGTAATATGGAAAGTTTCAGATGGCTCAATAAAAACTCTGACACACACGACCTCATTAAAACTCTATAAATTAGACATCTACCTAAAACACTCGTAGAATGCAAAAAATAAAATATCTCTATAACAAAATCCCTGAGTAATATAACAAAATGTGTAGTATATTTTTATAACGAAATTCCTTGCCTAACATAAGAAATTAAAACCTTAATCACAGTGAAGTTTTTTCAATATAACAAAACAACACACTATCTCCTTTATAATGATTCTTTAATTGTTCTTTATTTTAAATTCTTATTTTCAAAGGCATTTCATTTCTTTGAATTAGAATTTTTAAATATCATTTCTGAACTAGGCGCCTATTCTAGAAATAACACAATAACATATATATAAGGGATCTTGAAAATAAGAAGGTTTCTCTAAACAAGGCAAAACTTCTAAAGTTGTTGGGAAGGTAGGGAAAGTCAGCGGTTACAACAAGAAAAAACAAGTTGAATTGATAGGCTTCAAAACAATTTAATGCAATTAGTTGTCTAAAAATAGAAGTAAACACTATTTTCTTTTTGCTTTTACTTTTAATTTAAGGAGATTTTTCAAAAAGAAATTTAATACGAAATGTAAAGCAATAAAAAGTAAAGATTTTCCACTTGAAATTAATATAAGCGCTTAGTAGCTAATTATGCAGAGTTACACAAAATTATAAAACCATTATGACTTTCGTAATTCTTATTTTAAATAACAGAATTTCTTTATTTCTGATATAAATAAAAATGATATAAACTTTGAATAAATTATTTTAAAATATATTAAATCTTTTATATATATATTAATAATTTCAAAATGTTTCCACTCAAATATTTATTACAAAATAATTATTCTACATAGAATATTTTTGTGTCATTTTTTAAATTAATTCAATGAAAAATCATGTGTGTAAAGTTATCAGATTTGTTGGCAAAGTTTAGGTAATTTATCCCATTTATTTATGATAGCTACTTTCAATTCGTACTCAGAAATTCGTCTTAAAAATTACCTGCATACAACTGACGAACCAAATGACCAGAGTTGTTAGGAAATTTAAGTCTGGACTGATCAGCTAAAAGTCTTTATTTTTCTTTTCTGAAATAAATTTTTAGTTGATTTGCACATATGGCTTGTAGCACACTATCTTGTAGAAATTTTTGATATGATCCTTCTAAAAGCAAATTAAAAGGAATAAAATGTTTGTAAAGCTATAGTTAGTAACAACTGTGTCTATTTTTCCAAAAACTCGCCGCAGTTCTCACTCCAAATAATGTGCAAAATTCTCCATACGTTTACAAAACTACTATTACTTCTAATCTGCTGTCTAATGAAGAAATCTCGAGTTTCTATTCGTAAATCACACCCATAATAAAATGAATGCTTAATTTACCAAATCAATTAACGCCTAAAACAAGAAATTGAGATAAAGGATAAAATAAAGGATGTTTTTTTAAGATTAATGTTTTTTATATTATTTACATATGGTTTATGTGGTGCTAATTTTTACTATAAGTGAAATTTTTTCTAAATTTATAGTGCTATGCATTTTATACAACTTTGGAATTAAAACTTAATAGAATTCCTAAAATGGAGTTAATCGATTTGGCGAGTGATTTTTTTCTTGCGAGTGTAATATTTTTCTAAATATCACTCCAGATGACAGGACCTACTTTGCTAATTTTATCCAATTATCTTTAAAAAGTTTTAAAAGTTATGGTTTTCTTTTAATTTCCGAAGAGAATAACATTTGAATTTGCCCTTAAGTGAGGCGAGTTGAATTACGTGAAATAGTTTTAATCATTTGTATTTTTTTTACAAGTAAATGAGCTCTGATTTAGGTACTGTTATGAAATTTTGTCGATTACCCCTTCAGCTAATAAAAAATATTTACTTTCTCTCCAATTTCTTATATTTTCAATAAAAAAATCTTTTACTTTAAGCATTATAAATAGCAGTTTTAAAAAGATTAAAGATCTTAGTTACTCCTCTTGCTAAATTCGCCAGAACCTTTATAAACCAAATTTATTGTGAGCTTCTAGCTCACATAAATCTTTTTCATGAGACATCGAGAATTATTTTATAAGGCAAACAAATTACACATTCGAATTTCTTATAAATAAAAATAAGTGGTCTTAAATGTATGTAATTCTGAGATTTCAAAATATTACTTGGAGAAACTTACTAATTTTTTTTTCATTTAATCATTTATGTAAAAAATATAACTATCAATTGCTTTAATCTTTCTAAATTATTTTTTTTGTAGCGTAATTTTTTATTCAAAATTTTGAACACTACATTTCTAAACTGGAAAAGTGTCATCACTGAAGCCAATTCAGTTAAACTACAAACAGAAATAAAAAAATTTTATAACAAAATTAGTATTTATTACTTCCTTTTAAACCACGAATCATCTTTAACCAATTTTGAGTGTATTACACTAATTGTATAGTATTTTCTCAAATATTTTCATGAATCAATATAGTTATTGTATGAAAAACTTTAAATTATTCCAATTTTACCATAGGAAATAAGCAATTGTGTTATAAGGAGACAGTATTTTTACTTAAAGAGTAAATATAAAACAATTAAGTAAAAAGCAGAAAGTAATAAAAGATTACAGCAATATATTATTCAAAATTAAACCCAATCTGAGAAAGCTGAATATTATTTACTAAAATGAAACTTTAACAAAAGAACAAAATTTAAAATTATAAGATATTGTTTTCTATAAGAACTGGAAATTATTCAAAAAGTACTCACTTAATATAAATGAAGTTTATGACATTTAATCCTTTCTATTCAATTCATTTGGCGCATGAAAGCATTCTTTGAGCTCAAAGATGTTTTGTCTGCATCCATTACAGAAGGGTAGGGTCGTCTAGAAATAATACAAAACAACGGAAGAGCGCACAGCTGGGTTAAGAAAAACAATTTATTATTTCTAAACACTTTTTAATCTATTCGTATCTACACGCCTGGATATCAAAATTAATTTTATGTGAATTTTATTGATTTTTTACAACCATCCCAGAAAAATTAAAAAAAAGTAATCTTATAAAAGCTTGCTCTGACAATAAAAGCCAATATTAATTTTAATCAAAATTTAGCGTTTGAGTGAATAATACTTTTGGCGCTTTTTCTTTTGCATTTATATATGGATGTTTTGAAGAAGGAAAAAGTAATAATCACATTTTAAAACTTATTAACTAATATTTTTGTGTTAAAACATAATAAACTAAAATATTAAATTAAAAATGTAATAAACTAAAGTTCTGAAACTATTGACATGACTGATTGTACATTTTTCCAGGCGTGCTGCAGGTGGATATTGACAACTATTCCATTCTAAGTGACTACTGAAAATTTGAGACACTTCTAAAAAAAATGGAAAAAATACAATTTTTAGAAAAGAAAAGTTGTAAATATATGAAAATAGAGCACCACATATTAGAAATATATGAAATGAGTTTGGAATTTAATTATATTATTTAAAACTTACATATTATTCTTCTATTAATCTCTTTATTGATCTTCATTTTGTTGAATCATCAGATAAAATGGACAGAATGCGCTTGCCAAACACACACAATATTGATTACAGTAGCCTCTTCTTAATTCTGCCATCTTCATTATTGAAATTTTGTTTACTACGGAAGAAATTAATGTAATTCATAGTTAGACCATTATGTAAATTTTCAAAAAAAAAAAAAAAAAAAAAAAAAAAAAAAAAAAAAGGGTTTTTCTTTTTTAAGTGAAAAAAGTTTTTCCTTTTTACATTTTTATGTGTTTATTTCCTGTCTTTCATATATCCCAACTACCTGTTTTTAGCAATGCTGATTTTAAGGCTTGGAACATGGACCAATTACCCCCAGGCAATCTCCGGCAGAATCAAAATCGAAAGTTAGAGGAATATTTGGAACAACAATAGCTGCAATTTATGCAAAAAAAAATGGTTTTTAAAAAGATTTTTAAAGTGTTGCAATTAAACGAAGAAGATAACATCCGTGAGTTTTTATTCTGTAAGGATATATTTTGCATAATTTTTGTGTTTACAGCCAATATTCATAAACATCGTAAAAATTCATTAAATTTTCAAAAACCTATAAAATTTTTATGATAAACAGCACAACGGAATTTTTTTACTATATGAAGAAAACTCCTTTTCTACTAATTATTTTATTTTGTATACTATTTATCCAATCAAAAAAAGCTTTTATTAATAAAAGTCGGTGTCAGTGTTTTTTCAAAATAGAAGTCAGTGTTTTTTTTAAATAGAACGAAGAAAATATTATACACATTTGTATAAAACTTGTTGATACCAAAAATTTAAATGTGTAGTATACATTATTTTAAGCCAACCGTTTTGTCCAATGTGAAACATTTTAAACAATTTTTTAAAGAAGTAGAGTTGCCCAAAATATATCGTGTTTATTGTCAGAAAATGAAAAGATTTTTAACAAAAAAAAGGAGTATGTTTTTTAAAGTAATTAAAACTCATATCAAGTGTAAATGCATTTCTAAATATAAGTCTGTGATTCAAACAATTTTTTATACCAATTTTTGTATAGACTTTCTTTATACTTCATTCCTTAAGGATATTTGTGAACAAAAATTATGAAGCCTCAATATATTAAAACTCTTTCTTGGTTTCATATTTTTGATTTGCTATAATTTTTTATGTTTATATAATTTTTTGACATTTTTCAGTTTCCTTTTTTGAATAATGATTTCATGGTTAAATTTTAATAAAATTACTCACGTAATTAAAAAATATAACAAGTAAGTGCAGATTAAATACATTCGTTTTATTTAGAATTAAAAAAATTCTTTAGTCTAGGTTTTAAATATTGATTCTCAATAATTATTTTAGAATTCCGAGTTATATGTTTGAATTTAATTTTAGTGTGAAGCTTATTTCATTATTCATAGCAAACAAGACTTCTTTAGCATATAAATAACTCAATTTTGCTACAAATCTTTTACTTCAACTTTCAGCTTATGAATAATCCAATCAAATAAAAACTTCATTTCAGAATAAAATCAAATGGTTCACCAAATATCCAGATAAAAATAATTACCATGTAAAGAAATATTTTTAATTCTAATTACAAATAATATTAGACCTTAATATACGGCAGATGACATTTTTGTTGAATCTTTATTTCATGTCATGTCAGTATAGACGCGCATAATTTTTTAATTTGATAATCAATTTAAATATTTCGCAATTAGTCACATATCGTTTTCCAATTCAGTTTACGTACATTCCCTATTTTTAAGGAAACTTTTTAATTACTGTAACTTGATCAGTTTAGAAGAATAAAATTTTAACTGAATTTATTGTAACAACACTATTTTACCACAAATTGTGAGTTGAGAATAAAATAATTTTAAATAAATGTGAGCAGGTGTGGTTTAATTAATTTTATATTTAATAAGTAATAATCACTTAATATTTTATTAAATAGCATTAGATATGGACTTGAGGAAAATATGCAATTCATAATAATTATAATAATGAACTTTTTAATTTAAAATTATTTTCAAGCGAAAATATTCCGTATTGAATCATTTTTCTAATTGGAAGCACAAATCCACATTGTAAGTAAGCACTTTTATATAGACAATTATATATAAGCATTCAAAATCATTAATTTATTTTATATTATAATTTTTAAAGTTAAGGAAAATATATTGTTATAATTAAAAATAAAATCATACTCATTGACAAATGTTTGTGTGCATTTAACTTGAGAGGCTGCAAGAATGGAGAAATTTATCATTTATTTTCAACTATTTTCACCCTTAGACTTTCTTTTTTTGTCCCGAAAAAGCAGATGTTTCATGGGAAAAAAATTATTTCAGCTCTTTCTGCAGCAATTTTTTTTTTCACTATTCGTCAGAAAATAGTTATTGTTTGCAACAGGCACGTTTTGTCCAATGCAAAGTTAACTTTTATGGTATTAGAGCACAATGTGTAACAGGAAAATGACCATATCCCCATTATTTACATATAAATGAACAAAAATTCAAATACTTATAAGGCAAGTAAGTATTTGATCATTAATTAATAAATAGTTAAAATAGTATTGCGTTTAAATCAAATTACGCGGGGTTATTGTTCATACATTGCCATTCATTTGCTATAGTTTTAAAGTTTAAAATTTATTTTGCTCGAAAGTCCTTTTAGTACATTCTTATCAGTAATTATGAGATAAAAAACATAAACAAACATATAAATCCATTTTTTTAAATTTTATTTAATCACATGTTTTTACTTGTCCCAATTCGTAATTATAAAAAAGAAATATAAAATCACTTGCTAAATTAATTTTTCAAATGCATTGTAAAATCTTGATGGATGTACATCACCTTCGTTGAAGAAAAAAGGAAGGGTGGATTGATTTTAATTCTTTCGCAATAGCCATTTATACTAATAAACGACACATTTTTGAAAAAAAAAATGTTTTTAATCGCTGCATTATTATTTTCTTCCATTTGATTTTAAATAATACATTAATTTATTTAACTTTTAATGTTTTTAAATGTTGTATTCATATAACACTTCAAATTCTTTTATCTAAATTTTATGCGAACATAGCGTTTACCCAAACATAAATTTTGGATTTAATAATAGGGAAAATGTTGAGAAGCGCATCTTATTTAATTATATTTTTCTCTTACTGATTCATCTAAGATAAAAAAGAAATCGGATTATAATCTCAAAATCTGACACTGAAGAAATTAAAATTCAACTCAAAATCTGAATTAAAGAAATATAAATTGAAGAACTGTAATTATATATACTATCTATACACTTAATAATTATGGTGTTGAGTGAAAACTTGCTATACTGTTTTTAGGGTTCGTACTTATTTCTTTGAGCATTTTATTTGCTTCGAAAAAGCTTCAAGCAGTTTATTTTTATTGATTTGAATTTTTCGGAATTCGGGAATTCAAATAAAATTGCTTTGAATTCATTTGCTTCAGTACATGAACAATGCTCTATTCACCATGAAAGATTTGCATGGTGAAATATCCTTCATAAACTATTAATATCGTATACCTAAATTTACATCGAATACTATATTAGATTATGATGCACTTCTAGCTATACAATTAGCTTCAAAAGCTTTAGTTTCAAATTTCACAGTGTTCTTTTGTCCTTCAACAGGATTTTCTTCTATTCCTAAGCAGTCCTCACTCTTAAAATCTGAACTTTTAAGCGCTATTTCCAACAAGAACTGCATTGAAGTTACCAGAACCGAAAAACTGATTATCACTACAGTTGATTATAAAACTGCAATAGAAGTGTGTAGAATTGAAACAGTTTTGAATGTGCACCTGTTACTCTTGAAATACAAATCGAGCGGTAGACTACGAAATTCTCTACCCTGTTCATATCAGTGAACAAATCACTAAAAAAACTAGTGTTATAAATTTAAAATAATGATCTTATTATGTCTCAAATCAGTCGCTTCAACAAAAAGTGTTCATCTGAACTTTCAGAAACTATTTTAGTTAGAGTGTACGGAAATAAATACCATCTAAAAGTGTTGTTATCTATAGTAAATTTAATGATTTTCGTAGATATATAAAGTTTGTCAATGCGGTGTTTGTGTTAAATTTACATATGCAACTAAGAAATGTAAGATACAATCAGCTTTAAGCTGACTTTGTGTCTCGCATCACAATAGTGATCATTGTCCCGCTAATATTCCATATTATACTAATTGCAAAGGATCTCACGCCTCAGATGATCCTGCATCATGAAGAAAAAAACTTTGTTTTTAAAATTTAAAGCTATAAACTATCTACCTTTATTTAAAGCAAGATTTAAAAGTTGTAAAACCAATATTGTGATACTGTTGTCTAATCAAATTAACCATCAGAAATTACCCACATGAAAATAAATGATATAGTCACCTTAATCCTTAAGAAATTCTACTATTATCATGAATTTTGAATAAACTGTTACAAACATTTTTTAAAATACTGAAAGTCACTCATCTTCCCCAGCTAAAAGAGAACCCGAAAAAGTACTAAAGGCAAGCGGCAACACCAAGTACAAGTGATATTCCCAATTCAATCCAATCTTATCTGTAAACTCTGTGTTTAAATTTGGTGATCCTTCAGGAGTTCAATTGAAAATAATTGAAAATGCAAAACTTAAAAGGAACGCAATAAGCTTTCTTAACAATGGGTAAGCTTCTGCTATTTTGGGAGCATCAGCCTTTAAATGATTATTTTCTCATATTCTTTGTATGTTCTTCTCACGGTAATTATTAATTTTCTCTTATTCTCATTAATTTCATAGAATGATTGTAACTTTCCCAATAAGCGCCTATACATGAAACTTCAATATTTTAATTCTACAGATGTTATGACAGTGCAAGAACCTAGGTTAAAAATACTTGTCAAGATATTCTTATTCAACAAGATTATCTTTCGCCAGGACAAAAGATGGTGGTCTTCTCTTAGCTGTTAGTAAATTCATTCCAATTTTGTATGCCTCCAATTCTGCTTCTTGGGAATATCTGCGACTATTAATCTTAATGACAAAAAACGAAACTTTAGAACTTTTACCTTCTTTGTACAGTCCTCTCCTACAGCTTATGATAGGCTGACTTTTCTGCTGTACTTCAAGATGTGTGTTTCTATGTTCCCACTGTTTGATTAAAAAACTTCAACTGACTTTTCTTAGACATAATCAAGTTGATTATAAATCATCAGTTATCTTCTTCAATGCAAGCTACAAGTATCTAAATATAGAGCTCCAAAACTGTCCGCCATAACCTACCTTCATAACTTAATTCAAGAAATTACTTTAATACTCATTTTATTGCTTAATTTTTTAAAAATTTATCTAATTTAATTTATATTGAATAAAGATTTTGTAAATAATACATAAATTTAAAAAATCCCCTTTTAAAAATAATAACCGAGACACCCAGCTTTTTCCCTTAACAAAATGAAAACTATTCCATTCATTATTAATGCTAAATGAATATACACTAGGAATAATTAATCTTTTAAGAAAACAATACTTTCAGAGTTTTATTTGCGCATTAAAACAAAATAGATAAAACAATATATTAAAACAATATATTAGATAAAGTGTGACAATGAAACCGCGACACGCGACCTACTCACCCACCGTACTTTACCATCGTTTAACAAATACGAATAGAAAACCGCATCGAAATAAAAAATAATAAACGAAAAAAAAAAAATGGAAAAGTTTCAGGCCGGCGTCGTCACTAATAACAAGAAGAGCCCGCTCCCCCCCCTCCTGTCACTGATTGGAAGGTGACGGGGAACACAGAGATGAGAAGGAGGGGCCTAGATGATCGCCTCACGTGCAACGAAAGCGATATAAGCAACAGGAGTCAGAAGAAGAAACTATTCGTATCGTTTGTTGTACATCGAGTGTTTAGAAAATCGTCAGTGCATTTCTGCCATGCGGGCATGCTTTTGATACGTTTCTCGCGTGCGTCTTCTTCCATTTAGAACGAATCAGCCTGACAAATTTTTATTGTTTTTAATTTGAAAAAATTAAATTTTAATTTTCTTATATACAAAATTTGGAATCGGTCATTTAAAAATACATTTTATCATTTTCACATTATAAGAACTTAAAAAAAATTAAGATAATTTATTAATGGAATATTTTATCAAGTAATTGTGGATTACTGTCGCCGGAATGATGGTGACTCCTTCTGCTTCGATGTCCCTGTCCAGCGAATTCTCTGGGTATACCTTCTCTCCTACCATGTCCTTGCCGTGGGTTCCCCACAGCGTCCACCCTTCACAGTCACCGTTTAAACTGTTCACTCCCCAACTGAGCCCTTACATGACACCTAGACATGCAAGTTTACCCACTTTACCTTCCCCAGAACTGGTCAACGGCACTGGTCACCATCCGATGATGAGGCGCAAGAGCAACTCTCGAAAGGGATCGAAGCCCTCCTACAAACATGTGCCCCACAGGGACAAGCCTCCTCACCTGGTGGCCAGAAGAAACGCGCGAGAGCGGCGGAGGGTGCAGGCGGTCAACAGTGCCTTCGCCAGGCTTCGGAAGTGTGTACCGATCGAGAATCGAAACAAGAGACTTTCGAAAGTGAAAACCCTCCACCGGGCCATCGAGTATATCAAGGGCCTGCAGTCGATGTTGTCTGACAACTCCGAAGGCCTGCCTACCGAAAGTGTCCACTTCAGCCGCCATCGGTACGAGAGCGTGACATCGCCGGACGAGGAGGATTTCGAAGACGAAACCAAAGAAGAAAGGGAAGAGTCTGAATTCGCCGAGTTGGAAGAGTACTTAGAGTCTGATATCGATGTTGTAAATAAGGAAAACAAAGACCAGGGCTGGGCTCCTTTTAGTGCGGTAAGTTATTCATTTATTTCGGAGTAACTGATTAGAGTGCAATATTTTGTAATTTCCAAAATTTGATTTTTATGTATCAAATTATTTTTACAAATGCATGTAATTTGGAAACGAACGTCGTTCGCATTTTGCTATTCTGGTTCAGAGATGTCTTAATTCTTCAGTTATTCAGGATCCGGACGAGTAGAGTCCAAAATTAATTTGAGCTCATGAAAATGAATCAGTTAACTGCATAAAACTGACTTCGCACTGAAAAATGTTACAAATATCTTTTATATATTTTAAATATTTTTTTCTATTGATATATTTTCAGAATTTTATATAAAATGCTTCCCTAGAGTATGAAAATATTAATTTAGTTAACCCACACACAAATGTTTGAGGAAATTATTTTAAATTTCGAATTATATTTTTAAAATCATATTTTTAAATACTTCATACCAGTGGTATCTATATACAAGTCTAAAATTATTTCTAAAATTTATTATTTTTATTTACATTATATTTTTATATGATGGTGTATTAGGCTTAGAAGACGTATCCATTTTTCCGATCCTTGAAAGGCATTTCTGTGATATTAATTGATTGTAGAATTGTATATATCATTTGTTATAAATAATGAAGAAAATAAACATTTCTTTTGTTTAAAAATTTTTTTGTAAAAATATTCATATTTTATATATATTTATAATTTAAATTCTAACTTGATTCAAACTCGTTTCGTTCTTTTATATATGCAATTTTACATAATTTATTTATCAAATTTAGGCAGTTCCAGTTATTATGAATCAATTTTTTAGTTTAATTATCTTGATATTTACTGAAAATTGCAACTTTTTTTTTCATTTTTTTTTTTGTTTCTGATTACATTTTAGTTTTGTTTTTGCATGTTAGTTCCATTAACTCAAAATATTCTTGATAAATGGTTATTTAGATTTTTTATTTACTAATTTAATAAAAACTACTAACTCTGTTTCCTTTTAACTAATAAATATTAATAACTATAGCTGTGACTATGTTTTTTTATTATATAAAATTTACGGTCAGAATTTTGCAAACTTTTATTTCTAATATTGTTTTTCTAATCAAAAAGAAATATTTCAGTAATGTGCATTATTTGTGATTTATGCTGTGATTAAATTATACTTGGAACTTATTTATAATTAAGTTAATTTATAAATTATTTTTTATTCATCATTATCAATTTTGTTTCCTTTTAATTTATTAGAAGCTGTTGTTTGGAATTAATTGTCCTCATATAAAATGTTAATCTAATTTATTGATGAACATTTTAATATACGTTTAAATAAAATGTAAACATATTGTGATTACATTTGATTAAATTAATACTTATAATTTTATTTTCACATACTGTTATGTCATTACTTTAATTATTTATTCATGATATGAATTCATCAATATCAAATTTCATGTTATGAATTAAATTTTCTTAAATCATTTGTTACTTTACATGACGTTCAACTTTCTTAGCAGTTTTTTGGTAATTTTTTATAATTAATAGAACATTTTTGGGACTTAATTATAAAATAATTTATTTTTTATAATTTTTCCAAATAATTTTTATTCATTTTAAAAAAAAACTTCAATAATAAAATAAGTGATATTTGTATTAAAATAATGCCTTCAAATAACAAATGACATAAAAGAAGTTCAAATGTAAACAGTCGTCAAATTAAAAATTGCTAGATTAGTTTTAGAAAATGAGTACAAAATTACAAAATCTATCTTCCCAAAATAAAAAGGAAACTTTAGTTTTCACCTATTAAAATTATTTAGAACGATATTAAAAACTGGGTTTCTTTAATATCTAAATATTTAATATTGAGAGGTAATCCACACACATCTTATAGATGTGTGTTTCTCTCTCTTCTATCTCTCATTTGGATAGTCACATCGATGAAGGTTTGGATAGTCACATCGATAGGTTTTGAATGTTATCGGAATGATCTTGTTTATTTTCTAATATAATTTAGATACAACATTTATACTTACTTTGATTGAATTTTTAAATATATTCTTAAAATTTAAAAAATATGCAATCATAAAATAAATGAAACTAAATTTGAATAAGATATTTTTCAAAAGATAATTTACCTAATACCTGTAATACATTGCCTTCTAAAAGTTAAAGAACAACCGTTCTTTGCGCTTAATTTGCAAATTAATCAATGTAGAAACACCAAATTTGAATGACATGTGCACTAAACAGGTATATATTGATTGCAACATAGGAGTTAACTAAAAAGAGTGTATAAATGATTGAAAAAAAAAAGATATTTCATTGGAAAAGTCCATTCTTGGTAAAAAGAATAAGCACATTTTTATATCGTAAACTTGCATAGAAATACAATAAAAAAGAGTTTTATTAAGGGATATGTCAAATCCTAGCTAGAATACATTGGTGGCATTGACTTTCCACTCTGCCATTTGTCGTTTACCGAAATGGGAATCGAAAAACAGACACGGAGTAGGCTGCTTTTTAGCTGTCCCACAGACATTGGAGGAGGACTTAAATCAGCAACCTCTTTACCAACATAGTCCTACAGATGCTGTATGGGATTCAGATCTGGAGATCAAGATGGCCATTACTACTAAAAAACGCGCGACCTCATCAAATTGTAGTAGTTGAAGAATATCGCTTCAAACGAAGTAAGATATTCTTCAACTACTACAATTCGATGAGGTCGCGCGTTATCATCTATGAGAACTAAATTATTTTCAAGTGAACTGAATATGTGCGAACATATGGATCAAGGGTCTTATCGCGATATCTCATACCAGTCACAGTTCCTTTTTAAAACACATGCATGTCAGTGTGACCCCTGAGTGAGATCCTTACATAAAGCATTATTCCACCACCTCAATCGTATCTTTTCACAGTGTTGCATTGGTGGTATCTGATGTTTTGTTCCCTCAAATCAGCACACGTTCTAATGAAACGCTCTTCTCTCGGAATATCTTTGCACCGTACTCTTAACCCTGATGGTACAGGTCAGCAACTAGTTGCGGCACAGAAATGCTACTTTCTCCTTCGGGCCGAAGCAATAATTGCATATGTTGTAGCTCGTGCTCTGCCTGGAACCCGTTTTCTGGACACAGAAGCTTTGGATCGATATTGATTCCAGAGACGGGGGGGGGGACACACTTCGAGACGCATTAAGGCGATAAGCAGCATCACCATTTCCATTCATCCAACCGTCCGCCACCTTAACGAATCGGGCAAACGGCTTTCTCTCAGACCTTACTGATATTGTCAGCGAAACTGCTAACAAAAGCAGAAAATCAACAAAAGTTACCGGCATAGTTACGAAAGCCTGCTGTTTGCGTATTTTTCTCTCACTCGTATATACTTGTTCTTTTCTGTCAAAAAAGTAGTAGTTAACGTTGTTTCATAAATTTATGTATAAGTTCCTTTTTATCATTTATATAAACTAATAATTTTATGTTAGTGTCGTTTTTTTATGTAGTTCTTAAACTTTTAGAGGCCATTGTGGTTATTATTACTAGACCACGAAATCATTTCTCGTTTCATAAATATTTTTCGTTTTATAAAAAATGTCATTTAGATTTCAGTATCGTAAATTATTTTCTTGAATAAATAATATCATAAATTATATATCACTCTCTGTTGCATAACTATATAATAATTAAAAAAATAAATTACTTAATTTTTATTTAATAAATTAAGCTGGATTCAAATATTAAAATTTAAACCATATTAAATTTTCTTTGCATTTATAGTTTTTTATTTATTCTTTGGTTATTTCATTTATTTTATATTCTTTTGTGCACATTTTTATTTTGGGTTTATTTTTTTAACAGAAACCTGATTAAATGTTTATTCATTTGATTAAAAATTTTTTATTTTCGCTCTATTTTTGATTAAAATTGCTCTTTTCTATTGTTTGACAGCTGTACTTTTGTTCCTTATGCCCTTTTCGTAAAATATTAATCATTATACTAAAATCTTAGTTCTCTTAATTTCCTTTCAATTTGTCTTCAAATTATAGCGGTAAGAGTACAACAATATAATTTAAAATAAATAATTAATTTGTTTTTGATGAATTTAACTGTCTTAAGTTTCTTTTCGTCACGAAATGCTTATTTTTATGTGTAAATAATTTATGTTATATATTACATATGCATTTTAAGTTAAGCTAGTAAAATCATATAAAGTTCTAACGTTTCAGTGATTCTCTGTTACTTTGATTTTATTATTTTTATACAATTTCCATATTTATTTTAAAATGCTTATATTCCTAAGAGAAAAATTAATTTAAAGCATTAAATTAAGTGCTTATTTCAATTTCTTAGCTAATTTCAAAAACCTTTTGATATTGGAAGAAAATTTATGAGTTTTTTTTATTCTATTCCATTTCAAAAATAAGCACCATTTATTTTGATCTCTATTGTTTGCTCTCTATAAGATCTTCCGATAAAAGGAGGACAGTTTTCAAAGGTCCTGCTTTCCTGCAAGCACATGTGCCGGGATTGGTGCTTAGAAGTTATCTAAATTTTCTCTCTTTCGACATAGAAGTACTGCTTACTATTTATGAAAAGTCTTCCCAAGATTCATAACAGGGTGGTTGCTTAAAACAACCTAACAGCCGTTGTCAGCTGTCCGTTATATGGCTTCATACGACGCATTCTTAAATTGTCAGTTTATAAAAGCTTGGAACTAAATCTTTAAAATACTTTGCTATAAATTGCAAAGACGTTTCACCAAATTTTTGAGATCATTGGACCAAAATGTTAATAAATAATCTTGTTGAATTCCTTAATGTGATTTAAACTGAATTAGAACTTGTGTAGTTATGAATTATGCCACCATTTTTTCAGTTATGGCCAAAAAAAAAATGAACTATATATATTTTATAAATTGCACTTTTTTTTACCCTCTATATAAGTTTATAAATTTTTCATTCACGCTGGTTCTAACTGCGTATTGTCGGCTCAGTCTTCTAAGAACATAAAATTAATAACTTGGCTCTACTGAAAAAATTTATTAAAAAGTTTTTCTTATAAATTATTTGTTTTTAGCGTATTAATCTATAATATTCTGTTTTATCAAAGATTGCTATGTGTGCATCTTGGATATTTACGCTTTTTATTTTATTATGCAGCAGTTTTTCACAGTTTTTTTTAATTGAAATTTAATACGAATTGACATTAATAATTTTACTTTTTTTAATGACACAAAAAACTTTTCCCTTAAGTGAACAACTTGTGTTCCTTCGGTCACAAGGGTAATTGATTTCACTTTAAACTATCTAGAGTACAACTATAACAGGAAAATTTTGGAACACTCCAGGTTTATTATGGGTTTCCAGAAAAGCACCAATGTCAAGCCTACATTTCCTAAAGGGACTCATTTACGTGGTCTGAAGCTACGTGAGTAAAAGAATCGACATTGTGCTTGATAATCCCAATCAAAGGTTAAATATTCAAAGGTTTGGCCCTCTTCAAAGCTTGGTCTTTCCTATCTTTCACTTGTTCTGAAATTCGGGATTGGAGAGTAGAATATCTTCAAAGTTATTAGGTGAGGCTTAATGATTTGGCACATACTTTAGAAAAACCCATACATGGTAACATAATCACACTTTATCAGATTTGAGCTGATGTGATGCATAAAAGTTAAAACAGTGCTCCTTTTTGAAACAGACAGTACTTTTTACTGTGTGACACTTTTATATTATTCGAATAAGTATTTTAATATTCTACTGGGAAGATTTTACAAAGTGTCACGAGAGTACCAAACCCGACAGTTGGTCAACCCTGTTGCTCTCGTGACTTCTGCCTTACTATTAAGCCACGAAATTGTCATAAAGTTTATTTTGGCTAAGTGTTCAAGATCATCACAATAAAGAAAGAAGCTCAAGTTAAATTGATTATTTTTATTTTTATTGTTTCATGTCAGAGTGAAAAAGCATTTCTGTCTGCGGTGCATTGTTTAGGAACCGACTTAACTTGACATCATGTCATCTGTTTTAAGTATTTAAATAAACCAAGTTCACGAATATATTTTATAAGCCAATATATATTCTATAATTCGCACTCTTTAAGTTAATCATCAAACATGTTTGCCATAGATGTTTTTATCATTTGCTCCCAAAGTTTCTTTTAAATTTTGATTAAACCATTGCGTAAAGCATTTAACTAGTGACTATTGGTTATATATATAAGAGCTAGTTTTATCTTAAGTAAATTATAATTCAAAAAATATTATATATATATATATATATATATATATATATATATATATATATATATATATATATATATATATATATATATTATTCCCTTTTATTTATATACTGGCAGTGCTTGTAAATACCATTTAATTTAATCGTATCTCTAATAGTGTATTTGGATTATATTCTGTTAAGACTTGAAATTTCAATCTGTTTTGTTAACCAATGGAAACCAGCAGTTATTTATTTTAAATTAATCTAGTTTTGGTTTAAAAAATTTTATTTAAATTAATTTTTTCTTTAGAAATTAGGTATTTTAATTCATATCAAATTTATGATAGATGAAGAAATAATCTATAAAAGTTTATTCGTGTTAACTAAAAAGTGATGTAATATTTTTGCAGTTGAAAAAATGTTGATTATAAATGCTTGCTCAAAAATATTTTCATGATTTTTAAGTTAGTGTTCATTTATTTTAATATTATGCTTTATTTTATATATATATATATATATATATATATATATATATATATATATATATATATATATATATATATATATATATATATATATATTCACTTTGGCAGAAATTATTAATCATATCACTTAAGTTGATCTCAATTATTTATCATATCAGGTAAACAAATGATTTTGAGTAAAAATAATGTATGAATCACATTATTTTGTAGAAGTTATTTCACACACACACACAGATAGAGAGAGAGAGAGAGAGTGCTTGTTATTTATATTTTATAGAAACGTATTCCTAAATGTGTCACTAATTTTTTTTTATTTAAGTAATCGTTATTAAATTATGTTACTAGCAATTTATTAAGAACTTAACTTAGAATTTTAATAAATATAGTTTTTGCAGCAATTTAGAGAAATTATGTAGGATCCAAAATAAATAAGAGAACATTATAAATACTACTCTTATAAAGGTAAAAAAAATATTACAGTTAGGATATTTTTGCGAGTTTTCTACGAATTTAATCACAGTTTTCACCAAAAATATGTGATAGTAAATTTCTATTAATAAACAATCTGGGAATTAGAATATAACCATTATCCAACAACCAAAAAATCTTATATAAGTGGCTTTAAGCTTTCTCTAAAAACCCTTCAGAAAAAATGAAGTAAAAAAAGGACGATTTAACAATTAATGACAAATAATCATATATTCCTTCAGTAAATAATAACCTAATAACTCCTATCAAATTTGATGAGCTATTAATTGTGGCCTAACACTTGAACCCCGATCCTTGGAACCAAGTGGAAAGTCGTATTACGATTTTTTTTTACAAAGGAATACGGTCTATACAACCGCATCCATCTGGCGGTTAGTTTGATATAATGCTTTGTAAATTGCCTACTACATTGAAGTTGTAAGTTTGCTTTATTCATCTATTTATATGTTTGCCTTCCTTAAAAGATTTTCAAAATTGATTATGCTTCAAATTCACGAGCTGCAAAAGACTTTCAAGTATCCAGCTGACAGACGTCAATGCAGAAATCAGAAGTGGCTCTTAGGCTCCCAATGGCCTTGGAAAGAGCTCTGTATATGAAAAGTCCCGGGTTTGATCCCAGCCACTGATGAACGATGGAAATGGATGTTGTGCTTCTGCATACGCGTCTGTCAGTTTATATACTTGGGAGTTTTCCGAGCTCCCAACATGTGATGATCGCCTGCAAAACGTCTTCCCTTTGCGCGGTTAAAATACCTTGTAACTGACTTAAAGTCTTCTACGGGGTGCCTGAAAACTCTTATCTCCTGGAGCTCCTCAATACTTAAGATAGAATTTGGTAATTCCGAAGAGGGTGATCGTACTATTTAGCCCAGTTGGATGGGTTCATGGAATTTATCTTGG
The DNA here is from genome assembly GCA_030067965.1 of Latrodectus elegans. Taxonomy (NCBI): domain Eukaryota; kingdom Metazoa; phylum Arthropoda; class Arachnida; order Araneae; family Theridiidae; genus Latrodectus; species Latrodectus elegans. The sequence goes on from CM057817.1 coordinate 50,504,355, forward strand.
TTGTCTCCCTACTATTGATGAAAGCTCAATCCGAAAACAAGAATATGTGATGGTGATACTTTACCACAACCTCTTCGGGCAGCAATAATTCATATGTATGACCCATATCTTATATTATGGTTAAAATCATTTCTTTTATAATTTTATACCGTTTAAACTCCACTTTTTTACTTGTAAATCTTTCCAGTCTTTATTTTTCAATTTCACTTTAACGCGCAATGTGAATCTACCAATTAAAAATTGTTTCTGAAGATTTTAAAAGCTTGCTTCTGATAGAGAAAAGTGCACTTAATATAGTATTGAAGTTACTAGAGTGGAAGTGAGAAATGATATAAAGTTTAAAAGAGAACAAAAATAAATTCATTATGTGATGAAAAAATCGTTTTAATATTAATTATAAATCATTAACATGATTACAAATAATCATAAACGTTACTAGTCGCGACTAAATAACAGAAATAATCTAAATAATATAAGAATATTAACTTTAGAGGATATACATATTAAAACTAAACACTGTGTTTTTCATTATTTTGGCCACGGAAAACTCGTACATTTTAAAATCCGGAAATTATTGATTTTCTAAAATTATTTCAAAAGTATATTAAGAACTCATATCCCGTAATATATTTATCCCTCCATTTATATGAAAATATTTCCTGCATAGTTCGAAAACTACGATGCCTGAAGTTAAATACTGAATTACGGCATAATTTAATTTTAAGAATGGCTCGCGCGCGCGTACGCAGTTGATAAGGAGCTACTGATATTAAATATTTTGCGGTAAAGCAAGTAAATAAAAGGTGCTAATGAAGCGCTACCAAAATTAAATGGCTTCACAATATGTATCAAGATAATCATTTAAAATAAGCCCAACTAATGGAAGATTTAAGTTTTTGTTAAGTTATAGCTTTGAGCGGATAACCTAATTGCCGAAAATCGTTGTAAGACATTTGAACATCTCAAACGTGTTCCTCCAGGAGTCTTACATCGATTTAGGGTGTCATTCATATGTCGCAAGGGGAAATCAAACAGGAAAATTCCACAGAACCTATCATGATATACGTACACGCAGAAAATGAAATCTATGGTTCAGCAATGGCTAGAATCAAAATCAAAATCATTCCCTCCGAAAAGTTGGTCTGGGGATGAATATTAAAATCTACTTTAGATTTGGTCAAATTATACTCGAGTGCAAAACGTGCTGGTAAACGTTTTATATTGCACGAGAAAGTTGTCGTGATCGAACAATGTTAATTAAGTGGCATTACATTTATGTAGAAAAGTATTTGTAATACAAAGATAAAAAAAATGAATGGTGGGTGAAAAGGATTTATTGCTCCTGACAAAAATGTTATTATGTATCTAATTAGGTATATCTTAATGATAAATGTAGACCAAATACCCATATAACTTATAATGATAACAATTCATAAAAAATCTTTAAATGATAACACACACACACATTTTAGTTAAACGAATATAATTATGTACTTAGGTTATTAATTTCTATTTATACTAATTATTTCATATGAAAATATTCGAACTTTTTTTAAACGATTGATATTGCTCATGTGAAGATGTGGCCACCAGTTCTAAAAATACATTCATTTGACATTGTGTTGAGTACAGATTGGCAATGAAGGTTGCTATAAGTCAACTAGACATCGACTGGAAGTCAATTAGACATTCCAGGAAGCTTTTTCATAGGGAGAATTCGCAATGGCAACTCGCGTAAAACTCCACCACCCTGCTAGCTTGGGGGGGGGGGGTGTTCGAATATGCATACCAAAAGCAGAAGTGCGTTACTCCCTCCATTGTTCAAGAGAGGGTGAGATTAAACCCAGAATTATTCCCTCCGTAGAACACGTCTCTATTACTAGGTCATAATAAGCCTTTCATTTAGTATAATTGCTGAGCTCCCAGTCAAATGATCAAAATACCGGCTGCAGTTCATGGTTCGAATCCTTCCTTTGTCTTGGATATTTGTATTGGTTCGGAATCCGGATTCTACGGAGTCCCTCGTTTCTAAAACATGGTCATTAAACGAGACAAATTTAGATCATTTGATAATAATTAAGATAAGACTATCGAATAAGGAATACTTTGGCATGCATAAAATCAAAGTAAAGTAATAACAGCTGAAATAAGTCTTTCAATCTGTTTGATTTATTGGTTGATCAAATTACTAATTCGAGAATAGAAACTTATAAAATGCAGGGTAGATCCTAAATACAGCTGATATAAGCTGGATGCAAGAATTTCTGCACCATGTATATTAATTTTTTTATTAAACTCTTTCCGGTTGCAGTTGTCTCGTCTTAGCTTGCAGAATATTCACTCTCAGACGAAACTAAATTGAAACCTTGTTATATTTAGGACACATTTGTATATTTCGAGCTATTTGGAACTATTTTCTAATTTTTACTTTAATGTAACTACGCATGTTAAGACTTTAAATACATAGGAATTATTTTCATTCCTAAATAGGCAAAAATGAAAGTTTACCAACTTGGGAATTATTTTCCAGTTTTTTTTTTTTTTTTTTTTTTTTAATTTTGGCAGTATTTTATGATTTTAAATAATTCTTTTGGTTTTTGAAAGACTTTTAACCGTTTCCAATTAAATTTTGAGATAATTAATTTTGTAAAATAAAACTGTCTATGTAAATTATATTTTAAATTATATACTTTCAGACACACGTCTACAACACATCTACAGAATATCCATATGAATATTAAGACTAATTTTTGCATAGCCAAAATAATTTAAAAAATATTAATATAAATACTACAAAATCCTCGAAAATGTTAAATTATACAAAATAAATATTTTTTAAAAAACTGAGACATTATTACAGCGAAAAAATTGCTAAAGTCAGATATTAAAGTTTACCTAGGAAATATCAACTTTTTTCACTTGTAGATGTTGTAAAATTTCAAAAATAAATTATATTGTAATTGATTCACTGTGCCGTAGAGATGGCCTGATGCAGAAAATCTTTCTTGGAAATCTTTTTTGAGGGATTACAAATGGAGAAAAGTAGAATTTATGTTGAAAGCATTTGGGCGTAACTATTTTGCGAAACCGATTCGCCGACGACCGTAATGAGAACGTGCGAAACAGTTAGAATTCAATTAAGCTAATAATCGTATTGTCATATTCGTATTGTATATTTTAGTCGGATGTATAAATATTTGGTGGCATGTATGACATCGATTTTATAGGTGCTGTTGAAGAATGTTTTCATATAAAATTGTACCATTTTTAAAAGTCAAAAATGGAATCACGTTCCCTACATACATCTTTCTATTCATTATTACTTTCACAAATAATGAGGTAATATTTATTTCTTAAATTCTACGAGTTTATGAATTTTTACATTTGAAGATCGAAAGCCGTTAACGTTCCCATTTTGTGGGTATATTCAAAAGCAATAATTTTCCGAATTTCCTAGTTGAAGTGCATATTAACGCTTTCGTGCCGTCAAGTTCGAAAACTGATTGTTGAGAAGTTTGTTTAGCTATCATGGTATGGTCATTTTTGTACACAAAGACTAATTGTAGGTGGACTTACAGTTTAATTACGAAGCGCTGCGAGCATTTACCCCCAAGCTAGGAATCCAACCCTCGAACTGTAAACTGAAGGTCAGAAATCTCGCCTTTCATCTGCTAATTCAACTGTGGGGGAGTTTAATTTATCCAATGATTTGTTGATTATATTAACTTGATTCTTTGGATATTAAAAAAATATAAATAAATAAATATCATGTTAGTTTGAGTCTACAGAAAGTTTCTCTTATTCCAGGGAAGACCTTAATACCTTAATTTTAATTTAACTAGTGATTATATATATATATATATATATATATATATATATATATATATATATATATATATATATATATATATATATATATATATATATATATATATAGTAGGTAATTTGTGCACATCAACTAAGTAATTTGTGAAATGAAATGCTTTTTTAGCAGACCGTTATAGTTAATCTGCACATTTTCCTAAGCAATCTGCAGAATAATTAATTTCTGCATTTTAGGAATAACAAATATTTGTTTGTGTGGGTTTTTCGTAAAATAACTGATTTATGTGTTCTTTAGAACATTTTCCAGCGTTCGCAACATTTTTACAAACTAGCAGAAATATTAAGCAGTAAAGAGTGAAATAGATAAAGGGAGATTGAAATCTCAATCTTTATTATTTAAAAAATCTCAATCTTCTTCCTCAAACTTTTGTCAATCAAACTTCAATCTCAATCCTCAAACTTCAATCATTTATTATTTGAGTATTTGTAATCATCATAATTTTATTTATTATTTAAAAATATAAATGATAAATAAATATCCGCATTTTCTATCACAAGATTTCATATTTTATAATCGAGCAATTCACGTTTGATTCATGCTTTTTTTATTAAGTTTTCAATTTATTTTGCCTGACAATTTCAAACTTTCAGATATATTTTTATATTTTGAAGACATTTCTCAGTTAAATATTGATTAGTTTAGATTATCGCATGCATGAATATCAAATCATATTCTGTAGCTAATATACATATCTATAAAAATTTATGTTTTAATTCAATATTTCAGAATTAAAACTAAACATTGCTTGAAAATCATGTTGAAAATATTAAATTCTTTAAATAATAGTTAATTTATAAAAACAATTTACTATTTGCGTCTATAGCAGTAAAGAATATAATGTGCTGTTATTTTCATCTTTTTTAAGCTGGAATTAATATTTTAGATAAATATATCTAAAATACAGCAAAATTTTGGAAAGCTAATTTTGCTAAAGTAAGACTCAAATGACTTAAACTTTAGTATAAGATATATAACTAATAAGACTTCATAAAAGTTGAATTGATTTATATATATATATATATATATATATATATATATATATATATATATATATATATATATATATATATATATATATATATATATATATATATATATATATAATTATTTTATAAGTTAAAATTAAAAAAATAATTTTTATACTTCATTAATACATAAACTACATATATGGAATATAATATGTTTTAATGATATCGTCGCAGAAACTTTTTCGTGTATAACAATAAGCAGCAGAAAATTTCCCCAACAATAAATAACAATGAAACATAAAAAAATGCTTATTATTTCATGAATATTATGCGCGACAGTGACTCAGTAGTTCTTTGAGAAAAGCAGTATTCATTATTTAGATGATAATTGTCATACTAGTTTGCGACATAGTTTCGTTGATCCTGCAGTTTTTCTCAAAACTTCTTCTTCATCCTGTCATAAAAGTTAAAGCAAATTAATATTTTGGTTACTCATTTTATATTTTCTTTGTTTCTCTTCAGTTCATTATTTTTCGATCGTTCATCCTCTTATGGGCTGGGTGTCTTCAGTTAGCAACAATTCATTATATTTTTATTCACGGTGTTGACTCTGATCGTAATCACTCGATTTCTAACTAGATTTCTTTTATCAGGTTATAAAATATTCGCTAATGAATTCTGTATTTAAAAAGAAGGAATGGGATCAACTGATTATAATATTATTTAATATTCATGTAGATATTAAAATAAATATAATAGTATCATTATATATTTTAACTGTAAAAAAATCAATCTTTTTTCTTTACATTTTTGTAAAAAAAGATACTTTTCAAAAATATCTCTAGAAATAAATATTTTAAGAGACGGAATATGTGTCTCAAAAGTATTTAATTATTAACATAATATACTTATGCGCTGATTTTCAAATTATTAATAAAATTTAATATTTTATTTAAAATTTCGAAAATAAGATTTTATTGTATAACAATAGTAAAATAAATATGGATTATGTTTTAATATATATTAGTAATAATAATAAAAAAATATATATAACGTATTTTAATGAAATCATCGTGACAACTTTTACATGTGTAACAAAAGTCAGTAAAATCTCTCAAACAATAAATAAAAATAAAACGCACAAAGTCTTTAATTTTAATAGTAATAAAATGTTAAAAGTACTCCCAATACTTAACCTTTTCGTATTCATTACATCATATTATAACATTAAGACGTTAAATTTAAAAAATTTAATAATAAAAATTACAGTTCAATTTTGAACTTGAACTTAACTGTTATAATATCCATGAACTTAATAGTATTTCATTATTAAAGAAAATATATGTATAAATAAAAAATATCGTATGGTTTTTAATCATCGATTGTATGATGTACGTTTTCTTTTTCTGGTGATTTCAAATTCCAACTTAAACCTAGTATTAATAAATTTAGGAACATTTTTGTATGTTTTGAGTAGCTATATATGGTATTATTCTTTCTTCCAATTAATGCTTCTGAAAGAGCTACTGCATATTGAATTCTTCACTTAATTTGTTGTTGAGAAATTTCTCTCGTAAATAACACCGTCCTAAATCAAAGATTAATCGATGTTTTCTTTTATAAAATATTTTCTAGCCACTACCCAAGATTTTCGATTTCATCGCAGAATCGGGATTGTGTTTCATAAAGAGATTTTCTGAAATCTTGAAAGAAAATGGGTTAACGTGTTGGTGCGATATGAAAATCCTATGTCAAATGGCTTAAACATACATCTTTTCTATTTATTGAAGGTTCAAGAAAAATTGTGCAAAAAATCCTATGTCAAACGGCAGAAAAGATGTATGTTTAAATACATCTTTTCTATTTATTGAAGGTTAAAAAAAAGTGTACAAAAAAATCCTATGTCAAACGGCTTAAACATACATCTTTTCTATTTATTGAATGTTAAAAAAATTGCACTTCAAGTTTATGATCGCTGTATGGCTTAGTTACTAACCGCTTAATTAATAACTGGAACGAATGTACGATGTTCCTGGTTTCACACACATTCAACAAAATATTGGGCAGTGTCCACAATATAGTGTTCTGAAGCTTTTAGAACCTGACTTCCGCTACAGGACAGATTAAATCAAGCCAATCGACTAAGTTGCAAAACTCCAAAAGTCTGCAATGGATCAAAGTGTTTTCACATTCTGCTTAGAGTCCAGACCATTCTCCACACGATTTTAGATTCTTTTTTTCAGTGCAGTTAGAAGGAGTGTTCTATGTATAAATAAATACGATAAATAAAAAGTTTTTTGTCTTGGAGTTCTTTCTTGAATAATACTGCCATCATATTGAACTCTTGGAAGAAAAGTAGTAAAAACAATATTGTATTATGTTAGTTACTCTGATGAATATCGTTTGAACTTTAGTATATTTACCTTATGACCCAAAATTTATGAAGTTTTAAATCAATTTGTTATTTTTCATAATATTTATGATGACCTATTGAAATGCCACGCGTTTCAAAATATGTGTGTATGATTTAGAAGTAAAATAACAAGTTATTCATTATGATAAGCTCAAAAATTTTTAAACATGAAATAAGGGCTTTAAAATTTATTATGAGAGTTATAGTTTAGTTGAATATTGCGCATTTAGTTTATTTGAAAAATGTACGTATAACCAAAAGGATCCGAGAAAAAGTACTTCAAAAATAAGCAAAATACCTTTACACATTTTACTTACATCACAAATACTTTTAATTAATTTTTTGTTTTTTTTAAATACACATTGATACGTAGTTATTGTTATCGGTTGAAAGTTATGTTTATATTATATAGGTTGTCTATAAATTAATTTAAATCTTGACTCTATATTTATTGTGCTTGAAACTCCCATAGCACAAATTCTCAAAATGATATTTGACTTTTCAATCTTCAATATAAATTTTGACCTATTTATAAAACCATCATTATTTTTATCTGATTTTAAACATCTTTATTTATAAATTGTATCACTTTTATTAAGAGTAAAAATTAATACATGTTTTATCATTATTCTATAAAAATTATGCCGCGCATTAACTTTAGTTAGATCTTAGCCCTTTTAAATATTACAACTTACATGTTTCATTTAATGTTTATAGACAAATAAAATACTTGCATGCTTTATTTAAAGATATGTTATACATTTTAACCATATCGATATTATAAAAATAATTATGTTTAATCAAATGTAATTGTTTCTTTATAGGGTTGTGAACCAAGCTATTGGACATATAATATGCCTTATAACGAAGATTACTCTGCAAGTCTAACAAGCTAGCACAAGCTTGCAACTTTCTGTGAAGTGATATCACCACTTGTCATTTAAACTTCATTTTATCAACCTGTATGTTCAGGTGTATTTAACTTTTCTTAAAACTTGCAAGTTCAAGACAATTTATTCCTATATTCGCAATCCGTCCTTTATTTAAAAAGAACTTCACATCAAGTGATTCATATAAACAGTGGTTTTCCACAAACTGTTTTACAAGTTACTATTGCGTCCTGTCAAGTTACTGTACTGAATTTGTTTTATGAAACCAAATAAAATAATTTACTATAAAAATTAATCGTTTACGTATTCTTTCTTTATTTCTAACATGTCAAAGGCTAATTCTCGTCATGACCTTGTATGCATTTTACATTTCTTAATAGAAATGTATTCTGCCATTGAAATAATAAAGATGGTTAGCTTAATTCCTAAAAATGTATACTTTAAACTAATTTAGCAAATTTGGATTAAAATTTAAAGCTATCTTTTACTGCAATTACTGGGTTTGTAAGACTTAATTTCGTAATTATTTTTTTAAAAAATGTGCAATATAATTTTTTCAAATTTATGTGAGTTAACTATCTAAAAATGTTCACGTAAAAAAGCAAACCAAGTGTTGCCACCTTTGGTACTTTAAATAAAGAAATCTACTAAATTATGAATTGAAATTACAAGTTTCCACATATGTTTTCTTGTTATTAATACTAAATAGTTGTTTGGTTCTAATATAAATTATAAATCGGTTCTAAGATATTGTTTACTATAGACTATAAATCTAAGTGATTTAGATCTTGGCATTAGAATAAAAAGGACAATTTTCTTGGTAGTTCAATTAGTATTGTATGAAAAAATAGTTAAATATGGTCACATACACAAACCTTTATTTTCCTCTTACGAAAATTCCATATTGATTTAGACATCAAAGCGGATATTGCAGTAAGTTAATTGGTCCTTGTAAGATGTAGATTGCATTCGAAATAATCTTTCAGCGCATAATTTATTGCTCCATCCAAAATAGAAACAGGTTAATCGTAGATATGACTGGCTACCAGTCATCGCATCTTTCGATGCTCACGAAAAATTTTTATTACTTATGAAAGGTCCGAAATGACGCCGTTAATTAAAGAGCTTGCTTGGGTATCATTCCGAATCATCTATAATGGTTATTATAAGCTAATGTTTTTTATTCGTCGCAAAATCTTTTTTGCCCTCAATGTTACTTATTGCTGGTTAGTTTTACTAAGGATTGTTTTTCTGTTTGAGAAAAATAGCTATGACGCTAGTGCTTAAGACTCCAGTGATTTTAAGTCGCCGCATTATATACATTATTAAAATGTATGTGTATAAAATGAAAGAGCTCTAATATTTTTGAAACCTAATATATAATGCTCTTTTAATGTAAATGTCTAATCATTAATTTTTTTATTTATAACCACTATACAAATTATTAAGGCTCATTAGAAAGTCCTCTGTTTGTGATATTTATTACTATCTAATATTTGCTGGTTTTTTTTATATTTTTTTATGCATGGATATTTTTCGAACTGGGTACTTGGGTGTTTTCAGGGTTTCAACTCTTAATATACATGAATACTGACCACTATTTATGACAATATCTGCTGGAAAGCCTATAATCTGAACGGTGAAATGTCTTGAAACAGCTATACGCTATTAGGTTATCTACTTTATGGTGTTGAATTAAACGAGTTATTTAATTGAATTCATTATATAGTAACGCGTTTCCATTAACGTTTTTTATGAATTTTATCATATAAAACCCTTTTATTGTTTCTTCAAATGCATTGAGAGTATAGTTATACAATTTTTAAATACATTTCTGAGCATTGTGATTCAAGTGTTTTTTCGCAATTACTGACTAAAGCTCAAATTTTAAATTAATACTGTTTGTGTAGGCTTACCGTGGCCTATTGGTAGGACATCACTCTTAGGAGCCTAAGATTCTGCATTTGATTCTAGCGATTGTTGAACACTGGAAGATATATGTTGCACTTTTACAAACATGTCGATCAGGGTGGGTGCTTGGGAATTATCCGGGTCTTCTCCCTTGGGACTCGTGAATACAGCTCATTATTTATAAAAAGTCCTCTTGGAGGATAAGTTAAGAAGTGGAGATATGAAATCCGTTTCGACAGTCTTTAACTGTCTCCTGCACTGTGTTATCAGTAAGGCAGGAAAAAGGCGATGTGAAAACTCTAGGCGTTTGAAAGGGTGTGAAATCTGAAATTTCTACTTTTCATTTGTATAATTGCATTTATTATGTATTGGGACACTAGTTTTAAAAGAAAAGTAAATAATATAATATTAAAATATGTTACCGTCCATAAAGTTAACTTTATTGTAAGGCAAATGAAATCTTCAAATTCAGTTCAAGTAAAAAGTTTATTCAAGAATAAAAATATATCGCATTAATTTGAAATTAATATTGATTTAAAATAATAAAAAAATGTTACTTCGTTATAATTCTAATGTTGTTAAACATGGTGTTCTCTAATTCTCAAAAAATTTAAAACAATCAAACTGCCATATTCCTTTGATTATTATCAATACAAAAAGAACTACAGCTTCTCATGATCAAAATTTAATATTATTGGCTACACTATTATTTTCAATGTGCGAAACAACAAGGTGTAGATATAAAAGAAGAGGAAGGATTGCCTTAATTGCGATTTCAAAGTTCTGTATCAACACACAAAAATAGAAAATCAATTTAAGGAAAGAGGGCAGAAGAAAAGGTTACTCAAGCGGATTGTCGAACCAGTGATCAGGATTGTTTCGTAAACAGCGAGATTCGTATAAAAACAATTATCTTAGAGCTCCATTACGGAAGCGGAGAATGCCGCTTTTTTTAAAATGCTTCACTTTTCATACGAGTCAGTTCACATTTCATTTCAGAAGGTACTATAGAAATCAATAAATACACAATAATAGTAGTTTTGTTCAATTTATTCGTTTCGTTGATTTTACATCATCTGTAGTTGCAAACACATTTCATTTTCAAATCAAAATTTTATATATATATATATATATATATATATATATATATATATATATATATATATATATATATATATATATATATATATATATATATATATATATATATATATATATATATATATATATATATATATATATATATATATATATATATATATATATATATATATATATATATATATATATATATGCACATATACACACACACACACACACAAACACACACACATACATATATATATATACTTCGGCACATTTTTCTAATATCGGAAAAAAAGCTCGTGTCAAGGTGTATTTTCCCGACTGCCTCGCCGAGCCGTAAAATATGCTATTTGTTCACTCCTGTTTTAGATATCAATTTTCTGAAATAAATAGCATTTGTTGTTTTGGCAAAGACTCACAAATGAAGGTTTGATATGTCAAATACCTTTTATATGCTCTCCAACTATTAAGATAGGTTCCTAGTATGGAACATGTGTAATTTCAATTGGATGTTTTTTATTAATCTAATATTTCTTTATGACTATTTGTTATGCATGAATAACTATTGACACAGACAACAATACGAAACAAAAAGTTTCCTATCAAATGTAATCCAAGTAAAAAGAGTGAATGAAATAAATGTTATGAATTTCAGATGAATTGATATATTTCCTATTTCAGTAATATATATTTGCGTTTTAATTCCCGTGAAAAATATTTCATATTTCGATTGAGTTAAGCATTAGATAAAACGAAGTAAGAATTCTCGGAGACTAGCATTTTAAAAAAATATGTTACTTCATTTGGTAGGCATCTATTACTTTCAATTTATTCAGAGTTTATAAGGGGGAATATATTGAGATTTGAGTCTTTCTAACTATGTCATTTTTCTGAATAAGAGAAAAGCAATGCCTTTTTTTATCTTTCATTTATTCAATCGCACCAACCCTGACCGCAAGATAGTTTATATAAGCTTGATAAAGAATAAATGAAAATTTAATATCTTGTCGAAGATCCAATTAATGACATTAATTAAAATTATTTGCGAGGGGATACATAAAAAAACGTGTACAGTTTTTACAGATTTCAATAAATTCAGATTTCAAACTAATTTATTGAGCAAGGATATAAAAACAAAGAAATTATTTTTCTCATTATTAAAATTATAATCATAGGAAGAAAATTTAAAAATGATATTTCAATTTTAAATATTTTTTACAGTATTTTTTTAATGAAAAAGATTTTAACCGCCTAGTGTACTATATTGAACTATTATTTTATTTTTAAGTATTATTTGAATAAAATTTACAGCTGATATAGTGTTAAAAAATTGATGTTTCAAGGAAAAACACTATGACGAACGAATCATGTATTATAATAATCAAAAAGATAGCCAAGATATTAGTTTCCATTTATTTATTTAATTAAATCTGGTGTTTATTGGATTAAAGTGAAACGGGTAATTAAATTTGAAAAAATACCATACTTTGTTTATGCATTCAATTTTTTGAAAGATAAACCAATTTATTTTGTTTGGTTTTATATCTATTTATAAAATAAAATTTTATAAGAAATCAAGCATATGGCTTTTTAAATATAGATTAATCTGCTATGCCTTAACATTTCCTTGTAAATTTTTCATTTTTCTCATTCTCTGAAATGTTTCAAATAATCTACATACTTTTCGCCTTAAACTTACTTTTTTCTACAAAGATGTGTTCTATTTATTCAACATGTGAAATTCAACATTACTCAACATGTGAAATATAAAGCATAATGATTATACATAATATTTAATCAAATTTGCTGTCATATGCAGTAACTACTCCTTATCTATTGTCAACTGTAAATGTAGAATAAAACAAACGTACTCTAAAGCAGAATTAAGTCAGTTTTTCTCCCTAAGAAATGTTCCCCTCCTTGACTTGTTGAGAGGAAGTCCATTCGCAGGATGGAAACGAGTCTAGGAACCCTTAGAAATACTCTCAATGTCATAGTGTCCAATCAAGGGGGACAAAATAGGAGTCTGAATGGGTCGTTCTTCATCACTTGACAAGAACATAAACTATCAAAAGGTCACATGATCCGGCATATTATTACAAGAGCGACTAAATGAGAAAGAACTCGAACAAACCATAGGCAATAGCCTTAGGAACCGATGAATGCAATATTTCTAGAAACGATTTTATTTCCGTTAAATAAAGCCACAAAATGTTTCATCACAACTTCTTTGGGAAGTTATTGCATTTATATTTTCAAAGGAAACATAGTGAAAATATGTATAAGTTAATTATTGAGAATATTTAACCTAAAATATATATAATATCCATTCATTAAAAATTCCACAGAAAAGTAACAGAAACTAATTTATTGAAGTATCTCGTGATTACTATGTAAATTGATGAAAAGTGTTATAATAAACATTTTATTAAATAAAAATTATTTTTATATTTAGAAATATACTTTTAAATCATTTATAATGTGCCTCTATACTATTAAAAAGTTCAGTGAAAGTTAATATTAAAATAGTGAAACTTTTTAAGCAGTTGTGTGTCTCTCTTAAAAACTATTGTATAAAAATAAATATGTCATAATAATAATAATAAATATTAAAAATAAATGTTATATGAAGTTAAAATTGTTTTTAATTATTTTTAATTATAATAATTAATAAAACTTTGAAGAAATAATGAGAAGCGAAATAATGCTTTCATCAAATCTGCTAGATGATGCACGAATAGTCTTAAATGAAAAAGTACTCAATTTTCAATCGTTCTTCAAATAATTTTATAGCTGCTTCACAACGACGAATATTTATATAAAAAATCATTTCACTGCACTATTTAATTTTTCATCATTTTATCTATGAATCTATAATACTGAAATTGAATAAAATGCTTGTGTAGCATTTGCGGAAAGAAGATGCTTCTTGCTACTGAAAAAATGTTTCATATTATGTGTCTACATATAGTAGTCATGTTTTCACATTTTATGATTGGCATTTTCTGAAATATAGTAATTTTTATATAATCTGTGTATTGAGTCTGAACGTCAATAAATTTATAAGTAATGAAATTTAATATCTTGTAAGATGTTGTTTTCTTCTTTGAATTTATATCAGTTACTTTCGTAATGTATATATTAAGATTCATAAAATATGCACTTTAAAATTCGAATTATTCTGCAAAATATATATTTGACATCAGCTCGGGGTCTGTCCAACGCTGGCCAAAGCCATTTTAGCATGAACCGTGTCATTGCCTTCCGGTGGCATTTACATGTCCCAAGGGAGGAAACCCGAAAAACTCTCGAACACCCATCCTGACAAACTACATACAGAAAAGCAATATCCATATCTCGTTATTCAATAGCAGCTGGGATTGAAAGCTCAACCTTTTAATTTGCAGAGCGGTATTCTGCCATTAGGCCACAATGAGCCCCCAAAGTATATATTAATGTATACAGTAAGTATATAGTCTGAAAAATAATAGAGAATCAGACATAAGTATTGCACAATGCTTATAGCTATTAATACCGCATAGAACGAAAATTAAAATGCTTCTCATTTTCATGCATTTAATCTTCTTAATTGTTGACAAATCATTTTTGACTCATTGGGCTTTACTGACAGTTGTCACAATGGTTGTTAATCTAAAACAGAATAAAATAATCACAATAACAGCTCATACTTACCCCGCAATGATTTCACGTGAGGAGCTTGTTTTGAACTTATGTTTTATATCAACAAATACGTATGTTTCACCCAAATTATAAATTTATTAATTTATTTTAAGATTTTGCAAAATTTTAACTATCAGTAATTTTTGTAAAGCAAAGTTGCTGTTCACCAGCATGCTTCCCTGCATCTAGCTCAGGGCTGGGCTCTACCACTTAGATAGAAGCAGCCAGGTAAAATCTTCGTGATTTTGAAGCAGGGACCAAGCAGAAGACTCGCAGTATTTGGCCTGCCACTCCTAGCGGTATCATTTCATTTGAAGGACATTGTGACCACTCCCAGTTTTAACTTGCCTCAGTCGCCTGTAACGAACACGACGGATCTTCAGTTAAGCCGGAATTCGAACTCACTACCTTCCGATAATGAGAACAACGCCCTAACCAAAGATGTCACAGTGGCCTTTATAAAGCAAACTATAAAAACAAAACAGAATTCAAATTGTGAATCATTTTCGATAAGAATAATTCGTTTTTGTGGAATCACGAGGGATTGAGATTTTAGGCGCGAATATAAAAATAATACGTAAAATAAATAAGCTTGAAAATGGGAGTCTAAAGTCTCGCGTCCCTTTCTTTATCTCTGAATACTCACGGAATAAACTTGATAGCTGAACACGCTTTGTTCTTTAGTTCTACAGTAAAACTGTTCAATTCTCACTTCGAGAGGAAATATTTGTAGTGGTTCGGAAAAATAACTTAAACTATAATTTACGGCTGAACGCATCCTTGTATGCAAAAATGTGGTCGTTGAGAATTAAAACAACCTCTTGTTACCAGAAAAGATACCAAACTGATTCAGATAACTTCTAAGCAATAATTCCGATTGATGCTCTCAGGAACATTACATCCATCTCTCCCGTTGATCAACAAAGGTCGGATTCGAACAAGGAGCATTTAATTTTTATGAATAAAGTCCAATCATTAGGCCTTAAAAGAGACCGGGAATAATACGTCAAATAAATCGTTTTTGTATATTGCTTTTAATTCCATAACTTAAATAAACTAAATTTTAAATATTTTATTAATCTTCATCAAAAATAGAATTATTTGTTATTTTTATGGTAATTACTTCCAATATATTTAAACATCTTGCAGGAGATGGGTTTTATTTTATCATATGCATGTATTTATAAAAACAATTGAATATTTTCTTTCACTGCCTAAGTCTACCGAAAAACTAAATATAAATTGTTTAAATTAATTTCGAAGATTTTAATGAATCAAAAATCTGTTAAAAACTTAAATGTACTGAAATATTTTATCATTATATTTTCTGTGAATTTTCAAATGTTTAATTAAAATGCTTCACAGGAAACACATGTTCACAGGAAACAGTCGCCAACCTACAAGTCCGAAAAATAATTTTCTTTAAAAAAAAGACACAATTTTTTCTCAATTCCGAAAAATAAATTTCTTTCAAAACAATTGAACGAGCTTTGAGAGGACATGCGCGTTTATTTTCAAAGGAGTATAAATCCATATTTTGTTTTGAAAACTGGAAAATAGTTTAAAAAATATAAAAAATATGTTTGGAATGGTATGTCCAGCCATAATAAATTGACGATTACCTAAGTTTTTTCCCCGCGAGTACGAAATTTTGTCCATTAAAATCACTGTCAATCTTTTCAAAATCTAACTATTTTATTTCCATTTTGTAAGGAGATAGTGAAATGCATTTTTAATTATTCCCAATTTTGTGTTTAATAAAAAAAAATATAGTAATAAAGATCATATAATATTAAGTTTTTTTCTAAAAAGGCATTGTTATTTGACTTCTTTTTAAAAAAAATTTGAAATAATCTTCTTATTATGTGACGTATCTCAAAATTACAAGCTGTAGAACAGATAGTATGGCACTTTGTTAACTGAGAACCGAGACTTTTAAATTATTGCGAGATGTTATATTAAATTTCCTAATACAAATAGCTATTGAAAATACAAAGTTCGTTATACGAAAAATCCATTTAATTAAATACAGTATTTTGATTGCTAAACAGAACTTAGATTTTATAAATGTAAAAAGAATTAATAATTTTTTAAAAATCAATGCGAACTCCTCCGAGAGTTCTATCCCTAAATTCATCTATAAGCTTTGATTGAAATTTCAACTAATACCTCAAACTTCCTAGCTGAAGAAAATTTTATTAAATTTGTTTATCTTCGAAAGCATTTTGTTGTAGAGTGAAACATAAGAAGAATAACTATTGCAATAAATTAATATCTACTTAGGCTTACACATTCTGAATAAAACGGAATTTACTCGGGTAGAACCACCCTTAAATGATATTAAAGACACAGCCGAAAGATTTTAATATCAATACATCCATGCCCCACGCTATGTACATGTTGCGTTGGTTGTTCCATGGAGTTTGACAAATAAATATAGCTACGATTTATTAGAACATTAAATACAAAAATAAGCCTAACATGACAGTTCAAAAATAACATAATATATTATATCCACATTTGCTCTAATTTGCGGGCAGATCCCACAGTGAGGAGCAGTGTCGGTGTAATTCCTCTTGATTTTTAACAGTTACAAATCATGTTTCTCGGCGAAAATAGAAGAAAATGACCTGGGTGACATTTACAGAAAGCATCTGCATTGATAATCGAAAACCTTAGTGTCCTTGTCACTAAAATAAGAAGCTTTAAATCGGACTGGAAGCCTAAAGCGATGGCTTTTAGTACCATCCAACGAGAGGGGAGGTGCTGATTTTGACTTTTATTGATTCGTTTCTAATGGTTTGGGCAGGTCAAACAGTTTTTATTTACACTGTCTTTTTCGGCTTCAAGGACAACGATCGCCTGCTTATGTCCACTTACTCTGTTTCAGATATAATACCAAATTTCCATTTGGATACATTTTTTCCATGCTAATTATAAAATATAAACTGTAATTTTTGGCTCGAAACTGTCTAATATTCTCTTCCAAAGAAATCAAATAAAATCTTTTTAACTGTTTTTTTTTTTTTTTTTTTTTTTTTTTTTGTATGTCAGTAATGAAATAAAAATATTTGCGATGGAAATCATTCATGTCTTATAAAATAAGGAAATATTTAAATAAAATTAAATATTTCTAATCTGATAAAAGAAACTTTTCGCATTAAATCAATATATTTGTATATATAAATATTTAAATTATCTAAAAGCTTCCCACTACTATCATATTTTCTAAAAAGATAATATAGAATTATAACATACTTAACCAAATAATATTAGTTTATTTTTTGAGAGAGATGCGCTTGAATATCAGGCATTTTTTTAATAAAAATTCTTTTGCTTAAATTTGCTCACACTCTTTTAGAAATGACACTACATATATTCCAAATTTTTTTGAATACTCACATGTATTCCCAACTTAGAAACACACACATAAGTAGTTTAACGGAGCAATATTAATAAGAATTTATTAATTCCTTTATATGTATACTTATATTAATTGCACATATTGACATTAATTTAAAAAATATTTCTTAATAACATATTTCACTTTTTTTATGGAAATTAACTTGCTAATTCGTTCATCATTTCCTTTATTTTAGTTAATTCTGATTTTTATGTAATACGTTCAAACTGCATTAATTTTTATTTAAAAAAAAAAAAAAAAAAAAAAAAAGCTCTATTTATTACAAATAATGAAATGATATGAAAACTGTTTCATATTCAAGTAGAAATATTATCAAAGGTCATGCAAAAATTTTAAATTCTGAGGTAATTTTTTAAGTAGTTATTAAATATAGAAGGCGCATTAAAAAAAGGTAGAAGTTAATCATTTTTACAGCTATCATGTTAATTACATTAGTTAAATTCGTTGCAAGATTTCCCCTCTTGTAGTCATTTACATATTCTTTCAAACTATATTAATCGAAAACTTAAACTGTGCATCCTCAAAGAGTAAGAATATTTTTAATAATTAGATAAATAATTATCTCATACAGCATATCAAATAAAGGTTAACAGGTCTTTAGTCCTCTTTTTCCCCACAAATTTCAGCTCTTTCTTGAAATAGAATTTTCCCTTATAAAAGTCATGTTAAATCCCTTTTTTAAGTACCAAATTAAAATAGGAAAATTGTTTTATGTATTAAAATATTGCTATTTAAATAGAAAATTTCACTCTTATTTACTCAATTTCATAAAAAATAAAAAACCAGAGAAAATGGTTGTATCAAAACTTCAATTTTTCAAATAAGTATTCAACAACTATAAAGTCTTTGATAAGTAATCTGAACTTAAAGAATGTCTTCTTATTACTCCATCCCAGTAATGAAAACGAAAGCAATTTTTTAATAAAAAAAAGACGGTGGTTATTCGAGAATATAGAACTGGGAAAAAGAATCTGGAGATCCCTTAGGAATTTTACTCTAAAAGAAAATGAGAATAAGGAAGATAAAAAGAAAGAGGAATCCAATAAAAATGGGAAAGATTGTGAAATGGAAAAAAATACTGAATAGAAAAAATTTCTCAGTAAATCATATTAAAATGTAATTAAAATTTAAAAACATTAAACTTAAAAACAATGAAACACAATATAAATACTGTAATTATTTAAAAATCATTAAAACTCAAAAAAATTCAATGAAATCGCTGAGGATCCTCAAGGTTTAACAAACGTGAAAAGAATGCAATAATTATTTTTAACATTTAATTGTGTGTTTGACTTATATGATTCTATTTCTTTTAAAATTTTATTCTATCTATACTTTCCTGTTGTTTTCAATGAAAAGAATGTTTTCTAACCGAGCACTTGTAAATTCAGTCATTATTCAATAAGGTAAGAACTTCAAAAAAGATAGTTTAAAATGTTTCAAAACAAATATTGATAACACTGTTTCAAAAAAATTTATTTTGTTTTACTATCATATAAAATTCTTTTATTAAATTAATCTTTTTAAGACAACGTAGCGTCGATCCCATAATTTACTAAAAATCTTATTAAAAATAAAACATTTTTTCTTTAATTAAACTTCTAATATATAGATCCTGGTAAAACTGGGGAGATTTTAAAACTCGTATTTTTCATGTGAATACAGTTTATTTCAGATAAGACCCCATTCTTCTTATTTAGAGAATATAACGATACATACATTTAAATTCAAATTTAGGGTAAGACACCTTTTCTAATTCTATTTGAATTATTCATACAAAAAATTTTGCATACATGATTTTTAAAGAAAATTTGAAATTTTAGTAAGTGATGAAAATATAATTAACTCATAAAATTTTCTGAAAGTTTTATGATAGTGATTATAGAGTAGCCAGAAAATTAACACAGTGGAAGAAAATGTGTCAATGTTATATATATATATATATATATATATATATAATAACAATAATACTTATAATGAAAAGAAAATATTCTTATCTTTGTATCAAAGCGCAATTCTCTTTGCTATAAACAGCGAAAAATAAATTTGTTTCATGCAACATTTCTGGAACTTTATAGCTCTTTCAAGTGATTCTCAAGTGTGGTAATAAATATTCTGATCTACTAACGTTCAGATAGTTTCATATTCCTTTCCCTTACATTTTTCTAAGGTATAGTAAAAATGAATCTTAAAGTGCAAAATTTAGTGAACAGAGTGAATATTTTATTCATTAAAACCACAAATCCTTAAAAATATCTATTGTTTTAGCAATTTTGGGACAGGCAAATTGCTTTAAAAAAAAAAAAAAAAAAAAAAACACTTTCTTGATAATTTCTGGCGCTTACTTTGTCAGTGCCTCTTTAAGCATTCTGAATAAATTTGAACAATACTCTTCATTTATTATTTAATACTAATTAACTAAAAATAACGAGAATGGGCATTGTTAAAAGCTTGTCACACTTTAGTATCTTCAATCACTATATCTTAATTCCATGATTCTTCGTGCTTAACTGTTTCTTCACTGCGATATAAAAAATGAGCATTTATCTATTAATATTTGCAATATGAACTTACATTTTTCTTTGGAATTTCATAAAAATGCTGTATTTAATTTTATTGGTTAATTGCTAAATTTTCTGCTAAGTTTTGATTTAACTTAATTTTTTGTGGTACACTTGCACTGATTCACAGTGTTAAATAAATTTACTGACTTGAAAATTTCTATTTGACAAATAAAAACGATAAATTATTAAGTCAAGAGACTAATGAAATTAAGCATTACACAATTTGTACTGTGTTATGAATTACTTTTCAATATTCTCTAGTTTAATTTCTATTAATAAATAATATATTTCATAATAATTTATATAATGTATGAGGCGTGTTACACACACACACACACACACACACACACACACATATATATATATATATATATATATATATATATATATAACATAATATAATGTACCAGTAACTTTCGTTCGACAAGAAACGTATAAATTTGTATTGGTTATTATTAGATTCCTTACAATTAAAAATCGATGTCTTGGATCCGTGACATACGAATAGCCGAGAAACATGATCCAAAATGACCACTTATCTTAAAAATCACTTTTCGAGAGTAAGATAAATACCTTAAGATTTTTTGGCTGCATACTTTATTTTTTTCCTAAGCCATCAATTAATTTGATTTTTAAATTTTTTATTAAGTAATTAAAATGGGAGGAGTTTTTTACTCAATGCTGGATCGTAAAATACTCTCGAAACATGCGGATCTTTCAAATATTTTGCGTAACAATCATTAGAATAAAATGTAGCATTCATTTAGTGTAAAAGATTCGAATTTTTTGCGGATCTTTCAATCATTTTGCATAATATAATCATTAGAATAAAATATATCTTTCATTTAATGTAAAAGATTTGAATTTTGCACAAAAGAATCATTTTAATAAAATATATTTTTTATTTAGTGTAAAAGATTCTCAACTAAAATATAATTTTCAAGTAATGAATTAAAATGCAGAAAAAAAATTAAAAATCACTGTATATTAAATACAAATGAAATTCAAATGGAAAGCCACAAAGTGTATTTTGCTCGTTACTCCGCAGGCGTAAGGCCAAAGTCAGATTTTAGCCCTATGGTGCTCTAGGTACTAAACGAAGATGCTTATTCCCCCCTTAGTTCGCTAAGATCATCAGATTAAAAGCGGACGACCTCGTGGATTTGATCTGATCTCAGATCAGAGGGATAAGTAAGAAAAATACTCGTTCAACTTTTTATGTAAAAATATTTCCAGAAATTTTTAACGCCGTAATTAGTTTTATTTTCTTTCATTAAATCATTAGACTATTTTCCGTTATTAGAGAGTTTCCATTGTTAGAAACGTTTCAAGCTTTTTTGTTTATTAGGAATTTATATATGCATTTCATACACACACAAAATAGAATACGGAAAAGCAAATGTGAATCATTTAATGATATATACCTAAATAAAAATAAATAAAGGTTTTTGAATAAAATTCCAGTTGGCCTATCATGGAATTGTAAGTCGTTCATTACTCCTAAGGTGTTTGTCTCGGGCTCGAATCCCTGTTCGGGCATGGATATTCCTTTCTCTCTCCATCTGTATCATCGTTCTTTCTTCTGAGATGATAAATGAATGTAGCCCATACTATAAAGAGGTTTGTGGTGGAGTGACGTGTGTAATGCTACTCGCCTCTTGGTTCACAGGCGCCCACTGCCTAATGATAAATGAGCAACAGTTTCTGGCCTTGTTGTGACTAAGAGTTAGTCACCCAGTGCCTGAAATTAAAAAAAAGAATAAAATTCGAAAATTTTTAATTAACCAGTGGGTAATTCATCATTTAATGATTCACGACTGCCATAAGTCCTTTAATGAGTTTCAAAACAAAATTTACAAGAAAATTACACGAACAGAATTTTTTTTTCTTTGGAAATGTTACCATCACACCCACATGTATCGTTTTGCAGTGTTTTCATTCGTCAAAATAAGTGACAACAAAAAATGCAACTTTGTTTACATTTGAATGCATTTTTATTTTCATATCGATTCCAATTTCACACATCTCAATCTGAAACAATACTTTGACACCACGAAGCCGATAGCCGAAAGCCTTTGTAAGCAATTAAATATCTCAAGGAGAGAACTTTTAACTGATTATGCGTCATATTCCCGTGTAGTAAAAGAGAGGAGATTAAGAAAATTCTCCAGCACCTACATGAGCCAACAGCCATATTATACGATTTTTTCATGAGATCACCGAAGTGAATGGACGAGGGGATGTCTTTTGTAGATAGGAGCACCCGTGCTACTGCACATATCTTCTACGTAAAAGATGGATTTAAATGTGACTAGAAGGTGTTAATCTAAATTATATCAAAAGTTTAACAATAGAAAAATAAGTTTTTAAGTGGTAAAATGGGTGGTGGTGTTCTAAGGTGTTGGACATGATGGGATCGAGCCGGTATCCGCATCACGGCAAGCCGCTTGCTCGTATGCCACCATGCTCTCCCATAAGCTTCTTTTCACCAAAGTTATGCTTCATCGGGCGTGGTCGGTACTTGGGAGAATAACATCTCGTGACTGCTCTTCAGAGGGAATGATCCCAAGTTTTACTGTTGCCTTGCGCTCAAGAACACTACAGAATATTTAATTTTTCTATCCAATCATTGGTAATTCTTGTTGGATCCTTCGGTTTTTCTTTTGGGAGACTTCACTTATTGTTCCTTTTAAGGGAAGATATCTACTATTTTATTTTCAATACATCAATTTCATTGTTCTGAATCTTATGAAATTCCACCCACACAATTGTGCATTCGAATTCATTATTCCCTTTTAATGAATTACATCGTTATCTTTCATATTATTTCTAACTTACGTTTGTATTCCAATTTTATATTTTCAACAGCAAAAGGAACAACAATATGATATGAGATGATTTTAAGCTCATTTAATATGAAATGGTTTTAAACACCTGATATGGTGGTGGGTGTTTAAAATACTCAAAATGAAGAAGCAAGGACTAATTGTCAGTAGGAGACAGTAACAGGAAGCCATTTTTACAAAGGAGTATGATATTTGAATGATTCCACACCCTTTTTTCTAATCAAACAGGAAATAATAGTTGTAGTAAGGGTAGTATGCAGAGTGAAACCCGACGTCAGCTCTAAAAATGAATTTTTAATACCGCAAGCTTATAAAAAATAAAAAGAAATTCTAAATCAAAATCGAGTAAAATAAGAAACATTGTCTTTCAAATAATATGCAAATACGTGTCTAAAATTCAGAAAGGGTGACAAAGATTTTTCTTTACTAAGATGTTAGGAATATCAATCCGTTATTTGTGATAGAGGGATGACTTTTACCCTGTTAGGGAAAAATAATATATGATTAAGACTTGGTATGCTAATTTATAGCTCAATACACTCAGTAAATTTTTACATACTTTAAATATGAGATTTTGTAGTTCTTACAAATGCTCCACAAAATGAAAAATTATATATATATATATATATTAAAAATACGTAAATACTATAATTATGTATTTACATATTTTTATATAATTTTACTATCCCCATCATTTTTCGTATTATGAAATTAAATACGAAAATTGATGTGGATAGTAAAATTTAAAAAGCACATATATTTAATAACAATATATATATATATATATCATTAAATACAAAATATATACGTTGTATCTTTTAAATTTGTGTCAAAATATAAAAAGGGTAAATATTATTTACTCTTAGAGTAATCAATCAATATAAATATATAAAAATCCTCGATGGGAGTTTCTACTGATTAAAGAATGGCAGAAGAGAATTTAAAATTTGTACCGAAATCTAAAGTGCAATTCTTATTGAAATACCCAGACGAATAAGAAATAAATATAAATATAAGTAAATTAAATTGTTTGACGGTAGATTTTTTCCGGACTCTACGATCACATTTTGCACATGAGGATAACATCACAAGAACCTATAGTTTAAAGTGTTTGCAGTTTATTTGCAGTTCTATCACATCCCCTTCTAGGTTGAGTATTGAAACTACGAATAGTTGTTTTGAAAACTACAGTACTAGCTATTCAGATAAAAAAAAATATATAAAAAAAAGTTTAGCATATTTTTTAGAAACAATATATTCCAAATTAAACTGCGTATGCAAGTTTAGACATTTATTCTTCCAAATAATAATAATAATAATAATAACTGTATTTGTAAGTTAACCCTGTTGTAATTATAAGTCTATCTAAGGCGTACCGTACGAATATATGTGTTTACATTAAAATTAGATTCTGCGCCGAGTGATGTAGATGGTTTTTTTGTTTCATGTCTTGTCCTGTTTTATGTATGTCCTGTGTTTATTAAAAAAATTAAAACCCTGCTTAAGGTATGCTTATTTAGAATTTGATTTTGTTATAATTAAAATGGTGCAGACCGATGGCTGAGTGGTTGTGGGTCCTGTGTTCGAATCTCGGTTCGGGTATGGAGGTTGCTTTCTTTCTCTGTTCTCTCTGTGTTTGTCTGTCCTTTCTTCTGTGTTGATGTATGAATGTGGTCCACCTTGAGAAAAGGGTTTGTGGTGGAATGGCGGCAACGCTACTCGACTCCGTGACTTGGTTCACATGTGCCCGCTAGGTAACGACAAATGAGTAGCAGTTTCTAGCCTTGTTGTGACATAGCGTTCGTTACCCAAGTGCCCACTGTGGGAAAATAAATTAATTAAAATGATTTGATAAACATGATTATCAATAATAGAGTTATTAGGAAATATATTGAAACCAATTATCAGAATTTAGATTCATACTACTTAGTTATATTAAATAAATTCAATGTAACAATGTAGCAGAATATAGCAATATTTGATTTAATTATTTGTTTTCGGTTTGCATGAGAATATGTTAATTTATTTTATTTTTTGCACAATATATTTAAAATCAAAAATGTCGGTAGAAGCAAACGAAATTGCGGTTGCTTTGAAGCTTGATAAATTGAAAAGAAAGCTTTCAACAAACACAATTAGAGATTTAGAAACAAGAATATTAAATAAGATTAATGAGCATTTTCAATTAAAAATTATATAAATACGCATTTGAAATCGGAACTAAAATTATTAGAAGTAGCAAATGTACCCGTAACATTAGAAACTAAATTAATGTAAGACTACTAAATATATATATATAACTATAGAATCATTTTATGGTAAATACCACAATTGGAAATTGAAATAGAAAACAGAGAAAAAAAACTATTTTATTTCGCGACACATATGAACTGAAAGGCGAGTCGCACTCAAAGGGAATACTCAGCAGAAGGTCATAATTCCTTTCACCCCACCCAAAAACACAAACAAAATCCGACTGTGCTGGCGTTAACTGTCGGAACAGTGGAAAGGGAGGGGCAATGCGAGTTCTGTGAGAGTTCAAGTAGCTCCCCGAATAAACATAGTAGTAAAGAATGCGCTAAGTCTATTCACGAGAGAAAGAACGCCTTAAAACGGAAGGGAAAATGTTTTTTTATGTTTTAAAAGAAACCATATTGCGTATAACTGTTTTTCGAAAATCCAGTATGAGAGTTTTATAAGGGGAAACACAATAGTTTATTACATGAAAATATTAATAAAATTGATGTGAAGTCTGTGATATTGTTGCCACTTCTGTTTCAGAAAAGGACAAAATTAATATTTTTTTGCAAACCGTAACTGTAAATATTGTAGAAAATAATAGAAATAAGAAATTTCGATGTTTGATAGATAATGGTAGTTGCCGATTTTTTTTATCCTTGAGCGGATTTCTAAATAGGGCAAGAAAAGTTGAAAATTTTTATGTTTGGTTCTACTAAACCAATAATTGAAAAAGAAATAAAGTGAGAATTGAAATAAATTGTCTCTTAGTGCAAAAACATTTAGTAATCGAATCTTTAGAAACACCGAATATAAGTAATACTCAAATAAGTACCTGCAAAAGGTATAATTATATAGTATAAGAAAAACAAAACAGAATAAAAATAGCAGATCAAAGCTTCAATGAACAGCACTTCCAGCTTTCTCTGTTAATAAGTAGTGATTATTACAGGAAAATTGTGACTGATAAAGCTCGAAGATTGTCAGGAACTTTATATGCGTGTGAAACAATGTTCGGTTGGACGATAGCTACATCAAATCGAATGATCACCCAGCAGTCCGCGTGAACGTTATGAAATGCTGTTCATACTATAGGAAGCAATCCAGATATCGAATCTCACATGATATTGCGTTATGTTTGGAAGATTGAATCAATATGAATTAAAAAACGAAAGTAATAATATTGATAAGGAAAGCGAAATTTTAAGCGAGTTTAAAAAAACCATTGGTTAAAGATGATAGTTACTTAAATTTCCCTTTAACAAAAAGGTGGAAGGTTTAAAAGATAACGATGAAATAGCTTTTTACAGACTAAATAGTTTAGCTAGAAAATTCAAGAAAAATACTGAGTTCTTTAAAAGATATCAAAGAGTTATCGATGATTACTTTAAACGAGGAATAGCAGAAGAAGTTTCTGATAATCCTGGAAAAATATCATTTCACCTTCCACATCAAGGATTACTAAGATAAGGTTATAGCAAAATTGCGAGTGGTATTTGATACATCCGCTCATGGTACACATTCCTTTTCATTAAACGAATGTTTAGCTGCTGTATCTAATATTAACCCAGATTTATAAGGAATATGAATTAATGTTAGGCAACATAGAATTGTATTTATAGCGTATTTCAAAGAATTGTTTCTGCAAATATTACTTTCACCTGATGATCGAGATGCAGTAAGATTTCTTTGGTTACAAGGGGAATCAGAGAATATGAAGTTCTTAGAATGACTCGATGTTATTTTGGGGGCAATTTGTAGCCCATTTTTATTAGCAGCTACACTTAAGCATCATGCTGAAAGTTTCAGAGATGATTATCCAGTCGTCAGTGATTTAATTGAAAATTGTATGTATGTTGATGATTTTAATAAGCGGGCCTTTGACAGTGAAAAAGAAGCCATAAAAACACAAAAAGATATAAAAAAAGGTTTTGCAAAAAGCTAGATTAATATAAGAAAATCGAAAATAAACTTAGTTTCCGTACAGCAAAAATGGGACGGAGAAGAAAATTCTGGTCTGAAGCCATTAACAGATTGTGGCCAAGATTTAGGTTATTATTGAAGTAGTCGAAAAGATGTATTAAAGATTCCAGTACCAGATATTGCCATATTGAATCTGAAAGAAAAATTTACAAAGAGATTTATATTAAAAGTAATAGGTAAACTTTTTGATCCCATAGAATTTATTAACCTATTAACTGTTACGTGTAAAATCCTTATGCAGGAATATTGGATTACTGAATACGATTAGGATAAACTGTTACATTCAAAAAAAATTTAAAAGGTGGCGTGAGGATTTAATTAATTTATAGGCAATTGAAATCAAAAGACTTTATTTTAAAAGTAACTGTTTTAAAGGGATATTTGATATATATAATCAACTGCATTGTTTCAGTGATATTAGTATAAAGCTTATGGTCCAGCAGCTTATATTAGGTTTATTGAGAAAAGTGAAATAAAAATTGCATTTGTTTCATTAAAAACTAGAGTTATTCCTTTGAAAAAGATGACTCTTTCGTGTTTAGAGTTAATGGGTATTGTAATAAGTTTTAAGTTAACGTAATATATCTTGCATAAAATTAATTTGGGAATAATTAACTGTTTTTATTGGATAGACTATACGATATCGTACTTCACTGGTTGAAAGGAGATGCTAAGAGATAGAAACCATTTGTTAGCAACAGAATAACTGAAAGTCAATGCATTACTCATTTCTCATCATATAACTACTGTCCAGGGGAAGAAAATTCTGCTGATATATTAACAATAGGTGAAAATTCTTTAAGGCTGAAATAAAATCGAGAGTGTTCAACGGACCTCATTGGCTTTCTGAGAAACGCAACTATTGGTCTGCTGCGTACCCAGACCCAGAAATGAAGATAGCTGAAGAGGAAAAGAAGAATAGTAAAAAAGGCCTAATTTTACAAGCTAGTTGTATTGAGTCAAAGGCTAAAGACTTATTGGAGATATGTAAAATTTATAATTTTACTAAATTACTTAGTTACCGCATGGATCAAAAGATTCAACTTGAGAAATAAAGGAAATGAAAAAGAAGGACCACTGACAACTGAAGAGTTGAATGATTACGAAGTTTAATGGATTAAAATGACGCAAGAGAAAAATTTTTCTACTGAAATAAAAAGTTTAAATTCATACCAAAATCTACTAGTTTCTTCGAAAATAGCCGTGTACAAACCATTTCTTGATAATAAAGGACTGATCAGAATATGCGGACGATTACAATTTTCAGACTGGAGTTACGAACAAAAACATTCTTTGTTGCTACCTGGTCAGGACGGGTTCACTGAGTTGATTATTCGCAAATTTCATGAAAGAACTGGACACATTTGGCTATCAGAAACACTATCAGATTTTAGAGAAAGTTTTTTCATTCCTAAAGGCAGGAAAAGAGTAAAACCCTTAATATTAAAGTTTAATTTATGTAAAAAATTCAGAGTGAAGCCTGTTACCAAAGAGCTTTCATTAAAGTGAAAATATATTTTAATCTTTTTAATGAAACTTCAAGTAAAGAAGAATGTCAAAATTATTTTAGTGAACAAAGAATAACTTGGGAAAACATCCTTGAAAAGGCAGCTTGGGGAGGATTTTGAGAGAGACTTGTTCACTCTATGAAGATTTCCCTCACGAAAATTTTAAGGAAAACTACTCTTAGTTATTTGGAACTTGAAACTACGGTAGGAGAAGTTAAAACCATTTTGTACTCTAGACCACTAGCTCATACAGATGAAGAAAATGAGTCAATGATTCTCATACCTGCTCACTTCCTGATAGGTAGACGAATATTGTTTCATCTTCGACAATCCATACTACCTCTTTCAACGAAAGAGGTCCTCACCACAAAATATAAGCATCAACAAAAAATAGTGACTACTTTTTGCAACAAATGGAGGAAATAATATCTTTTGGAATTAAGGTCTGCTCATCAATCTACCTTGAGAAAAAATAATTTCATCTTAATTCAGAAGGACTCTATTGTTTTAATTCATGAGGATGAAGTGCAAAAGCTTATATGTGGAAATGTGTTATCATCACAGACGTTCATATAGGCAGAGATAGAAAGACTGTGAGAATTCCGTTTGGAACGCATTTGAAACATCTAATCTAATTGTTGTATCCAATCGAACCTTATGAAGATTGAATTTTATCATACATTTAGTAACATTATTTAAATTAATATTTTTTTTATAGAATTGTCGTACAATTACTGATGAAATAATGTGTAATTTTATAGCTACTGTAAGAAGTATATTTATGAATGTATTTATTTAAGTTTGATTTTTTTATGATGTTGAAATTACTATTAGAAATTAATCTGTAAAGGTAATGTATATAATAATATATATATTTACATTATATATATATTATGTTATTACAAAGGTATATATTATTATTACTATAACATTTTGTTATTGTGCTTTTTATTAAGTATTAGTCTTATTGCTTTGAAAATGTGGGAATTAACTGATATAGTAATAATTTAGACTCTATTCTTCATGAACTTTTTGAAGTTCATCGAAGGTAGGGATTTTCCAAAAATAATTCTATAGATGGCGCACCTTATGAATATATGTGCTTACATTAGAATAAGATTCTACACCGAGCGATGTAGGTGTTTTTTGTGCCATGTCTTGTTCTCTTTATGTCCTGTGTTTGATAAGCAAAATAAAAAACAGCTCAAGATAAGCTTGTTTAGAATTTGATTTTGTTATAATTAAGATTATTTGATAAATATGATTAGCCATAATAGATTTACTAGGAAAATACTAAAAACCCATTTTATTGGTCGTAGGAAGTATATTTCTAACTAACTTCCTTAATTTTTAGTAAAAAATATGATTTTAATATGCAGTTTACCTAATTTAAAATTCCTCTTGTAGATTTTAGTATTTGCAAATTATATTTTATATAAATATTATATAATACGAAATTAAAAGAAATGCAATATATAAGATGCTCTACCTTGAAGCAGTTTCCAGTAGGTGATGAGAAATATACTTCCCCCACCCAAACAAAATGCACTTAAAAATAAAATTTACTTTATTAATCTGAAAACGAAGGTTTCTTTTTATAAATAAATCTCTCAATCTCAAAAGTATTTTAACGTGACATTTATTGAAAAAAAAGGCCCTTTTGTGTGGGTTAATATTAAATACGTAGTTAGTTCATTTAGAATTATTCAGACTTCAGTTTAATTTTAAATATTTACTGAGATTATATGCTTTTGATGAATTAAAATACTGATATTATTGGCTAAAGTGAAATAAAACTATGTTGTCGTGTCAAGAAACGATCGCTTAACAATTACACCGCTGAACCGTAAACTGATTAGTGGGAAATAGCAGAAAATATCTGAATCCATAACACGTGCCTTAGGCTGGGAGTAAATGCGCCTCGGCGCATTTGGTCGTTAAACGCATCCGACGGAAAGACGGCATTTATGTCGTAGTTACGTCAGAAAATGAGTGGAGAGCACGACGATTTTGGATTTCAAGCAGGTTTAAAATATCTGGCAAAGTTGCGCTCGAAAGCTTTAGTTGAAGTTTTCGAGCAAGTAGGCTTTATACCTCGTGCTAGAAATTTGAAATCGAAATAAATTACAATTTGTCAACTGAAGAGGAGGAATTTATTATAAATCTTTATAGAGGTGATTTTATTTTTTTAAAACATAGTTATTTGTAATTTAAATGTTTGCACTTTTCATTTGTTTACTAACTTTATTTAACTTATATAGACCATCAATGCCTTTGAGAGTCTAAAGACAGTTCTAAGTACAAAAGAAATCAAATAATAAAAGAAATTTCACTTATGTTTGGTGAAACTTTAAAAGACTATGTTACAGGTAATGACAATTTATACTGACTTATAAATAAAGCCTGATTCTCATATAATTAAATATTTGCTTTAAATACTTATTGCTGTTGCATTGAAATTATTAACAATTTTAATTCCTTAACAGCAAATATATATTATAAGTTGAAATATTATATATATATATATATTCTATTTACTATTAATATAATAAATTCTTTTAATTGAAGAAAAAATTGATCGTTGTTCATGTTTATGTTGCTTAAGATGGTGATGCAGTTACTTAACCCCTTGACTGACTTTGACGAGTCTGACTCGTCATTGATTTCCTGGGCCATCACAGACTTTGACGAGTCAGACTCGTCAAGCGCTTCTTTCGGCGGACGCCGTGCAAGTTACAATTAGATTACATAGTTGCTTCACTCGTTCGACGATTCTCATTTAAAAAAGCACACTGAAAGTAAGAGTTCAGTTTAGCAGAAGTCTCGCACGGTGAATGTTATACTAGCCAATATTTGAGTTTAGTAAAGATTATAAATAATCCCCGTAACATGTATAAGCCGGATGCATTATATGAAAGTGGGGATGATGGTGTAAATTGATGGTGTAGTTCAATTAAGCGAAATTAAATAGTTTTTTTTTGTCGCATCAAATTCCATTTAATTCGTCAGTCAAGGGGTTAAATAATACGAGTTGTACAGAGAAATTCAAATTTTTGTAAGCAAGGAAAAATAATGTAAACAAAATTTGCAAGTCGATCGGAAATGTAACCAAAATACAAGCAAATTTTCATTGGTTTAAAATATCTATGACGTCAGATAACACGTTTTATCTACGTCACAGTCACATCATATAACGACATCAGAATGGCTATCATCCGACTGCCTTTGGGCAGGAACTGAGTTCTTTACCAAGAAAGAAAGAAAGAAGACAACAGTGTCGTGCATACGATCATCGCGCTCGTTTGCTCCCAACCTTATGAAAGCGTTTCCTGGAAAAGTGAAGACAGCCAGTTTCAGGCCCCGGAATATAAATTTCATGAAAGATGTATGGGATAGATTAAAACGAGAAGCAAAGGAAAACTTTTCGAAAGCAATAAAAATAAAAACATTGAGGTGCAATGTAAAGATAATAACAAATGCTATTACTCTAGAGAGAAAAAAGTAAAAAAAATTACCAATAGCTTCGAACGTTATTCAAGATTTTTCAGACAGAAAAAATTCAATACATTTCTTTGTTAAATGTCAATTTTTCGAGTGAAATGTTTTTTGATAGTTGAGAAATATTTACTTTTTTATTAGCGTGCGCGGTGGCATGGTTGGTTACGGCGTTCGGTATCCGAAGGTAGTGAGTTCGAGCTCCACCCCGATCAACGCTTCATTGTGTTCTATAATGGCAGCTGAGGCACGTTAAAATATGTCGTAGTTGCAATATCCTCCATGTAATGTGCTATCCGTGGGGTGTAATCCCAAAGTTGGAGACTAAAAGCTCTCTCTCTTTGATCCCTATTCATAAATTTTGAAGATCTATCCACTTTCAAGGCCGTCATGACCCAAACACTGGATGCCCCACAATAGAGGGTGATATAACTTCCGTCCTTGTATTACTGATAAAAGTGAAAAGTCCTAGTAACTGGGTGTTATGAAAAATTTATTAGAATAACACTCGAAAATACTCTTTGCTTTTTTATGTTTAAATAAGGAGTA
The DNA here is from genome assembly GCA_030067965.1 of Latrodectus elegans. Lineage (NCBI taxonomy): Eukaryota > Metazoa > Arthropoda > Arachnida > Araneae > Theridiidae > Latrodectus > Latrodectus elegans. Next base: position 50,537,797 of record CM057817.1, read on the forward strand.
TATTGTTTTTTGTTTATGTAACGGGATTTCTGTAATTAAAAATGCAAACTTTGCTTTTCAACTATTAATTGTTCATGAACATTTTTTCCTTTTTATTTTCTTATATTTTTTTAAAACATGCTTATACAAATTCTATGTAATAATGATTTTATAAATTGATCGCAATATACTTGATATACTTGAAATTAACACAGTTTAAAAAATTAATCAGTTAGTTTTTTAGAACTACTTAAGAAAAATGAATGTTTGTGATATAATAAGTCATGTGATATTTTCTATTCTATGAATTTTTAGTTTTAGAGGAATATCCTGGGGATCTTGACTTCGAGCGAATGAAATAAGCAACTCGATTTTTCTAAGATCGGAATTCCATAGAGCACCTGTCTCACTATCTTGGTAGACAGGTAGCTGCGCTGCAAGTCCTTCTCCAAGTTCTATTGTTAGACAATAAGGATAGTCGAGGCAGTCAATGCATTCAGCTAAAGTTGGGGATACCTTTTCTTATATAAAACTACTTTTTGCTCTGTTTATATGACAATAAACTGTATACAGCTGCGATTAAATTTTTTCCAATAATAAACTTTTATAACGTAATTTATTTTTTTTACTGCAAATTATTTATGTGTTTTTCTTATGTAAACTTGTACGTTGAAATCAATGTATACCTGTTTTGTGCATGTATCATCTAAATTTAGCGTTTCTACACACATATTGACAGGGACAGGGGCATACGGGACAGTTGCCCCAGGCCCCAACTTCAGAGGGGGTCCCAAATCGAATAGAGAATTTATTTTACGTTGTTAATCAAATAGAATCGCTTGCTAAATCGAATTTAAAGTTTGTCCCTTCTCCTCTGCTTCATAAGAACTAAGTTTTCGCCCCTGGCTCCAATTAGATTCAATCAGACCCTGTTTCTACATTCATTCATTTGCAAACTAGGCTCATAATTTCGGTTCTTCCTTAAATTTTGGAAGCCACGTGACCTACATAAATTAAAGAACAAGAAAAGTTGATGATTTATATATTTAAGTATAATTTTTTTACTTTTCATAAGCAATTAAACCATGTCCTTTATTTACATATTAATAAATTTCCCATTTTTCACCTATATGTAAAAACAATGTGTAAATAAATTATAAATATCAATGATTCATATATAATAATTTATTTAATAAATAAGGACTAAAACAACGTCACATTTGATTTTTCATACATCACTGTGTATTGTTAACAGTATAAGCAAAATCTATGAACGATTTTTTTCATAAAAAATTTTAACTTAAATAAAACCTGAAAAAATTTTATAATAGAAATTCTTTAAGAATATCTGTGTATATTAATGATGTATATATATACATATATATAAACACATTTAAAATTTTTGTGTTTATCACTGATAATATTTGGGTTCTGTGCTTAATATATTTATGAAACCAAAAATTTGTTGGAAAACAGTATGTAAAATTGTCAAAACAACGAGTTAGTTTAAGTGTTCTTCAACAGATGGCACTATCAACGATGTTAATCTTAATTTTTTAAGCTTTTTTCCTTCAAAGTTATAAAAATTTGAGATTTTCTTGGGACTTTCTTTACAACCATATTAAAAAAAAAAAAAAAAAAAAAAAAACATTACCTTTGCATTTTATAAAACCAATATTTTTGTACGCATTCAAAAGATATTTTTTTACTTATTGGCGCTCTATAATTATTTCATCAGATTGATGATCTTATGTTAATTCTACCGTAAGATTTTTTTCGTGAAAAATGTAATTTTTTTTCTAAGTATCACATAAAATAGTATATATTATTAGTTTTCCGATAATTTTTTGTTTCGATATTTTATATATTATTTTTATTTTAGTATCTCATAAACAATTGATATTTAATTCCAATTTATTATGAATTTAAGTAGCTATGATAATAATTTTAAATAAGAAAATATCAATTTCTAACCAAAATAGGATCAATTTGTTACTGCATTAATTAAATTTATTATTTAATTCATACGGAATATGTTCTAAAATAAAGGTACGCTTACTTATATCGGCAATTTTTTTCATAGTAATTTTCTTATTGGAGGATGGATACTATTCGTGGTATTTTTTTCGCTCTTCAATTTAAAAATAAAAATAATTAACTTTAAGACTTTTCATTCAAATATTTTTACTCCAATTTAAATTATATATAACAATAGATTCATATCATTGTCCAGAGTATATAAATTTAAATATCATTTATTATCGTTAGAAGTGCACTAATAACAAAAAATTTAACAGAAATATAAAAAAAAATCATAGCTGGTTTCTATAAATTAGAGATAATTTGCTTGATTCAAGTGTATTAAAACAATAAAGAAAGAAAATTCTTTATAATATTTAGAAAATTTAGTGTACTGTAAATAATAATACTTACATTAAAATTAAAAAATATATTTTTTTTTATTTTACTTCATCAAATATTATTAATTTTTCATATGGCATTCATTTAAGTTTGAGTTAATTGATAATAAAATATATATATATCATTATTTCTCTTTAGTAAAATTGTTTCATACTTATTAAAAATAAGTGCTAAAATTTAAAAATCTGGGAATGTTTTCTTGAGACGTAAGGCTTAATAAATATGTAGGCTATAGTGTGATGTAGTAATTGATTGCAATAAATATTGGTAATTTTTTTTATTTTTTATAAAAAATTTAAAGAATTTTAGATTAAAAACTATAAAAAGAATATGCCTTGTATAGAGATTTAAAGGTAATCCACGAGTATTCATATCATAAAACATCACAAATATAACGCCTTTTTTGTAGAAAAAAAAAAATAATAATAACCACATCTACCATATATTGCTTGTGCCAATACATTGCTTGAAAAATAACCATCTTCCGATTTTTGGAAATGGGCTTAAGCTTCATACGATGTAATTACGAATGGGTCAAAATTCTTTTTTATCACCAAGGTTTGGCATCAATTTGAATATTGATTAATCAAACAAACCTAGAAATGGATTTAAGTTGCAACTTTTATAACATTGTATAAGATTTTATTGCCTCCAAAAGGGATACCTATCCAGAAGTTATTCGATTTCGCCATTTTTCTTACTATTATAGTTCACTGCTACCATTAATGATACCTTTTTCACTGATTTATTGGAATGATTAGTGCTCAAATGTGTAATTTTTGACGAACGAAAGAACCAATGTTGCCTTCAACAGAAATCTTTTTAAGTGCATCTGTTTCCACACGCGGGGAGGGGTTGCCATTTTATAGAATAATTTGATGGGTGTCTGTCTCATTATCTTATGTTTTCAGCAACACGTTATTAGTCGTCCTTACCTGCAAGCGGAAACTTAACCTGCTTATTTATATACGCATGATGTGAAAGAAATTTTCTCTGTTTGCCATAGTAAGGGATAATTTTGTTAAAATTTCGATATCCGAAATTGTGTTGAATGTTAATCGATATACAGAATTCATTTTAACGAAGTATAAAAGTTATTATGATCTCATTACAAATATCTAAAACCTATTAATTGGTCTAGTATAAGGTTTTGTAATTGATCAATTGTGGCTAACGAAAAGATTACCTAAAGCTTTAAAATTATATATTTTATTATAAAATGTAAATCATCTAAACAATAATGTCCCATGTATCACATTTTGATATTTGTCGCCAAAGTATATGTTTTGGCGACAAATATCAAAACAAATGAATTCCAAGGAAATATTATACTATATACTCCAGATATTAGTTGTACATATATTCCAAGGATATTTAAATTCAAACAGGTATTTCTTACCATTTAATACTGAAGAGACGCAAACTCCAAATATAACATTTAATAAATTCTTTATTAAGCAAATCATAAAAACGACTGCTTTTTTACTATCAGTGTCAATCAATTTTTATGATAATGGAAAAAACATTTAATACATATCAGTTCAAATGCGTTGATATACATTCACTTCACTTCAATTGACTTGCGTTTACAAGTACTTAGGATTAGATTAAATTAGGTCGAGAAGGTAGAATTTTAATTCCAAATTCAAATTCTTAATTAATGGATTCTACGACTCATTAGAATATTTCACATAAAAGTGGAATTAAAAATAAAGTATTGTTCATTTCATATTGAAGTATTTTCAGTTAAATGAAAGTTCGAAAACTGAGAGGAATGAAAACTGTGATTCTCAATAATATCATGCAAAATTATTCGAGAAATGCAAATTTAAATCCTGTATAAAAAAAGTTTCTCCTTGATGAAATAAGCTTACTTCAGTTAGAGTTATAAAACTGTTAAAGCTAATTTTGAACATATCAGAACATTCTTATAAATGTTTTAAAGCTATGGACACTCTGTAATTTCTTATACAGTTTCAAGAAATATTTTCCGTGTATTAAAGAAATAAAGAGTTAAATGAAGAGATGAATAATTAAATTAAAAGATTAGTTTAAAATTATACTTTTCTAAAAACACTTTAATCAAAAGTGCAAATTTTAAATGAAGCATTCGATGCGATGTCAGTAAAACAATATTTTTTTATGGTTAATTTTTCTTTTCTTAACTAAAGATTCGAATTTGAAAGATGTTATGGAATTCAAAAATTTTGAATCAGTTACGAAATTTAGTTGTTAAGGGTTCGATTGTTCCAGAAGCTTATCTGTAACGTTAGAATATTATTCGGTATTAATTATTATCGTATTTTATTTCCAGTTAGAGAACTGTTAAATATTTTTATAAGTTAAGCCTCCCTATGTAATACTATAATACAAATAATATAAAGTATGTGCGATATTAAATTGAAAATGTCATAAAAATAAGTTATAATTTAAAAACACTGATTATGATTTCTTTGAGATTAAAAAGTTAACGATGAAAATATCGTTTTAGCATCTACCTACCCCTGATTACAGAAAATATCAACTTAAAATCTAAAATAATATGATATGTATTTATTTCCTTAGAAAATAAGGGATAAAATATGTGTACGGAGAAAAAGAAAATGGTTTTATAGTCATAAATATTAAATATAAAATATATAAAATGTCATACGCAAAATGTTCAACGATGCACAAAGAATATATAATGCTTGAATTATATAAAGAAAAATACCCTGTGGCAAAATGCGATGCAATTTTCATTATCACCACATGTTTGATACTTACGCATGAAAAGCTGTTCTGTGCCCTTTGTGATCTCTTGTAATAATGTCGATGAAGAGTAGTTTCCTTAGAAGGAACCACATTTACCTATCACAAAAGCTGAAACTCTGAAAAATCAACAAATATTAACCCAAGATCATTTATTTTTGTTTAAAACTTCCCTCTCTCCATTCAATTTCAGCTATTTGTTTCTGACTATTTAATGACCAAGGAATTTAAATACCAGCAAATCTCTCAATTATATTAATCTTTCTGCGAGAATCGCTTAACTTGTATCAAAAATATTCAAATGAAAATGTGCTTCCATGCACCCAACCTTTTTTTCATTTTTAAGGTTGGGTCGGCCAACCTGTGAATCTTTTCTGCTGAGTCCATGCTAATCATTCGCTATTTATGCCAAAGAAATGTTGCTTTAACGATACTATCATACAGTGAAAATAGTCTATATGCCAATTATTAGACATTTTGCTAACTCAGTTTAGAAGAAAATCATTTTTAATGTCTCATTATCGAATCAGGAAATCCACTTTTCTGTCTCTTCGTAACAGATATGCAGGTTTTTCTTAAATGTGACAAAAATCAAAAATAAGGAATGCGAAATAGTAAGCGAAGTTTTGATCAAAATTATTAAATACCACTATTCTGTTAGGTTTTTATTGTTTCACATAAGTAACAAACGAATCATTATTAAACAGAAAATATTATTCAGCGATATTATATACATTTCAGAAAAATTAGAAATAATTTCATAGCTGTGTGACTATAATAGATAGCTTTACTTATTGCATTACTTATATACATTTGTTAGAAAAATGTATAAAATTTAGAATATAATTTAAAATTTTAATCATTATCTATCTCACAAAAATACGAGTCTACATAAAACGTTTTCATTTCTCATCCATCATCCACTGATTTAACTCTATACTTTTATATTTATTTTATCTCTCTGTATTTAATGTATGTCATCTGCTTTCACATTTAGAAGTTTTTAAATGTAATTTCATAAAGATAATGGAATCTAAGTAGCATTTATAAAAGATGAGATTTTTAGAATCTTAAATTTTTTAAATTAAGTTATAATTCTTAGTGAAATTCCATCAGATTTTTCCGGGATCCAGGTTCAGTTAAATATTTTCTATCAATTAAACCTTTGAACAATATTTATTAAGTTTTGGGATCTAATGTAAAGGTGAACAATGGTATGCTCACCTTAACAGAAGCGGCAAAAATAGAATGAGGGTAAGGATGTCTTTAATATAATTTAGAAGTTCAAAATCATTTAAGTAATTTTGTTTGCTATTTAAATTTTTACTTTCATTTTTTCTTTTCATTATTATATTTGGGCTATTTTTATTATGTTGCTTATGATTATATTATGTTTGATCTGTAACCACTTACATGTGTAAGCTTCATGTATGTAAGGAAAAGAGTTTAAATATATGTAATTAAAATGTTTTCATTGAAAAGCGTGTATTAAAATCGAGTTGTAAGGAAACATTGTATACAGAAAAGCTATTTAATACATCAACTATGAAACGATAGTCCACGAACTTTTTTTGTAAAAATGGTTTACACGAAAAGAATATCTAGAAAGTTTTCTCATGGGGAACAATGTTATCCTTTGTTTTTGTTTATGCTGCAGTAAAAATGAAACTAAAATAGTCTCGATGTATGTAAATGCTACTAGAATGATTTTAAGGCTAAACCTGTTTTGGAAACAACAAATTGGAGACTCAGTGACGACCTGGGGAAAGTTTTGGATTTAAAAACAGTTTCTTAGCAATTTTGAAAAATTACGAACACAAGCAAAAAGTTTTAGATAATTTATTACCATTTATTAGCATTTATATTTTTTTTAACAAGTATCTTGTTATAAAAGATATCCTAAATGCTAACAAATGATAATGAATTGCTTACAATTTTTTCTTTGTGTTCGTAATTTAGCTTATACCATTCTTTATACAAATTGTTGATTGTTGAGAAATATCTGAATATTTTGGGCTGACTAATTTTGCCCATATTTAAGCTTTAATTTAATTTTTCTTACTAAACAATTTTTACCGGTTTTACATTTTTAGTTATCGAATAAAATTTATAAAATTATTAAATCAATTCCAAACATATATATTTATATTCATGATGTATACCCCTCAAATTATGCGAAAATTAATTTTATTGTGGTGAAGAGTTTTTTGCATGAAGTTATAAAATATTACATGGTGATAAAATCATTTCCTAAATTAAATGGTTTATAATATTTTGTGAATATACAATAGCATCTTCTTAATGAGTTTTGTTTCTATTTTGGAGACAATCTATTTTTACATTAATTGTAATAATCACTGTAACTTCTGAATTTCATTAAAAATGCTCATAATATACCTGAAAATAATTTCCTAAGTTCAAAAATTTCAGAGCTAAATTACAATATAAACTTGGAACAATATTTTACTCTTTTTGTTTTATGCAAAATCTTTACTTCAAATAATCTGTGTACTGTTGTATGAAAGGAGTTGAATAAATTTTCCTTCATACGAATATTTCTATCAATTTACTTTTCACAAGGATTTCTTAGCCATATTTTTATACATTATTTATTTTTCATCAGTTTAGTGTATATATAAATGCTTAATTTTTAATTTAACAGTTAAAGGTTAGTATAAAATGTTTCATAAAGTTTTCTTATATTCATATTTTGCATGATCTCATTATTTATCCTTTACTCCATTACTTATTTTCATTATCATCTCTACTCATTATTTTCCATATGTGTTTACATCTCTTATATTATTTTCCATTTAATTGCATTATTTAATCTCCATTTTTAACATTTTGATAAAAAAAAGCATATTTTAATAACTGTTTGATAAAAATTGTTAATATTAAAAGATGCGGATAATCAGAAAAAATGAAAGAATCTTTAACAAATTAAGCCAAATATTTTTTAACTTATGTAATATATGAATTATATAATCTCTTACTAATTAAATAGTGTATATATAACATGTACTTTTTAATAGTTTATTTTTAAATTATTTCATTAAAAATTAAAGGAATAATTTTTAAATCTGAGATTTTAACCAAATCCTGATTGAATAAATTTCATTTGTTCCAAATATTTTTTTTTCTCTTTCCGATTTTAATCAATCAAAACCATAACTAAAATTTCAGGAGATAAAAAAGTGATTTACTTAATTATATATGTTTGTGTGTTTTTGGATTATAATATCCTGAACGATAAATTTACTCTTATGCTATCCAGAGAAATTCGCAGTTGCATTTAAAAACTAAACATAGATTTCTATAGTTTCCATGGTTTATTCTAAAAACAAATAAGTTGTATTTAAATTTCAATTCTCACTCTTGTTATATTAATGATAAATTTTGTTGTATATCAATTATACGTTAATTTTTATGAAAATTTAGATTTACATAAATCAGAAAACAAGTTTTGCGATGTGTGTTTCTTTAAAAATATCAATATATATTAAATTTAAGAAATCCCTTTATATCTATAAAAATATTCTACAAATACAAAAAAAGATTTCGATTTATCTCTGTGAGTGTAAATTGTAAAACCAACATCAGAATTAATATGTTTAGTAAATTAAGAATATATACTTTAATTATCAGCGCATTCTAGATTCAATATTTTTTATTCAGATGTAAAAATATTATACTTTCTTTGTGATTATCATTCTTATATTAGGTTAATTTAATAGGAACTGATAATAATCATTGCATATCATAACGGGTGAAATACAATTTAATCAAAAGAAAGTAATTTCTATTCAGACAATCCTGAAGGTGCTTCTATTATTTTTTATTTATTAATTTTATTCAAACAATAGCATAAACACAGAATGTCTGGTAATAATATAAAGCTAATATTTAAAGCACTCCTTAAGTAATATTTTATTAATATTTTACCAAATCTTGTATCATGGCATGTTTCATACTTTATATTTTATCTTGATAAAAAAATCTTCTGATTAAATTTAAAATTACGTTTCAAACTTTTCAAAACAAAGAATTTTAAAATTGGAATTTAAATAGTTTATTTAAAAAATTACATTCATTTAATTGTTTTCTCATTTCACAAAACAATTAAATATAACGATTTATTTAATGTAACAAAATATTATAAACTGTTTATTTTATGTGAAGAAACAATTTCTTTATAATTTCTGATGCATGCATAGTTGAAGAAAAATTTTCAAATGTTACTTATTTTTCTTTTACATTATCAAATAAAATTAATGCTTTGTGTGATGTGAGAGAGAGAGAGAGATTTAAAATAACTAAGATACCCTGTAAGCTATCAAAAGAAGTATAAATGGAAAAGTTACACATTTCAATTTTATTATTAGGTTTTCTAGTATGAAAGGCCTAGTTTCAATAAAATGTCATACTTTTTATAAGGTTTTTTGCAATTAATCTTCATAGAAACCTTTTAGTATATTTATATTCATTTCATGGTTTACTTATTATTTTTTAACAAAGAAACAAATATAAAAGTTATAAAAATTAATAAAATAATTCCTTACACATAAGTCAGAAATTATATACATAATTTTGCAGTACAAGTAATTAGTAAATAAATTTTATAGTTCACTAAATATGAGAATTTTTTCTCAATTCATGTTTATAGAAAAAAAATACTTTTCTGTGGTTTTACATTTTGCTATCAATGGAAACTTAATATTTTAAAATAATCTGCACAAATTATTGTAATATTTCCCTGATGTTTTTTCTTTCTGATTGTGTCTTTCAATATGGGATATTTAAATTAAATTTTTTAATTATATAAATTTAAAAATTTAAAAATCTATTTAAATTTCTGAAACAAGGTTTTTATAAACATATTTAAAAATTTTCTAAGCTTGATATTTGAGATACAAATAAAGGGAGTTTTAAGTTTAAAAATTCATTCAGTTCCTGAAATGATGATTTAGTTTACAGAGATTTTTCCTTGGAAAAAATGGAAAAAATAATTAAGAATATTTGTTGTTTAAAAATTTATATACTTACTGAAGTAATATCCTTTACAGATATTTGCTTGGTAAATATATCTAAATAAAGGCATGAAATCCAACGAGGAGAAAATTCAAAGAGATAAATGGCAAAGTTCTTAAAATTGTCAATAAATTGTGGGAATTTTGAATGGAGTATAAATTCTGGATTTCAATTATTAATTTGTACTTTTTTTTATTTCACGTTTGATATTTTAATAAATGTGTTCTTTGGTTTAACAGAAAATTAAACCATAATTATATATTACAGTAACAAAAGACATTTTCTCGTCAAGTGAATTTCATTTGATTAAATGCTTTCTCAAGTTTTAAAATGATATATTTATTTTCATTGCTTTTTTTAAATATATATTTATATTTATTTCTTGGATTCCTCCTTTCATAACTAGAATAATATGTAACGATAATCATTTCTAATACCGAAGGATTTTTTCATTAATAATTTTAAGGACTTTTAAATTAATTAATGCATTTAATTTTATGTCCGTGTTAAAAAGTTTTAATTTTCATTAAAAATAATAAATTTCAGCTTATTAAAATATAACAAATGTTATCATTTATTGTTGCTTTATTTAACAAATATATGATTCTGTGTTTAAACATGTAAGAATTTTCTATTATCCTTAAAAATTGTGTATGGCAAAAATTTATCATATTTCAAACTATAGACGGGCAGTTTAAATTTGTTGAAATATGATAAATTTTTGCCATACACAATTTTTAAAACTTACCATTTTTATTGTAATGAGAACAGTATTTTTCAGATAATACAGCAATTTTTACTGCAAAAATTATAAAGTTTATTGTATATATACTAAAATAACAATTATTTCCGGTAAAAATTCTAAAATATATATAAGAAAAATCTCTGAAAGCTACATTTCTTACTTGTATAAAAAAAACTATTATTTACGTAAAATTTACGGTTTTTCCCTGCAAAATATTTCTGAATTACTGCTTAAAAATTTACAAGAAATAACATTCGCACCAGTTGCCTGTAATTTCGACAGATTCCTTTTAAAGTGTAGCATCATTTTTATCCCTTGCTGTTTTTAATATCCATTTGTAAACCAGTAAATTATGATTAAATATGTGAGAATCTTGAAACTGAAATTTTATTGACATTTGCTTAGCAAGTATTTTATGTGTGTGTGTGAGTGAAATTACAACTTATTTCATAAGTATCGAAGACTGCGGCTACGAAACATGCCACCAGAGCAATGTAAATGAAGAGTTCAGAAAATTATGAAGAAGGTAAATACAAAGTATTATTTCAGAACCAGGAAAAAAATTTAATGATTGTTGTGGAGCAAAAGTTTCCAATTCTGTTGAGTTTTAGTGTTTAATTTTTGTATCCCATATTTTTTTCTATTTAGATCTATCTAATACGATTTAAATATTTTTCTATTAGCATCCATTCAAAAATTCTTGATAGAATATTGGCAAGGTATGCATATTTATTTTCCAAAATATTTGATTATTATAAAAAAAAGCCAATCGAAACCACAGTGTCTCAAAAAACATCAAAACTAAAAAGGCCTCAAATTTTAATGAAAATGCGTTGCAAAGTCATTAAGATATCAGAAGGAATTCTAAATGTGAGCAGTCTGGTCAACGTAAAGTATTTTAATATATCTTGTACACTAATAATAATATTAGTTTCAACTTTTCTTATTTTAAACTTCGACGTGTGTCTATACGCATACATTTTAAAACATATTTAAACCAATAAAAATATTTAACTTGCATATTTAAATACGTGTGATTTGGGGATAAGTTTAGTTGACGCACGCTGCGGCTGGAACTCAAAGAACAGAAGCAAAAACAAGAAAACCTCTCCAATGACACATCTCTCTATTCATTTATTCCATACTCTCTTAGACATATGTAATAATGTCTCGTGCATCGAGACATGAATTGATTAAGTTTTTTCAATGGAAGAGCCTTCTGAGGAATGCCACTTTTCAAATGCTAAATAAACACAGAAATCGGAGAGGGGGACTCGATCACTTCAAACCTGAAATTCAATGTTCCCCAGAGCCATCAATTTAGATGATTAATCGCAATCGAATCACAAGCCGTCTGATGCTTTGTCCAAATACTGGAACCCCCCTGCCTTTGACACCCATAATAATAGTGGGTCACAATTTCATCACTTCTACGTGTTAGAATTGACGCAAAAAAAGGATGTTCCAACACCTCTGGGTATGCTCGTTGCCTTTTAATTTAAGATAGCTCTCCCGTTCAGATGCCATAATTACAATGCATGCATCTTCTGATGAAGTATAAATTCAAAAAGATGGCCTTCACACCTGTAATTCCATTTGATTTTAATTCAGCTAGAATGTAAATCTTAACACTTGGTGGTGACAAAGTCTGGGCTGCGTCCGTGGAAATGTAATTAAATTGAGGATAGCAGAAAAGAAAAAAGCGTCTCCAGGCAATTTATAAGAGTTTTCTATCTCTGTTTTATGCTAATGTACCCTTTCTTTGGAGACCCAGAGACGAAAGTATTGCCTTTGAGACTGTGAAGTATAATTGCTATATTATTTATTTTGTAGCATTCGTCTCGCCAACTATCAGCACCCTCACTGCGTGAAAGAATCAAAATCATTATTAACAGATGACAATAATGACCGATATAGCGTGCCTGTTATGTTATTATAAAAATTGGCTAAGTGGAATGTTAGCGTCTAAGGGGTTATTTGCGATCTTCTTTGATAAAATAAAAGCAATAGTAGCTAAAAGAATGGTGGAACATGCACTGAATTAATATCAGTGACTGATCGTCACTGCTATCGATATTGATGACTAGACGTCTCATTATTAATGAATAAATAAAATTGGTTAATAACTAATTTGCTTTGACTTTTCATAACGAATTAAATTAATACCATTTGTATTCTTGATTTCTTTAAACAATGAAATGAAAACTCATATATAATTATATAAATACTTCCTTCAATTATTATACATAATTAACAATATGTTTTACTGTGATAATTTTTAATTGTTCCGCTAAATTAGAAAATAACTTTATTGGTCATTCAAAGAGCTAGAATTCGCTGTCATATTGCTAACTGTTTACGTTATGATGAACAAAATTATAGTTGAATACAAAATATATTCATATATTTTGTATTCAACTATAATTTTGTTTCGAAAAATATAAGTATTACTTAACTAAGTATTAAGATCATTTATCATGGTCTAATATTTTACGAAATACTCCATTACAGAAAAACTTCAAAAAAAATTAAATTACAGAAGCTCATCGCGCATTTCCAGTTTGTTCTATTGAAAACGAAATTTTTATTGTTTCCATGTGGTTATATTTGACATATTGACCTTTAAGGCTTTCTTAATATATTTGAAATCGAGGAATGAATATGGTGACTCATTGTGAAAACTGGCAAAGATGTAATTTCAAAATTATATGCAAATATATATATATATGATTAAATTTCCCCCTTCTTTCGAAATGGTAATCCACGTGAACAATAATTTGCTTTGAATTTTAGAGTAATAATTTAAAATTATTATTAAGATATTAATTTTAATTTTAAAGCATCACAAAGTATAACATTTGGAATTAAGTATGGCTTCAGAAGTTGATTGATATTTTTGAGAAAATAGCGTCTCTAACGATTTAATTTCAAAGCTATCTGAACAGCCCCACAAATAATTAATTAATCACTAATTTCAAGACTGACGTTTTCTGTATCACAATACTTATTCTCAAAAGATTGCATGAGAACCGTAAATATTTATTTAATCCTTCATTTTGAGATTGACATTTCCAATATCACAATATTTATTAAAAAGATGGCTTTTGAAGAGTCTAAATAATTAATAGCTCTTCATGATGGGAATAGTATCTCTCATAACGTAATAATTATTTAAAAACATGGCATAAAAGGCCTAAATAGAATATTATATCATGGTGAGATGTCTTCTCTGCACATACTCGGCAATCTCTCTTAGATTTCTGCTTATTCAACTCTATCCTCCTTTCTTTTTAGTGAGTAGTAAAAAGGGGTAGAGTATTCATTTTAATTAACATGAAAAAAGGCCGTATGTGAATTCAAAGTACTTTTGATCTTACAATATGCGCAAGCTTGGATATGAATGTGTGTGTGAGAGAGAAAGAGAGAGAAAGAATGCAATAATTTACGATATAATGAAAAATATTTCATAATTATTTTGACTCACAAATATTTTAGTCTAAAAAGGAATTTCTCATTGAAAATTATTCATAGCAATTAAAAAATATCTTTTATTTATTAAAAGTTCAAAGAAAAAATAATTTAGACACGATATTCACAAATCCGAACTCGTCTGAACTTCAATCAATTCCTGGATTTGCGAGTCACGGATTCGATTATCCTGTCTCTTCTATTTATTAGAATGTTTTCAATATTTTCTAACAAATATTTCCCAATATATTTATATTTTTAGTGGCAGAGATGAAAATTATTTTGATTTACAATGCACATTATGATTTGTTTATATTATATTTTAAGTATACATATAATATATTTTATATATATTATAATATATATATATATATATATATATATATATATATATATATATATATATATATATATATATATATATATATATATATATATATATATATATGGATAGATAGATAGATAGAAATGTAGAATACTTTTTAAATAATCTGATCTACCTAAATATTAACTCCTTTCTTGGCGGAAAAAGTGTTATTTAAGAATTCTAAAAAATTTTTAATATCTTTAATAGATTTCTAAAATGTTTTTTTTTTATTCTAAGATTCCAAGCTCCTTATGGGACGTGCAAAAAATAAACTGAATGGGTCCATTCGAGTCTGTGATACGCGAATGCAAAACATAATTTGGATGTGTAAATAAGCTGGGATAGGAACCGGTACAGGGATTTCAAAATCACGACGATAAGATCCAAGTAACGTGTCTTTTTTTTACATACAATAGAGTTCTAGGTCATTTTTTTCAGTTATCCGTTTATGACATAGTGTATTTTCCTAAGATTGAATATTTTGTAGTCAATAATCTAAAGCTTTTACTGATATGTTACATTAAGTGCAAAAGAACTCGCTAAGAACAAAAATTAAGGTATAATGTTTGATATGTAAATATACATTGGTGTGCAAAAATTAAGAACGAAATGGAAAAATTAGGATAACAGCGGAACAAACAGGTAGATTGGACTGAAAGACCAATCAGAAGATCGACTACGGTCAGGTACGCAAGGGTATACTCAAATTACGTAACATGACGTAAAGGAGGAATGTCGGAGGGGTATAAAGCAGGCACGCGGTATACGCTCAGCATTTCTATTGTAAGCTATTGCACGGCGTATACCAGTTTAAACGACGTAGAGCTGCTTAATCAGTGTGAAATAATGAACAGGCAACCTCGTAGACTACATCTAGATGACCTTACGTGAGGTCGAATCATTAGGAAGATTGAGGAAAGTTAAAGTGTGACAAGTGTGGCTGCAGATTTTGGAATCGTTCACAGCATCGTTTCACGAATCTGGAGAGTATTTCAAACTACATCAACAGCTGCTCGAAGGTTCAGCAGTGGTCGTCCACGACCAACCACGGAAGTTGATGTTCGGTTTATGGTCCTACAGGCAAGAAGGAACAGGTGGCAGACGACTGGAAGACCGATATCACAGTTTAGAGTTGTCAGGAGGCTGCACAATGGTGGCCTATTTGCGCAACGACCTGTACGTTGTGTACCATTAACGTCTGCCCACCGGAGAAGGCCCTTTGTGTGGTGCCGGGAATACCAGAACCGGACGGATCAGCAATGGGGTCAAGTACTCTTTACGGACGAGAGCAGATTTAGTCTGACTACCGATTTTGGACGCATACACATCTAGAGAGAGCGGGGAACACGCACTTACCCCTCCAACATAGACAAAAGTTACCGGTTTCGAGGTCGCGGTGTTCTCGTTTGGGGAGGCATAATGCTTAGTACTCGTACTGACCTTCATGTCGTCCAAGGAGGTTCAATCACCGGATCCCGTTATTGTAATGATATTCTCCTTCCTTATGTGCGTCTTTTTAGAGATATGGGTCCTCAGTTCCTCTTCATGGACGACAATGGTCCACCTTATCGTACAGAGGCAGTCGAAGAGCTGTTAGAAAGTGAGGATATTGAACGCATGGATTGGCCAGCAAGGTCTCCGGATCCGAATCTAATTGAACACGTGTGGGACTTTCTAGGGAGATGCTTGGCGGCACGTCACCAACCGCCAGTAACGATTGCATAGCTGCGATTGGCGCTACAAGAATAATGGGCAGCAGTATCTCAATAACTTATTTACAACCTCATACTCAGTATAGACAGACGATGTCATTCCTGCACAGCAGTCAGGGGAAATCATATCCCCTACTAAAATCTGGATATTTCTTGCTAGAAAGCAGTCACATGGATGTTTTGGCCGCCTCTGTCATTCTGCTCCATGCTCATGTTTCAATAAAATTCCTTTTTAATCACTTGGAATTTTTTTGGACAGTTCCTTTTTTTTTTACTTTTTCCATATTCTTACTTCTGGAGAATGTTCAGGTATGATTTTTATCGATTTGGAACACTGCTGAGCGTCACTGCGCTAGAAAAACCGTTTCGTCCTTAGTTCTTGCACACCAGTGTACTTTATACAATTGCATATATCCGATTTTTTATCCATCACATTTAAAACTTAAGGTATTCAAATTTCATTTTAATAAACATGAGATATAGTAAATTCTTCTTTATAATACAGTTCTCTCAAATAATTCTGATATATTTTCTCTTCAACAAATATAGATCTATGTGCTTATAGGTAGATCACATATTTATATTGCTACTGTGTATCGATACAGTTATTATGGATTTTCCTATTAATAAGGAATTCAGTTATTATAATGAAAGAAAATAATTCATTCTTTTTATTATTCATTCCTTTTCCTCTTAACAATCTTTAAACTTCATCGTTTTCTTAGTGAGTGCACTTAAATACGTTCCGAAATTCAATTATATCGTTCATGGGTTTAATTCACACCGCTGGTGTGAATTCTGAATCTACTAAACAACGCCATTAAAACCAACCTGGTATTTAATTACATTGTTATATATATAACAAAACAAACTTTTGTGAAGAAATATATAATTAAAAACGTATATGTATAATTATGTTGGTTTACACCTTAATATTACAACAGCGTATATATTCTTCGTTCTTATAAATCGTTTCTATATATATATTTCGCCAAAGCTTGAAGATTTGATTTCAATTTAACATTTGGTGATTTTGTATGATTTCAGGGTGTACTAAAATGATATAAATTTGATTATTATTTCCTTACCATCACAGAAAAGGCATACTTTTATGACAACGTGTTCAACACATTCTTATAAGGCAGGCCAAATGGTCAAC